>VWZX01008378.1:1965020-2046586 GCA_013399015.1 Galbula dea | reverse complement strand
GATGTGTTTCTTCAGGGGATGATTTAGGGCTAAGAGTAGTGTAGGGCTATCAGTTGGACTACATGATCCTGAGGGTCCTTTCCAACCGTAATGATTCTGTGATTCTGTGATTCTTCACACCCCAGCTACTTTTTGAATAAAGATGAAATTTGGAACTTGTACTATTGAGTTGACTAATGTAGACTTTACCGGCTGAAAATAAAGATGCACTGCTATCTCTAATTTGTATACAAAGGATGAGTTACCCTTCTACAGCAGAAAGAAGAGGCACAGATTTTTTTTTCCCCCTAAATAAAACCTTATTTTTTTTTTATTTCTCCACAGATAGGAAGTGAGAAAAATTCAGTTATGGCAGAATTTGTTATGCTGAGGGGTGGAGCATAACTTAGCCTAGAACAGTGTTTGATGCTACAACATGAATCTCCCTGGGATTCATTGGAGTTAATTTTGATCTGAAAAAGCCAAGAGAGTCCAAGATGCTCTTACCACAGACAGCAACCTCCATGTGTTCATTTTGATCATGATCAAACCAAAAAAGAGGTGGGACTAATACCACCATTTAAATAGAATATTCTATCTGAGAAAGTGAAGTAATCAAAGCAACAACAGAAGAATAGGTCTTGTCTTTAGACATAAAGACTGAAAATGAGAATCACAGAATCACAGAATCATTATGGTTGGAAAGGACCATCAAGGTCATCTAGTCCAACTGATAGCCTTACACTACTCTTATCCCTAAATCATCCCCTGAAGAAACACATCAATCCTCTTCCCTGAAGTCGCTGCATATTGTACATTGTCACTGGGCAGTATGCCCCCAGCGTGCTTTCTTAAATGCTATTGAGTTTACACTGTGTTCTCCAATCTTGCTCATTTACCTAAAAGAGTACAGAAAACACACATAGAAGTAGTTATAGAAGGCCTTATATCCGCTGTTTGTTTTATGTATAGCAGTCATGCATCTGAGTCTCTTCCAGTGGTGTTGATCGTAGAAATATTTGGTTTTGAAATAATGATTAAAAATATGTGGAAAAGCATATTGATTTCAGGTCATCTTGTACAGACAAAGCTAGTATATTTCATGTTTATTCTGGTCTTTTCCAGATGAAAAGAATGCTTGCTTTGTAGTGAGTATGTACAACCTTCAGAAGCATAACTAAATAACCCACCAACTTTTAAAGCTGGGTGCCAGACTACATGACTTTACTACTGGCCCTGAGAGATCTGCCAGCTTGGGAACCAGCTCACCTCATCTTTATCCAATGCCATCAAATTCCCTTCCCAGCAACACTCCTCTGGACCACAGAGAATCACCTGCCTGCAGTTCCACTTCTGTGGTTCAACCTTCCATGCCTGACAGTGACATGAGGGCAGTTTGTGTTACAGTGCCATCAACAGGGGAGGATTTCCTTCAAAAATATGTGATACTTACAAGTAGCAAAAATAGTCAGAGCTCTTAGCTGTTTGGTTAGTATGTATTACACTCACTGCATTGCCTCCAGTAGACTATGGACTTCATGAATTGACACCTGTTAGAAAGAGGAACATGTCAACTTGAGCTCTGACTTTGATTTGAAATGTAAAGATTACTGACACCTTTAAAAAACAGGTCTCCAGAAGCACCCACTTATTTTTCTGATGACCCCACTGACAACTGCACAGAGCCACATGTAACGCATGGATGACGCTTCACAAAAATATTGTATTACACTACACCTCCCCCTTGATTCAGGCTGTTCTCTTTTCAACCTGCTTATACGTACTATTGGAGCAGACTTACAGCCTTACAGTTAAGCATTAATATTCACTTATTAACAAAGCTAGAAAAATTAGTTACAATGGGAGCTTTATTAAAATAGCCTTTTGAAAGAATTGAGAAGTATATATAGTAATAAGTAAGTACACCCCTCACTAGCCACAACAATATATCCAGTGCCTCTAGAATCTTGTGAAAAACACTGAAAGTTTTATTCCCCTTTTACTACTTGGAAAAAAGCATTAAAAAGCATAATTGGCTTTCTCAAGATCACACATTAAATTCACTGACAAGAGTGGAAACTGCAGGGCAGAAAACCCAAGATACTGAATCCTAGCCGTCAGGGACTGGCTCTAGTGCTCTAGGTCTATGCAATGTCTGCCTACTCTTGGGTTAAATATAGCAAGTTGCTTCTTCCCTTTTCCCCTAAAAACCAAAACGATTTGCAGTTTCTGCTGGCTGCTGTGAATTTGATTTGCTGGAGATTCAGTGGCTGAAAATAAACCAACAGGTGGCAGCAGTTTCAGTCTTCCAATCTGGATTCACAAGCAACAAGCAATCTTTGACCACACAGATGGCTTTTTGCCTTCTGGATTTTTTGTGTTTTTCTGCAGAAGAGAGTTTTGACTCTCACAGTAAGATTTTCTAGTAGACTTCAAAGAAAGCTTGGTACTGGGTGACTCCTGGTAATGCTGCTGGCCTCATTGGAAGACTGCCTGCGTGGATGCAGAGAACAATGATGTCATAGGTGGCTTAGGTACAATGAAGGAAAAAGGGGCAGGTAGTTCTCTGCCAGTCTCTTGAGCAGTAGTAGTAGTAGAGTAGTAGTAATTCTCTGCCAGTCTCTTGAGTAGGAGTACTCAGGAGTACCCTGAATTATGTGTGGTGATCAGAATTAGTTATAAAGTTCTAAAGCAAGACTATAAAACACAATATTCTCTGTGAAATGAACCTATTAATTGCACTGTTTAAGTACATCATTTTGCTTCATCAGAATACATATCACTAATGCATTTTTGTTTATTTCCAATGAACACGTATGGTTTCTTCCTTATTAACTTGCATTTTATAACACAAGCAATGGCTCAAGGGTATGTAAGCTAACCATTTTGCACTGAAATGCCTGCATTTTTCATCTTTTAGATACAATTATTGTTGTGTGCAGGAATGATGTTAAAACCTTTGTAAACACTATTAAGTGCAAAAGGAATGACGATGGTTCACTGAGCACTAAGCTGTGGACTAATGGAATGATGCACAGTACAATGCAAGAACAAGGTGAAACGACAAAAGGAATTCCACATTTGCAAGCAAACTGAGCTTTGTGAAATCTCTAAAGATAAATTCAGCAGGGTAAGGAGTGATTATGAGCTTGCTACAAGTTCTGCTTCTCAGTAGGACAAGCTGGTTCTCAGGACCCTAGTAAAACCTCCTATATTCATGTCCTTTCTGGGGGTAAATGCAACAAAATTCCTCTACTCATACACATTATGAAATTATGGAGAAAAGCAACACAGGTAAAACTGCACATTTTCCAGCTTGTATTAATTTAGAATTTTTATAAAAGCACAGAGTGCTTACAGCTCCACCCAGGAAAATGGATTCTAGGACTGCAGGTGTAAAATCGGTTTCTTCTCACATGTTGATAGTAAACAATACCACACTTCTGTGCCTGGTTAAGGACAAGATCTTATGAGCTAAATGCACCATCTAAATGCAGCACCTTTCCATAGTCACCTTGAAAAACTGAACTGGGATACACTTCCTAAAAGTATTTTAAATGAAAAGCAACATGCTGTGTTAAACAGGGAACCCCTCTCCTAGTAAATCAATGTTAACTCCCATTAGCCATGAAGTAACAAGGTCTGACTTGTGTATGTCCCTCACATCATTATGCTGACACAAACAGGTTGGCAGCTAAGATTAATCAGGATTAAGAGCTAGAGAATACTAACTTCCTTCTGCCATTAAGGAATAAAGTAGAAACAACAACAGAAAGACTGATTAAAAAAAATATTACATGAGACTAGGAAAAAAACCTGAAAAACCAAAAACCCCTCTCCCAGCTACGAAATAAGTCCAGTTTAATATTGGAATATTACATTTAGTTGCATAGAGTATGAAAAATTTGCCTAGCTGCCCATTGTTTCAGTCATCTTTATTTGCTTCACTACATTTTACACATGACAAGTGTTACTTTCTTTCAGGTTCCTGGGCATTTTTGAAGAGCCAATATTACTACACGCATGCATGATGAGTGCAGGGTAGAGAATCTTAGCAGAAGATCCTGGGAAATGCGCTCTCTGCTCTCCAGGGCAGTCCTGATGGATTGACATCAGTCTGAGGCCAGGGAATGTCTGAACACTATCTTACAACTTCCCAGTATTTCCAGCTCTTGTGTCATATGAGTTTGTGCTTTCCAAAGAGACCGTGCTTTTTATTCATGTCAGCATAGGACTGAGAGAGCAGCTGTATTTGCTATTAAACCTTTGTCCCTCAGGGCTGTGAAAAGTGACCTCCAAGTCTCTATATATGACACTTCGGTTCCTGGAATTACTGAAGGAGAAGATTACTTCCTGTTTTTTTCAGAAAATATTTGTCTTTTTGGTAACCAGTGGAGAACTCCCACACATGCACTTGCTGCCTTTTTTTCTTGGTAGGTTATTGCTTACTTTTAGGAATGAGTTAATGTAGCTTCTACAGTATGCACAATCCAGCATCTATAGAGAGTTGAATTTGAGCTACCGGAGCTGCTGGTGTTTTGACACATCATGTGCATTCTTCCTCCACTTTCTATTTTAAATATTTACTTGTCATTAACAAGGTTCAACCACTTATCTGGTCCAACACCAGGCATGTGAACAGCCTGTCTACTGTAGGTCCAGTTGCATTCAAAGCAGCAGTTGGGTGCACAAATAATGTGGTTTATTCATGTGTAACCTATACAGATTGTTTAAGACTTCCAGTGACAAATGCAGTAAGCTGAAGAATAGCTATAGCTCTAAAATACGGTTGCGATCACAAGGTTGATTTCCTGGGGAAGCACTCGGTGTAGCCGAGGTCATGAATCTTACCAAAAGGTGTCCTGTTTGGGGGAGGTGAAGAGGACAAACCCATCCACCTGACCCTGCCATTTGTTGTCAAATTCTTGTCCTCCAAATTAGGTACAAAATCAAGGTAATATTTATACCTCATTTTCTAAAATTGTGCAAAGTGTGTGAGCGGAACTGTGGTCAAGCTATAGGTCCTTGTAGTCAAACCGTTGTTCAAGCCATCAACCTGTTGTTTTAGGAGCTGCACAAAACATTTATTAATCTGTGTGTAAGTCCTCTAGTCAGCAGCATTGCCAGGGAAAAATGGAAGAATGGGACTGTTCAGCCTTCACCCTGTTCCATGTTCTTCCCCGGTGCCATGGCAACATAAATCAACGGAATCTCCACCTCCTTTCCATGTCTGCTCTTCTCACCATGTGTTTATTAGCAATATTGAGCTTTGTAATTTTCCACTGGTTTGTGCTTCCAACAGACAGGTAAAAAAAGAAAGTACCAGCTGAGCTGAATGTGCTGTTTGTGACCCATGAAGAAAGAAATAGTAGCAACAAGCATGGCAGGAGTAGATTTTAATAGGTAGCTCACAAGCTGATTAAGGCTTTAAGAGTTTTTAATGTTCGACCACACCAGACTGAACATTCTTTGCAGAGCCCTGAATCAATGGGAGAAAAAGCAAGTTGATAGGCATTAGATTTATTCTTTCTGCAGCCTGACTTTGAGGGAGAGATGCTGAGACCACAAGCAGACTCCAGGGCAACTTGTATCTTCCCAAGTCTGAAAGAATTACATTTTGCAGAAAGGACAACAATTGGAAATTATTTAGGGTTGCTTTGGGACACTTGTCTTGAAAATAATTTGTCCAGCTTAATTTGAACTGTCTTAAGTACTATTCTCCTAGCTATTATTAAAGCTCGAATTTGGTTTAATTAGCCTTTATTTTAAAAAATGCAAACATTAATGTTCTTAAGTTTTAGTGTCAGTGTCTTTTTAATTACAGTGTGCAATACTTTGCTGTATTTGAGAAGAAGTCTGCTTTATTGAAGTTGGACTTGAAGCATATTAAACTGAAGGTGTAGGTTTACATCAAGCCTCTAAGGATTTAAGTCTGTGCTTCAACATCCATGTGGTTACAGTAAAACTGGATGAAAAATGGGTTACTGGGCTGCAAGAGTTATTTGCTTGAAGTGAGTTGTGAAAACACTGGTAACTAAATAATTGAAATGGTAATAAACCAAATTAACTCATTCTCGTCCTCGGGCAATTCAGAGAGGTGCAATGTTCTCAGCAGCACAGGGCATAGCCTCACCTGATCTCAGACAGAAGCTGCAATGGTGGTATGAAGACAAAAAAAAAAAAGAAGAAAAAACAAAAAGAAGTCATTGGCAAAAAATGACCTGTCACTTAAAGCCAAGTGATGACATTTAAAGCAACCATACTCTCATCTGAGAATTAGTTTATTCTCTACCCTTCTAACTTCCTTAGCTTTCCTACTCTATAACCCAGCTGTCATATGCAGCTGACAGCAGGCCCATTAACTGCCAAATGATGGCCTTCCTATTTTCAAACACAGTATTCAGCCTCTGCTATCAATAGCCAAGTGTCAACTTGCAGCAGCAGCTTTAAGCCACTCAGCTCAGTACCCAGTAATTTACTGGGTTAAACACATCCCTATTTTTCACTGCACTCCCTACTCCTTCCTCCAAACTCAGCCAAGAGTTCTTCATTGGTCTTTCATGTGCATGTTGGTAAAACATATTCTTGTTCAAGGAAGTATTTACACACTGTATATTTAAGCCACGTGAGAACTTCTCAAAGGAACTTAGCACAAGTAACTGCCAGAACCAGGACCAATCCTTGCAACATGTTGTACTTCAGTTTTCTACCTCACTCTTGGTTTAAATTCTCTTGTTTTCAACCATATTTCAAAGCATTTGTGCTGTGTTTCTTTCCTGTGCATTGTGATACTCTTAGAAGTTCCTACCTCTCTGTTTGGAATGTGCATTCACATTACTGCTCTGAAGATGGAGCTAAAGATTTTTGCAAAGTTAGAAGGAGCTAAACACCAATGAAAAGAATAAATAAAAGGTTTTTAGGTTTTTTTTTTCTCCCTTGTAAAAGACTGATAAATAAGCTGTGTTTTCCTGACTGTGGATTACAGAGTTGGACATCTGTAGCTCACTAGTAGTCTACAACTGTCATTCAGATCAAATAATTGAAAGAATTAGGTGCTTTCTAAAAGGGGGACAGAACAAAACTAAATTCACTTTTTAAGCATTTATTTTAAAAGTCTTTCTGACATTGTTATCTACTAAGAACAAACTAATATATTGCTCCAAATATTTTATATTTCTATTTTCTCACTTCTTTCTCTTTTACATCACCCAGCACTTTGCTGGTATGTCAGAAATATCCAAGTTTCCTTCCTACCCAGAGCTTTCATTGTTGGAGAGGGGTATTTTAGTCTTCGGTCCCCTTGAATACTCTCTTTATCACTGTACAGTGGCCCAATCTTCTACCTGGCAGTTCTAGATCTGATCAAAATTATTTCAAATATTGTTTCCATGCTTAATGCTATGAATTTCAAGGATATTTTTCAGTATTTTAGATCTCCTAACTGTTTTCCTTTTGAGGGACTATTGCAAAGTGTCTTGCTTCTGTTTGATCCAAGAAATTATCTCCAGGTTTTATCACTTTATAGACCGTTAGGTTTCTGTGTAATATTATCTCTCTGCTGGATGTTAGGAGAGGAAAACTCAGACAGCCTTCTGTAATAACTTTGGAAGATGATGGATTTGAGTTTACATGAATGCAGCTAGAAACTCCATAGCTTGCTGGCACTACTGTCATGGCAAGAAGTACCAGACAAAATGAGTAGGAAGGAATTCAGTTTGCACAACTGACTATAAACTAAGCATTATCCTTTGATTGCCTAACTATGAAGTTGTACTTGATGTGCTTTTGTGTAAGTGTCTGTAAGTAAGCATTAGTGTGTTGAAAAACAGTTCAGCTATCCTGCTGCTACCATGCTGTGCCTTTGTAGAGTAAGACAGAATCACATTTTATGATAAGGAATTAATTCCCCACATTCTCTCCTTTGAATACTACAACTCAGTCTACTCCAGTTCTATTTAATGGTTCCCATTAGCTAAGGCTATAGCATCCTGTTCTGGCCTAGTTCATGATAAATAAAACTACTGTCAAACCCTCCCATGCTCAAAGATCCTAGGGAGGAGAACCAGAATAAAATGAAACTATTCAATCACTTGATATGGGACCCATTCAGTTCACAACTGCTACCTCCACTTTGTTATTGAGATCTGTGAAGACTGGCTTAAGCTCATAGTAAGATTTTGCTATCAGATTCTAAATAACCTTATACACAGGTACACTAAAATTAAATAGTGCTAAGAATTAAAACCTCCAAAAGGAAAGAGGGAGTTGTGGGTGCTCTATTGTTAAGCAGATGCTGCTGGACATCACATGCAAAATGTCCAAAACCAACATCACATGCAAATTAATGTACCCTCTCATAAATAACACAAAAAATAAAAAAATTATAAAAAATCCAAGAAAAAGAAATGTTTCTGGGATGCATGTTTGTGTCTGTGTGTGTGTGTGTAACATACAAATATACGGAATTCAGAAATGAAAGTATAGTTTATACCTGTTCCCCTTCCACAAATCTTACTCATCCCCAGTAGTTATCACTCTCCTGCTCCTTCTTTCTGGCTTATTGACCAACTTCAGTCATTTATGTTTCTAGTTGTGTAGCAGTTCACTAAAAAGCTTTCCTTCATTTGACTTGGTGTCAGATTTCCATAGAGATTTAGTTTCTTAACTATACAATGTTTTTTGCCTATGTGAGGTCTTATTTCTTAGCTCTTGCATGTGATACTATGAAAAAAATGTAGAGAAAGAGATGATTTTTTTTGTCATTCAGAGCATATGGAGTGAGTACCTGGAAGTCTTATCTCCTTATTTCAAATTCCTGGCTTTCGTATTTACCTCTCATAGGGTATCTCAAAACAAGAAGTTAGACTACAGCTTACTTAGGCTGAAGATAATGAGACCTTCTAGTAACAAAGAGGAGGCAAAAAATGGAGAGAATGAAAAATAGCTTTAGATAATGACAGAAAATATCCTACTGTTCTATTGTACCTAACCTGAAAGCTTTCATGTGAAAACACAGCTCTCCATACAGCCTGCTGCCAATAATTACCTCAATTACCCTTAGTTACTCTTCATCAGAATTCCTCTGAGCCCAGGCGTTTGTGGTCCCCATGCTGGAAACCTTACTGTTAGGAGACAGGCCTTGAATCAAGGGTTCTTTGTTGCTTGCAAGTTATGTGGGACATAGATTAGTTTTAACCGTTTCTATAAGCCCCAGCACAACACTACAGATGAGTGTTTCTACAACAGAGAATATGCTGTGTTCTGCAACAGAGAATATTAAGTGCTATTGTAACACAGAATATTAAAAAGCAATGAAAATTATTTTTCCATCATCTCTTAGTTATATCTTTTGACTTTTTTTTGTACTACAAGGAATACAGTTGGAGCATAAAGTCAATGTAGATAAAATCTAATTGAAAAAAAATTATTTTATCTGCATAGGAATTCCAAATTTTCAGTATGTTTGTCTTTCAGTCTCAGGGTAACATTTAACATTCTTTAGAAAAAAGTGGTCAGACACCAATATAGTTAAGAAATAAACACATAGTTGTGGATTAAAATTTTTCTTCATAGGTGGGACGGCTTGGCAAGAAAGTTTCTATCATATGGGAAGATGGGAACATGAGCTGTTGCCTGTTAAGCATTGCAAAATTCAAGTAGACTGGCCGAACAAACACATTTGATTAGGTCCTACAAGGAAACTTCTTCCATTCAGGACAACCACCTAAAATAAAGATCTTTTCCCAGTTTTATTTTGAGGAAAAAGTAACAACTTTTGCAATTTTTCCCTGAAAAAACCCCCAAGAATTATTTTTTTCAGAAGCCATAGCTTTTGCAAAATACATCTCATGAACATCTGCAAATTTGCAGTGTAAAAGATAAAACTAATTTAACAAAGTCCCATAAACTGTGGAAAACCAGAACAAAGTGTCTTTCAATCCAGTGATGGAACCTTAACCTATTTTTCCCTGTCTGCAGTTAAATGCAAAGTAAATGCAACCCTGGCTGAAACCATTTACAGGCAACGTTTGCATAGCAGGCTGCAAAATTGTTACACACTTCCTCAACTTAAAAACTCTGCTGATCTTCATTACCTAATGTGGACCTTAAAGTTTTAAATATCTGCTTGCTTTTTTTGAGAGATACTTTGAGATCTTTGAAGAAAATGTGTATTTTAGAATCAAACCACTTTCATTATGAATACCGACTACTTATACTTGACAAGATAATAGGAGAGACTAATATTAGGGGCTTTCAGATAATGAACATTTGTTCTTCCAAATACCAAGACCTTAGCTACCTTTGCAAACCTTGCCCCATTTTAATTCTTTGTATTCCTTTATTTAAAGCAAAGCTGCATTTCTCAAATATTTTTGCCTAGTGCATCCTTGAAAAGAGTACAAAACCATGTTAATTAAGGGTTTAATTAATATAATCAGAAATAACAGAGCAGAATTCTCTGCCTGTTGTCCCTAGAAATATATCCTCCAGTTCAGGTGAGCAATTACTAGACATGGTTGTGTGTGTCATGCTAGCTACAAGACAAAGTACCTTTCTAGAATTAAGGTCAAATCTTTCATAATCCTGGAGCTTTGACTCTACTTCTGCTATATTTTTAGTTTGAAACAGATGAAAAGTATTTTAAGTGGTTTTATTTAATTTTGGGTACCAAAACCAGTGACTACTTCTGGCCATTTGTCCCTGCATAACCTGATTAAACCACAGTGGAAACATGGAGCTTCATCACATCTGTCTCCTTTCTAAGTCAGATGGAGAACTTGACAAGATCTATAGCTGAATAAAGAGATCAGCCCTACTAAACACACACTGAGGGTGCTATCTAGGGCTTCATGTTCTCAGGTTCCTAATTTTTGGCAGCTAGTAGGAATTTGGAATAACTTTGACAATTAAGTCAAATCCATGCTAAACCTTGAGTGTCCAGGAGTGTTTTATGTTTTCAAGACTATCATTGCCACAAAAGGGATTCAATACATAAAAAAGCAAACTTAGCTAAATCTTGTGTGTTCAGCCCTGAACACCACACATGGTTGCTGAACCACCCAGAAAGAGCTACATGAGCTCTTCAGACTGATGGTGTTTATAGTGTTCATTTCCTGCTCACCAGTGTTTCTGTGATGGCTTCCAGAAATTCTAGTGTCATCAGGAGTTTAACTGTGTTTTCTGTTTCCTAAATCTTTCTCTGCTTTTTCTGAGGAATTATATTCTATAAATGGCTCAGAGAGTGAAGTGAAATCATTCCTAAAGTTGTTAGCTTGTAATAGTTGTTAGCTAGCATATCCTTGACCAGTGGCAAATGGGAAGGCCACAAATTCATGTTTGCCCAAATCAGCCTGCTCTCCCATAGACACTGTTGCACAAGGGTCCATCATTTTCTTTGCAGAATATAGGGCTGAAGCCTTGATTTACACTGTTTGCTAAAGAAAAAAACTCTACACTTAAAAAGAGTTCTCAAAATTACGTTTTTAAAACAATTTAGATTTTTATAAATAGAGCTGAGTCCATCAATCAAAAAGACCTTAACAGCTTTACATAATAAAGAAACTTTCTGAAAGGAGTTTCCCCACTTCATCGGGCCAGTGAGAGGAAGAAGGTGCAAGGAATATCAAGCTTTAAAACAGGTCTCTTGACTATATTAACTTGCAATCCAATTTAAGATAGCCGTAGGGAAGTACCACTTTTCTGGACTCCAAGTGGCCCAAATGGCTGCATTGCAACATCTTCAACTCCATGAGCATCTTGGGGAAAGCAGAGATTTTCTACTAGTTCTGAAGGTCTGTGACTGCTTAGGGTAACCAAATGTGTACACTGAGATGTGCTTTAAACATCCTTGGCAATCTGTAATACAAAGTGTGAAACTGAAGGAATACTTGTATATAAATGCCACATCATATATACCACTTGTATATAAATACCACAAGGTATTTATCTGGGGATAAATATTTTCATAGAGAATACTTCATAGAGAAGACTATGTGGATTTGAAAGAAGTCCAGGCATATTCATACTCTCCCAGAGATGAAACATATATGTCCTGTAAACAGGTATTGGAAGCTAGTTGCCCCCATATTTGTTAAAAATTAAACTCTTGCTACTTCTTGACTTAATCTCCAAGCTGCTGCTTTGATTTTGCCTGAACTTTGATTTTGCAGGTGAAACTGCAGGTTACTCTGTTCCTCAGACAGGTCCTGCTTGAGGAACTTCCAACTCGTTCACCTGAGAGCAGCAGCAGTATTAGCCAGAATAGGAACATAAAATCACAGAATTATTTAAATTGGAAAAGTCTCTTAAGACCATTGAGTCCAAGGGTGAACCTAACACTACCACATCCACTTCTAAACCTTGTCCCTAAGTACCATATGTCTTTTGAGTGTCTCCAGATATAGTGACTCAACTACTCCCCTAGGAACACTGTTCCAGTGCTTGACAACCCTTTCAGTGTTTAATTTTTTCCCCATATCCAATCTAAACCTCCCCTGGTGCAACTTGAGGTAATTTCCTGTCATTCTATCCCTTACTACTTGGGAAAAGAGACTGGCACCTTTCTTCCCAGCTTGCAACCCTTGAAAGGATTGATGTGAGTGCTGTCCAACCACTCTTTGCTCCTAATATCTCCAGTGCAAAAGTGTCAAGAGTGGCTCACCCAAACTCTGAAGAAATCCTGGTTCTTGACAGAAGTTCTCCCTTGAGACTGATTGTAGTTCTTTTTATCAGCCTGAACTCCTGTTTGTCAGATATGTTCCTCTTAACATTTGCAGTCAGTAAAACTAACATCCACAACTACCTCAGCATTGCAACAGTCGCTGCACTGGAGAGCAAACAAATTTTATAGTAAAATGCAGCCATCATCCCTTAGTGTCTTTTTAGCTTGGAGGCTGAATGGTATTTTTATGTGGATCTTGCAATGATCAAAGGCTAATATTCTATATAAATCACTCTTTTTCCTCTGAAGGTTTCAGATTATTTTTGTAGGCTCAACTGATATTTCTGCCTCTTACTGTAACTGCTCTATTTCCCATCTGAAAGGGGTCCTGACACATAATTTGCAAGGTGCTCCTCAGCTTTCAAGATGTGCTGCTGCTGTCGCCTCTATGCCTGCCTGTTCGTAATATGACCGTATAGCATTTTTGCTCTTTGGGAAGAACAACCTAGGTTGTCTCATCCTAAGGTGAGCTCATAATTTTAGAAAATTCCAGTGCTGAAAGTTTTAGAACACTTTGATTACTGTGGTTTTGAGTAGAGAGATGGTAGCAAATACAGAGAAAAGCACTGGATAACTATTTTTGTGTTATTAGCTATCCTGAGAATCTTTCCAGAAATTTTACCAGCTGTTCATCATTTGTGAAGTATTTTCTCTGGTAACCCTAGGGTTCCACCATATGCCTTCTCTTGTCCATTTTCTCCCAAATAATCTTCCAGGTTTTTCTCTTCTGCTCCATGAGGAGACACTGTTTAGCAAGAAGCCGTAGTTACTAAGGAAATTGTGCATGCCTTCTGATAGATGTGTTTTCAGCAGTCTCCTCCCTAGACCGAGCAGCTGTCAATGATACAGAGATTTGAAAGTTGCCTGCACATATGGGTATGATATAAAAGATTTCCTGTTGAGGGAACAAAATAAGAAAGCAAGCTGAATTTCCAGATGTTACTTTTAGATGATATTCTGGTTGCAAGCACATATGCAGTCCATGTAGTAATTAACTCTTCCAACACAGGAAGCAGAACAATAGCGCAAAGGATGCTTCTGTTAAAGTCAGCTAAAGGTTAAGAAGGCAATGAGTAAGCACTGAGAATCAGAAATACTCTGCAGATTGACTACATTCAAGATAAAATAATTTTTAGTTTTTTGTTTGGTTTTTTTTTTTAAGAATAAAAGCAGAGAGAAGCAAGTCAGAACTGCTGAGAATTACTTTGGCTTTGCTTTTAGACAAGTACTAAGTAAGTGCATTAAATTAAACCAGCACATTATACTATTTAAAACAAAAATTGATTTTTGCTCATCATTTGCTAAAGCACTGGTGAAAATATCTCAGAGAAGTCTGAAAGTCTGGGAGATGCAATGGAAAATGAATGCATCAGTGATCTTCATGCGTGGGAGACACCACTAACATTTGACACAGAGAAAGAAATTATAGTGCTCCTCTCTGGAAATGTTTCTCTTAGGGTGACAGAGCTGACATTCTGCAAAGAACAACTAAAAATTCCATTTATGTAGTAGAAAGTATGAGCCCCATGTTCCAAATGTCTCTGTTTTTTTTCAGCTTAGCTATCATCTGTGGAAATATAGACTTTTATGAGTTATATTTTTACTACCTGGCTGGTTTTGTTATTTCAGATTAAATGTCTCAGTTCCCTACAGGACAGAAAGGAAAACATTGAGGGTCAATTTCTGTAATTCCACTTAACACCACCATTTGGGCGAGGAAGAGCAGGATGGATAAGAACAAAAAAAGACTTAAATCCTGGGGATATTTTTGCTTAAGGAAATAAGAATGCATTTAAATTAAGCTTTTAGTTGAAATCAAAAGTATTTAATCTTTCCCATTCTAGAGAAGGTCACAGGTGCAAGGGAGAGTTGTGTGTCACTATCTGTGAAAGTCCCTTCACTGGCGGAAGCCACCAGGGGCATTATGAATAGATGTTACCTGGGTTGTGTACACAAACCTAATTTTACACTTTTTTATAAGTAAGATTTCAGAGCTTGAGGAGGAGAAAGAATGTTGTATGAAGTTACAGATTTTTAATTTCTCCTAGTTATTATGTATTGTCATTCTGGTTTTGCTTATTGTTTTCACATTATAATAATGGAAAGAGCTGTCAAGGAAGAACTGCAGGAAACTAATTGGGAATCACTCAGAATTTGATTAATTAAGTACAATTTACTTTTTGACATTTTTGAAAGGAACAGATTCTTTCCCACAAAAGTAAAGTTGCTGAGTTTCATTTTGTTAGAGTTGAGTTGTTTTCCTCTGAACATAAATGTTTCAATTCCCTTATTTTTATCTAGCACAAAGTCACAATAAGCTATGTATAATCTCTGAGCCACAACCACTGCTACATTACATGAATTTAATGCTAGTATAACTCAGTGAAATAAAGAGAAAAAATCTACTGACTTAAATGTACAAAGCTAGTTATACACTGGCAAATTAATCTTGAAATATAATCCCCATTTATTTTAATTCTGATGCTTGAAAAAAATGTTGTGTAAAGTGAATAAAGAAATATAATCTGGCATTTTATAGATTGAAAGCATTAAAAATGTGCTAAATCTTATCCTTATTTTTAATAGGTTTTTATACTTGAAAAGCATCCATCTAAGAGACAAAACACCAAATGCCATGCTCAATACATATCTAAACAATAAGCTAAATTTGTGTTACCGTTATTTCATTGAGGTTAATTTAGAGTGAATTATGAATCTGGTATGAATCTTTTTCAGGGAGGGTTGATTCTATTTGCTCAAAATGGTTTTAGATTAAGTACAAAGCATTCAATCTACTGGAGTTAAAGGAAGCATAGGATAAGATATCTTTGTTCCTGTAAAGTTCTTTTCCAGCATCAGAAGTGAATTCTTTCTGTGATTCTACACTATGGTCACATAACAACTACAGTAATGTTGAGAAATACTTATTTTTTCTCCAGCAACCATAGCACTGTTTATTTTATGGCTGATCTATTTTTATGGAAGTCATGATGTAAATATCTATGAATTGCGTTGTTTTCTATGTTCAACATTTCTTACTTTACATACTCCTTTTTTGGGGTGTCCAAGGTTGTCAAGATTGTCATTAAGACTGAGCTTGTCAAATTTTCAGCCAGTATGAAACATTGGCCTTTAACCAGTTTTTGACTTACAGATGTGTGCACTGACAGTGAATGTTCACAATGTGGATGAGGAAATGTTAGTGAACTGGCATGTTTCAGTTTCTTCAAAGAAATGGAAATTGATATTACAGGGATCTTTCAAACTCATTCAGCACAGGGCTATGTTGCCTCATATTGAAGTCAAGACACTTGAAATAAATGCATGTATCAGACATTTGTAAATGTGACCGACAATTTAAGAATGGATTTCTTTGATTTGTAAGGTATGCATAGTGAGACAATACATATGAACAAAGTTGGATCTGGCTTAAAAAAGAATTTCATTCAAGTTTGCATTTTTCTTTTTAAAACTACAGATGTAGAAGGTAAAGATGAAGGAATAATAGATACAGTAGATACATAAAATCAGGCAGAAGACTGACAAATAAACTGGCCAGCACACTTGTTGTCTCATATGCCTTACTTTACAGGTGCTACAATTAAACTACTCACAGAAACATAGAATCATAGAATCATCTGGGTTGGAAGGGACCTCAGGGGTCATCTAGTCCAACCCCCCTATAGTGAGCGGGGACATACCCAACTAAATCAGGTTGCTCAGAAACCTTGTCTAGCCTCACTTTGAATGCCTCCAGGGACGGGACCTCAACCACCTCCCTGGGCAACCTGTTCCAGTGTTCCACTACCCTCACGGTAAAGAACTCTGCTTCTCAGGTGGCTGATTGCTCCTAAGAAAGGAAAAGGATTGTTCCTAAAAAAGGAAAAAAAGAAACAGAAGGCATATTTAAAATCACAAGTGTTTACCATATTTCCAGATATGGATACCTCATACTTGTGATGAAAACTCTTGCGAAAAAGAAATTATAGAACAACAACCCAACCCATCTTTGTTATAATCACAGAACACCATACAACAGAGGCATTTAATTTATATTCCTACAGCTTGTGGGCAAGAATGAAGTCAATGTTCTCTTAATAACAACAGCCCAGTGCTCTCCAAAGACACAGTGGTAAGCTAAAATGCCATTAAACCTTCTATCAGGGATCCTGCTCTTAATGCTGCTGTTGTATCACTTCCCACTGATGTTGTCACACCGTGGAATGTGTCTCCTTCTGCAGTCACTGCAGAAGCAACACAGTGACCAACAATTGCCTTTGCGTCTGCTCTTTAGCTGTTAGTTGCTCCCCTAAGGCAGCTCCTAGGGCCTAGAATATCTCCTTAATGCCCCAAGCTACTAGATCAAAAGGGAAAGCTCTCTTATTTTGCATAACAGGAAGAAGAAGGGGTATTCACACCCCATTCTTGCAATCCTCCTTTTGCTCTTTCTCGTCTGCGTCATGATCTGGCAGCACCCTACCAATTCTTGCAGCAACCATCCCTTTCCCAAGAGATATCCTCTCCTTTCAGCTGATAGCTGTCTGTCAGTTAGCTGGAAGGAGTAATATTGCAGCTGAAAGCTTAATGCTTGTCGTGAGGTGAAACATACAGTGCCCTTGGGAGACTGTCCATGGTTTTGTCCAGAGGTGTTTTTCCTATTTACGAATAGGAGATATAGCCTTTCAGAAAGGTGGAAGTGCTGCCTTCTTTTGCGGCTGGAGACCTTGAAATGTATCAGTGGCCACTTAAAGCTACAGACCACAAAGAAATAGCACTAATGGTTGCTAGAGGCACTGTTTAGGTGACTTTGAAATGATTCAGTGCAGTATTTTACTGCCTAACTGATACAATATAAGTGCTGCTTAAAGACAAAATGAATGCTTCAAGAAATCTATCATCTTTGCTTTAGTTTCCTCAGCTGGCAGCTTTTGGCTGTGCTCTGTAACATTAATTTAAAATAGTCTGGGAGGGGCTGCTTCACTTTGGGAAGGAGTGGATTGCTCTCATACTCCAAACCAGTTCTGAGTTTCAATCAGCAGATAAGCTCTCAGGTCACCCTTTTCTTAACTTTAGAAATGCCTTTTAATCCAGTTCGATTTTCGAACTGCCATTGTCTAATGTCTTGCTTCTCTTCCCAGATAAATTTACCAATTTTCTTTGTGATTTTGAAGTCTGCCCTGAATATTTACAAGCAGATTTTATTGGGTTTGGATCTACACTTCTGTCATACTTTCATTGCCAATATTAGTTAATTTTTCATTTTCTCTACCGTCTTTTGCTGATTTAAAAATAGGTTTAATATTCTGGCAAATTAATATTTTTCTTTCTGTATCCCAACAGTGTTATGCTGTTTAAGCACTTTGTTTGTCTTTCCTTCCTAAATCAGCCTCTGAATGTGGTCATTAGCATGGGGGAATTTGACAGTTTCCATATTCTCCCTAGGGATAGCAGAATTCAAATGCTGGTTGAAACACATAAATGTGTTCTGAGGTTTTCTGCTGGTGGATTTGGGTTGTGTTTGTTCCTTGATCTTCAGCAGTCTGCAGCAATTTCATCAGAGTAAGGAGATACACAATCAGGAGAGCCTGCCTTGCTAGGAATCCAAATGAGACTGCGTTCTTTAACAGCCAGCTTTCAATCTCCTTCAGTTTTTTCTCCTGTTCAGCAGTACTTCTTACAAGCCCTGTTAATGATCCTGGAAAAATTGCCAGATTTTGCTGCCCATTCAAAGATGAGGCTTTGCTCCACTGAAACCCTTTTATTAAATCAAGTTTTTATTTGCTACAGAAGCTAAATCAGCCTGAAAGTTGTGCTTTGTAACTGTTTCTTGTGTACGCAGCTTGTTCTGAAGAAGCTCAACTGACTCTTAGAGGAAAAGCTTTAATTTCCACACTATACATAATGAATATATCTTATTAATAACAAAGTAAACATACATTCTAAGTGACTGCTAAAACCATCATTTGACCACGTGAAGTGTGTTAGTAATGGTGTCTTTGCAGAAAGGTGGTTAAACCTGTGTGCTCATTCCTTTTTTACCTATACTTAGACTCCTTAGTGATGTTGAATTTGATGAGGGTTTTATGATGTCAGTTCAGGAAATAAGCTGAGCTGCTGAACTGATTTTAGTAGGTTAAAAGCTATATAGCCATTAGCAGGCACCACTGTTCTGTTCTGTCACCCTGTGGTCAATAGAAACTAGAAACAAAGAAGACAAAAATAGTGTATTTGAAAAACTTTTTGTCAGCTAGGCTTGTACTGTAAACTACTGAATTTAATATCTGCTGGCTTTGGGATAGCCAGATGATCTAGTACTAGGCACAAAATATTGTTCTATCAAATAAGTATTTGTCCAAATTCTGTCAAACTTATTTCTGACTTCCAGTTTCTCACTTGAAAGAAGACTTGTTAGAACAAGTAGGATACTTTGCACCAATCATCCATATCATGGATGAACTGACAATGTTCTCAGTCCATTATGTAAGATCCTAACTTGAATCTGATCATGAAAAACAGTAAGATCCTCTTAATCAAACTTTACTCAGAGAACAGCTAACCTTATCTTTCTAAATTTAGCCACACAAAAATTATACCATGTGTCCTCTTGCAATTGTGTCCTTCCTTGATTCTGCTTATTGCTTTACCTATAGCAGAATACTTGGATTGCTGAAAAGTATTTTAGCTGGATCAGACCCTTTTAAAAAATAGTTAATAAAGAATATTTACTACAGTTATTATACTATATTTAATAAGTAGGTTTTTTATAATATCAATGTGTGGTCACTGGTATTTGGCTGTCTTTCAACACAACTTCCAGTTGGACAGAGATGTGAAGGTCTCACATGTGCATATGCTCACACTCACAAAGATGATTTCGTACTCAATACAAACTAAGATGAATTACTGTTTCTACAAAAAGCTATGGAGACAACATGCTCTCTACAAAGTGATGAGCCAGACAATTGGGTTCACACAAAGTATTACCTTACATGTATGTTCAAGGAACCAAAGTGTGCCATTTGCTGGCTGCGTTTAAGCAGTGCAAATACCTACCCCCTAACAACGGTAAAAGTTCTCTCAAAATGCTTTTTCCTGCTTTCTTTTTATCTCACTTGGATGATCACTTTATTAAACAAAGATTTTGTCCTCACTTTCATAATCCTCACTAGGACAGGAAGAAGGTGTTTTTAAACTAAACNAAAGAAAAAAAAGAAAGAAATCTGCAGTGGTTCCTCTGTGCTCGTGGCTGACTTTCAATCAGTTGTATTGGCTTTATTCCTGAAGTGAATCAATAGAGAGAGTTATTTTCAAAAGGCCCAAGTCATCTGTGCTCTATTTGCGTTGAGAACATTATTGCAGCTCCTTTCCCACAGAGCAGATAGCACCAGCAGCGAGACCACATCTTTTCATATCTATGCAGGGAGAAGGAGAGTTTTGCACTTTGGGCAAATAGATAAAGATATCATTAGGGTAACTATTTGAAGAATTTTTTTTTTTATCTGTCTGAAAAAAATACAAAAGAAAGAAGAGGAAACTTATGCTCTTTGAATTTATGGAATGTTAGCCATTTCAGAAGAGGTTGCATGGTAACCCTTCAGAAGGAGAGGTTCTGTGAAATAACATGAGAAATGCGGTGGCTTTCAAAAGGGAACAAAACTCCTGTATTAAAAACTCAAATTAGCTCAATACAGAAACAGATAATACAACGCAATGCCTAGCATCTAGAGTTTTCATCCCTTCTAAGTATGTAGATGTTTAGAGATTATGCAATGGCATAAAAATGTTTTTATTGAAACATTTGTCCAAATTTCAGGTATAATATTAATGTGACTGCCCCTTTTAATTGACTGCTTACGCACTTAGCATTATTAGCATAGGCACGTATCTAAAGTGGAATTTGAAACTGATGAGAATCAGAATATCACTTATGACATGCTTTTTATTACGTTGCTAGGAGCCTGACCCCACATTAAAGAAACCCCCAAACATTGCAAGTAAATTTTGCCTATTTTCATTGATAATGTTATGTGTGGATTATTTATTGCACTAGACATAACTCATATAGTAATGTATAACAGTTGACAAAGCACTGACTTCATATAAGCGAATAAAAATCTTTAGATGATATTGTGATTAAATTGTAATTTTTTTTCTAAGTTGTCATCACAGCATTTACTCTGCTGACTATATTTTCAGTGGTGTAAATGAGAACTGCATTGGTATAGCATTTTCTCTAGTTTTGTGAGGATAGGTTTTAATGTGCTTTCCCAGTCCAAATAACATTGATTTGAATTTGTGAAGGCTGAAGATGAATGAAAATGAGCTAGAAGGAGGGAAAGGATTGTAGGACTCAGCACTTTATATTAATATATATTTTTCACCTGAAAGTTCCATTACATGGAGTTTCAGAATTGTTTTAAATAAAACTTTTGGAATGAAGGATGGAAATTACAAAGGCTTTTTGTAGCCACCATTGTCTGAGTTTTCCTATTGCCACATATATATCACAGAATACTTTCTTTCAGATAAGAAGTGAATATATCTGTGGTGCTGAAGTACTAGAGCAGAGGTATAGCTATTGTGCAGCATTTGCAGAAGTATGGTACGGGAATTAAGGAGTCTTGGTCTGAGGGAGATCCCTCAGATCCATCTGGCACACAGAAAGTGACAGTGACATTCTGGGAAGTGTTGGAATGGCATAAAATAATTTTTTATTCAGTCTGAGTGACACATTTATTTCTAGTAAACCTGTTAAAGAGAGAATACTTCTGCAAGATTTAAGACCAAGGAGAACTGGGTTCTAGATAAGCCAGCCTGTACTTTGGATTGGCCAGTTCTGCATTTTAGTCTGGTGACAGTTAATCTCATGCTACTTTTAAATTCTACAATAAGTTTTAATGTAGAAGTAATTCTAGATTTAACTGCTGACATTACAACATCAGAGATTTCCTGTGTTGTGTTTAAATTTTACAATACGTCTTAAAGACAGAAAATAAGTGAAAGGGTGGTGAAACCGTATACGTGATCTGGCTGTGGCACTCAAAACTGTTTAATACTTCTACTGTGTATATAGCAATAGGAATATCTACAGAGCGATACTAACCATTGTTTATGCCTTCTTACATTTCAAGGGCAAATGAGTATCTCAGTTTTGTAGTAAAGTACTAAGAAACTAAAGGAATAATTTAATCTGCATTCTTTCATGTGTGGAAGGTATGACTTGCTTCAGCTTGCAGTGAAGATACATTTTTTTAGCTTTGCCAAAACCTGACAAAATGCACAGCAGCCTGAAGAGTCACACAACAGAAATCTTCCTGCTCCATTTGCTTTATCAGACATCCATCAATTATTTACCAGGAAGAAGGTGCAGTAACTTTTAGGATCACTGAATCTATGGAAAACTGTAGCTGACATTTCTGGAACAGAAATGGTATTGCAAGTGCTTCCTGGTATTCATTTATCAAAGGTGAGCCACCAAATAACCTCTCAGTTAGGACAAAGAAGACTGCTTTGGACAAAATGAGGTTCCACATTTCTGCCTGTCTGCAGAAAATGTGTCTTGAGATTTGAATACTAGGGTAACATTCAGAAATCCATAAAAAGTATCAGATTATTTCTAAAAGTAAAAAAAAGTTATTGCTCTAATTATGGCTCTAAGACATTTCCTAGTATTTTAATGACAAAGCTTTCACCTCCAAAATTTTAGCTGGAATCAGTTGGAGGTTAAGTGGTATATTAATCTGGAGTGGTATAGTGAACTTCTCTCACTTCAATGTGCATTTTTTATTTCAAAAGGCAAAAGCCTGCTCTGATGTTCCCTGTGATCTGAGAAAGCTCTCTCACTTTCACTGCAATGCACAAAACTGGAGTCAGGTCCAAACTTGGTCCCTTGGGCTCAGCTGGACAAAAGTTGTGAAAAGTTGTCCAAAAAATCCCAGATCTTAGCTTGATGAGGCTAAGAGCACCCTCCCCTCCCACACTCTACACCCACAAAAGAAAGTGTAGGATGGCTGGTAGCAGCAGTACAAGCTAGGCAGGCACATCCTGCTCTCACCTAGTCTGATGCATGTGGGAACTGGAACCACGCACTGGAAATGGTAGATATGTTTTTTTTTCGATTCAACACCTGACAAGGGAATTTGTTCATATACTTTATATATTTGCAGTTCAAGGGAGTGTTTAATAATAAGCAGGAAGAAATGTTTTAGCCTGTGAAATTCCAAGATTAACAATTTTGTTTACTTAAGAATCTGGGCACAGGGAGATGGCCAGAAACCAGAGCCTGTGACAGGTTTTCATCAATTGCACTGACTTTCAGAGGCAAAAGGCAAGCATGCTTCAGCTAAAATGTTCCTTTGTGACTGACTGAATTAGCCTCTAACGCCTTTAAGTATGCAAGGGGACTGAGTTGGGTGTTGCAGGACTGAAGTACAAAAAAGCAAAGTTTTAACTCAACTCATCTTAAGCCAGCTGAGTGAGTCCCTAATTCTTCATCTCTGTTCCTTCACGTAGGCTTACCTGCCCCTAAGGAGCCCTGCTGGACGTTACAGCTATGTCGTTCATTGGCCTGGGTAAATAAATGAGGTTGTGGGAGGATTCCTGCAGTTTGGTGCAGATAAGTGAAGTATATCTAGGGTTCCATTAACTGGCTCCCTCTCCAGCTGGTACAGTGTGCAGTGCCAAAGCAGTAACAGACACAGAAGAAGTAACAATGGGCCTCACATTTTGGTCATTACACTGAAGTCTATTAAATGGATGAGGTTTCAGTGTGAGGGATATTTTATCACTTAGGCTCCATCTGGTCTAGAAGAAATTCTAACCACTTGCCTTGAAGAATTTAACAAAATGGCAAAGCACTAAATTCTGCTGATATTGATGCTAGCCCAAGCAGGTATTGTAGAGGTATACAAAGACTGCACAGAAAAGCTCTGTTGGCAGTCTTGGGACAAGATTTAGAAAAACTAGTAAGGGCTGGCTGCCCAGCATAATATGACAAATCTGTTGCCATATGTTATAAACTACTGAAGGCTATGTATAAGTTGAAACTTTTGTTCAACTGTTGATACGGCAGACAGTGTGCATTAAAATTTTGGAATTAATGTCATGTTGCGTACAACAATATGACTATGGTTTATATTTCTTGGCAACTGATACTGTGGATACAAAAGTGTTTTATTGCCAGGGCAGATTCAGCATGTTTACACACTTTTAAGTCACTTTTTAAAAAACAAGATGTGCTAGAAGTACTAGCAGAAGGGATCACTGTTAGTAAGATGCTGAAGCACTGAGCATATTCCATTACTCCTGTGGCATATGTTTACACAGCTAATGCTTGCACAGTATTTTCTGGGAAGTGCCATAATACCTGACACTAAGATTTTATTTGTTTATTTTTTTATTTTCTCCTGGCATTCTAGACCCAGCTAGCAATAATTGGTAACTGAGACAGTCTTGACTATCCCTACAGCAATTGCCCCCTACACAGTTATTGTTCCCTGATACACAAAATTTTATTTTCTACAATTTTTAATGCACTTCTATTTAGCTCAGTGGGGCAGTATAAATGCATGAGCTGATCTCACCTCTTAGAATTTGAAACTGAAAGTTATTTAAGGAGGTCATGGAAATTGTGCTAGTTTTTATTTTTTATGTTTGTGTATATTCAAAAACACACACTCAGTAAAATTTGTCTTACTACAGTATGTTGCATAAAGAAATTAAGGAGGGGAATAAATGTTTTGTCCTCCCCTCAAGCTTCCCCCAGCCAAGTAGTGAGAAAATCACCTTCCTGTTATAATAGCGCTGCTGGCTCCCAGCTAAGCTCCAGTGATGTATGGAATAGCTCTGGTGTTCCACATCTGGAATCAATATACTGCAATAGCAAATATGAGCTTTGTACAGCAGATTACTACCAGAAAGCAGAAAGATCATGGCTGCTGCTTTAGAGAAGCCAAGTCAGGAGCTAAGGGGTGTCTCAGAGCCTCATCAACTTAGGCTTGTCTTACCACTCCCCACAAGGTAAGCAAGACAGACCAGGAAATAAGAGCCAGATTGAACCACAAGCCTGGATTATAAGGAAATACCACAGTAATGAAGCCAGTCTGAGATCAAACCACAAGTGAAGGTCATATCCAGAAATTACCTGACAAGGTTATTTGGGACAGGCTGAGATCGAGGCAGCGAGCCAACATCCAGATCAGGCTCAAGGTGCTCTATGGCCATGCAGGGCCTGTGGCTGAGCCAGAACACACCAATCCCCTTACAGAGCTTAGACAAGAAGTGAGACTTTCTGGCAGAGGTTAAATAGAGCTCATGGGTGTGGGAGAGGTTCCAGATAAGGCTGTTTGGGGCTATCTAGGCTTATTAGTACACCATGGCCCTGATAGGTGTCAGCTGCTTGTGTGCAATAAAAGAGGAAATGTTCTGTAGTAGAGATTTGTGCTGGCTGCAGAGTTTTCCTTGCTTCTTGTTTTTGCTCTCTAGGTGTATGGCTGTGGGTATCTGTCCACATAGCTTTGAGCTAGAAGCTGTAAACATCATGGTGGCACAGTCTGAAGGGAGACACATGTCAAGCCTGCAGAACGTCAGATGCTGGGAAAGGATGGCTGCAAGACAACCACCATTATGCCTCTTTCTAACATCCTGTGTCTTCAGGATAGTGCAAGCTTAGCAGGTGTGTGCTTACATTTCTGCTGTTTTAAGTGCATATACCTGCCTATCTCAGAAATAATTACTTTGTGACAAAGCCCAAGAGACAAGAGGACAATAACAGTTACAGAGTCATCTTAAATACAAAACTGGAAAGCTAAGGTTGTGCTTATTTCTTCTCTCAAACAACTGTGTGAGGCCAAGTGAGGCCTGGCAGGGCTCAGATCCAACTCCAGCACTGTGCAAGGCCTCGGTGACCTTGAAGCCTTGTAGTTCACAGACCAGCTATGACTTACAGGTATGACTTTCAAATAATGCTCTGCCTTATGGTTTTATTGTGTAGATTCTGCAACCCCCTCCCCCCCCCCCCCCCGATTTTTGTAAGAAAATTCTTACAGCTTTTCACAGAAAATAATTTTACCTCATAGCTGCTTCTTTGAGTGCTCTGTCACTAGCATATTGTGTGATTCAAAAGTTGTCCTCACTTGGTAGCAGCAAAGATGAAGTAGTTCTATTTATTAACAAAAAAGGTATTTTTTCCAAAACCCCCAAAACAACACCCCCCCCCCCCNCCTCTCAGTTTTCAGTAGAAACCCCAAAGCTATTGTTCCAAATGGTGGAGTGCAGGAGTTTTGTTCAAACATGAATCTGCCCAACCCACAGTTTTTACAGAGAGTATGCCCTCGTATGGAGTTGTTTATGAGCCTTCACTAAGTTACATTCAGAAAGAACTAAATGCTGTATTTAAAATAACTCAACTTGCTATCTATTGTTAATAAAAGATGGATTTTTTTTAGTACACCCATGCAAGAAAACTGAAGCTCTGCCTGGAAGTGAAATATTTGCTTCAGTTCAGTGTTAACCTTCTCAGTGTTTTATCTTCAAAGGAAAAAAAAAACCCAACAAAACTTTGATTCTTCCTCCAAAACAATTGACCCTATTTTCTCCTTTTCAATGCTTGCCTATACCATATAATATATATTTAATAATGATTTGTTCCTACCCCATTAACCCTTTTGCAGGAGCTGATTTCTACAGAGCGGGGGAGTGGGATGGAAATGTTGTTGCTTTTCCTTTGGGTACTGGCTGAATGGTTCATGTTGGTATGGTGCTGTTAGTGACTGTTTTCTGAGGGCCTCTGTTCATGAGACACAAGCTCACTAACCCTTGTCTGACAGGCTTGCTATTTGTCAGAACAGTGTTTGCCTCCTACTAATGGGTTTTGTGCATACTGGTGATCAAGAAGATTTTAAACCAAAATCCTGCATCTGGTGAATTCCAGAAGCAATTATCACAACTGGCTGATAGCTTGCTAATTTGCAAGGCAGAGAAAGAGGGGAGTGGGGGGGAACCAAAGCACACCACAAAAACCACCCAGCCACATTGCAAGCAAACTCGTTTAGAGAATCTGTAATTGGAGATGTACAATGTATGTATTTCTTCATGACACTGGTAAAAAATACTCTGGGAAGCAGATGTGGATGTGAAGGATGCAATGGTTACTATATTGCTACCACCAACTTTTGTTCAACCAAATGCTCCGTCCTTCTTTCCTCCTCACCAACAGTGGAATTACCAAGCAGATTTCTCATTAAACTCAGCAGGACTTAATAAATTTGCTTCTCTGTCAGCTTCAAGTGTTCTGAAATATAACCTGACAAATGATGTGTTTGGCAATCCAAAAATGGTAATAATTTTCTCATATGTAGTACTAAAACCCAACATAAATACAGAAACTAAGAAACATCTGTGCAATTTTAATTTCCTCTTACCTCATTGGCTTGTAGGTGTTATTTTTTAAGAAGCAGATCACACACTGCATGACCTGTTAAAACACCTACTCCATGTAATTTTTAAGGGAGAAAACCTAAGCTCCATCATGCTGGAAATCCTCATCTATCATTGAACTTCTTGTTAAGCTTTACTGCCATGCAAGAATAGAGGTAAGAATCAGAGCATGCAAGAGGAGAAACGTAGGAATGAATGTCCCAATGCAGAGGTTGCCAGATTAAAAACGTTACTAGTGCACCACTGCATACTCCTAGCAGTGTATTTTCTATTAACTCTTTTTCTCAAAGTGCTTGACTTCTTCATGACCTCCTGTGTAGCTGCGCTTTTGGCATTGTGTGGCAGCCTTCCCACATAACCCAAAGACTATGGAGATAAGTTTGCCTCCTCAAAAACTGCAGGGAGGCTTTAAGTTTCTAAAGTAAGGTTTTATTTGAATTCAAACTAAGATAAAACTGAAACACAGTTCAGCAAGGCAAGACAGTAAAATAAAAAGGGATTTTAAAAAAGCTGCATTCATACCTCCTGCTTCTATGTCAGGAGATTTAGAGAATGGATCCTTTCTCTCAGTCTTGTGGTATGTCTGGCTTTTTTTTTTTTTTAAGAATAAATACAACTCAGGTATCCACAAAAATCTCTTCTACATCGGCTTTAAGGTATAGCTCTATTTCCTTGCTGCTCAGAAGCTACTAGGTCTCTGCTTGTGCTGCAGGTGCCTGACCTGTTTGACAAAAGTTGGCTTTTGAGCTCTGTCTTTCTCTCATAAAGGTTCTTCAAGATTTGTATGATCGGTTAAACTCAAGTGTTATCTTCTATGTTCACTTTGACTTCAAGCACAGCAGTCTGTGCAAAGCAGTTAAATAATCTTCCTCACTGCCTGGACACCCTTTTTTTAATATGGCATAACTTGATATTTTTCTTCTTTTTTTTTTTTTTTTTTAATGATACATAAAAAAAACCTCTCTGCTTTGAAACTGACTTTAATGATTCTGTGCAGAAAAAGGTAGGAATAATACGAAAAGTATATGGGAAACTTGTCTGTTCAAGTTTTGTCTGAACAGGAGTACACAATCTTTTAGCCTTCAATAAAAAATTTATAAACTATCAACACAAAATGCATTCATTTGGTCTTGTTGGCTGAGCAGACTTCAGTATTTATGTTAACAAAGATAAATTCTTCATTTAGAATTGGTTTTCTCTGTGTTGCATTTTGTAACTTGTTCAGGGCAAACCCTTCTCCTTATTTGTTGTGTAAGTCCCTGAAAACGTTATAACTGGCTAGTTGAATAACACATACACAAATGCAGCACTGTGCTTATTTGCAAAGAGTTAGTGACATTCTGCATTACCCCTTTTAAATATGGAGTAGAACCAAAACAAGGCTTTTATCAGAGTTGTCCATTACTTATGTACCATGTAGTGTCTCCAGTAACAAATAGATCTTGACCCATACACACAGGAGTCATTTCTATTATGGCAAGCATGGCATTTATTTATAGATGTTTTAGAACAAACCCCAACTTTGGGTCCTGTTTTGATGTAGAAGCACAGCTATGATTGTGGGTTGAAATTACAGATGTGTTGTGTATTTTCTGGAGGTGATTGCTTTGGGTTATGGTTACTAAATTTCAGGGGGAGTTATTTCTTCCTGCTCTGAAGTGTTGTGTCTGTCCCTGTCCCCCTGCTCCTGTAAGGATGAACCATGCCTTTCAGTCTTTTAAAAATGAGATGCAAAACAAAAGAAAGACTTAGAAAAGAAAGAAAAGTCTCTGATAATGTATTTGATGTAAATACGTTGCCTTTGACATTGATTTTGTAAGTCATCTTTTCAGGCAATATCTTGGCTCACTTTTCCTCCTCTACTATTAACAGTGGTTTCCTTTCTCATAACAAAGTATTCTGACGCAAAAGAATTCTGAATTAAAACAGCAAAATACAGATCTACTAGACTTTTAAGAAGGTGACTCAGTAGGTGTTCTGCATTTATATGTTGTAATTTTGTTCTGACAACCACAATGTACAAAGCCTAAATACCTTTGGATTATTTGTATATATTTACAACTTCTATTGAGTACTCTACTTGAGTCATTGCCATTAGACACCTCCAAAAATGGCCTGTATGCATAGCTGTTTTCTGTGGGGGTAAGAGTTAAAGCCCACAGTTAAGGTAAATGTAAGCTGGCTGTCACCTAACAGGTAGCTGTTGCCCAGAAAATCTGTCTGACCAAACTTCCAAATTTGACAAAGAATTCAAGTTTGAGCATTCCTTCACCTTAGTTCAAATGCATTTATTTTTCTGTGTGGTAGTTAAGATGGAAAGAAACCTATTCAAATTAAGTATGAAATATCAGTTCTACAAGAAAAATAAATTTCAATTATACTTCAGAATTATTCCAATATACCCAGTGGATTTTAAATTGAAGGCTACTCTTAATTTGACTGTAACAACCTTTGTCCAAAAATGCTTATTATTTGTTTTTGTAACAAAAGCTGTGGAAAATGCATTTTTGAAGCATGAATGCTCAAAGCTGGAAGCAAATTTTTAATTACATGCACACTATAAAAATTTACAAACAGGACTCTGGTGGTTAGTTTTGCAAATCACCTTTCTCTGAAACTGGTCAGAATCATGAAACTTACAGCTTGATCTAAAAATGTTTAGGTGAAAGTCTGGTGTATCCTTTGATCTGTGTTTGTCTAGTTAATATGCAAGTCAGATGATACTTTCATTACTCTTGTATGAATAAGCTGGGTGGCTGAGTAATGCAGTAGGAATTTCAAACCCTGTATTACCAATGCATTTGAATAATTTGTAATTGATTGTGTGCTAGTCAATTTAATTTGTAATTTTTTGGAAAATATTACTTTATTACATCCTTTAGAATCTCCTGTAAAGAAGGGCAAGCTAAGACTTGAAAATATAGTATCAGAAAGGATACTAAACTGTGGGACAAGGATTTTGTGCCTCTAAGGAATTTGTTTTACTAACATTAGAAGTCAGGGGCAGTAGCAAGCTGAGAGGTTATGTTATGAGAAAATACTTACATGAGGTTAATCATCTGACTTGCTGTAGGAAATGTTCCAAATGGGAGTGTAACAGCAAGTTGGAGACTTGGGTTGAAGTTCACCCCCTGGGCAAGACAAGCTTGGATATGCAAGGTTCTAATTTAAGACATTATTTTTCCCATTTCAGCTCAGCACGTTTTCAAGATCAAAATAGGAGGAAAACTTTTGAGAGTCATGAAACAGCAATGTACAATGCAGACAGACACCTGACATGTTAGTCTAGTGTTTATCAGTTATTGGGAAAGGATGAGGAAACTATACAGCTTTAAGTTTATTTTATATAATAAAATAGGAAATTGTGCATATTTCTTCAGACTGAACTTTACTTCCTATGCTCTTGGCATTCCAGTGTTTGGAAGGGATGAGGCTTTTTGTGCTCCAAGGGACCCAGTGTTGACTCCTCACACCTTTCTGTTATTCTCCAAACATGCTACCTTTTGGCTGGCCCTCGCCCAATGCCCTGTGTCTGCTAGCATGACTTGTGGTGCCTGTGACTGAAAGAGGTAAAGCAGGTAGAGAAGAGCACCTAAATTGGTTAACAGCTTGTATATATATATTATATATTGTGAGAAAAGTACAAGAGTACTCAGTTTAGAGTGGAGAGGCCTGAGGGGACATGAGGCTGAGGCTCAAAAACCACGAGGGAAAGGATGAATGCTAAACTGCTGTTGAACAAATCCCACAGTACTACAACCAGAGGCCAACTGAGGAAACTAGAAGATCAGTTCAAGATGGATAAGAACATACCGTCCTCATCCATCAGTGGGCTTTGGGAACTTTGTGTGAAAGCATTATAAGGAGGCAGGTTGTACTGGCAGGCTGAAAAAACCCTCATATAAACAACCTCCCCCCTCCCCCAAATATATATTCACATGCAATAGGTACCTAAACTGGTGACTGTAAGCAGGGAAGGTACCCTTTAATAAATCTCACTTACAAACCAAACTGATACTGTGGGTGTAAGAAAGCTGTAGAGGGGATGGAAAACAGAGAGTGGGCAGGATTCCATGCTTTGAGTAAATAGCATCTGCCATTGTCATTACTGGATAGAATGGACCATTAGCCTGATCTAGCAGGGCATTTCTAATGTTCTTTATCTTAAGTCTCCAGATTATTCCAATAAACAGGTGCATGTTAATGAATGCTCATCCTTAACATAAAGCTTTCTATTTTCCTCTTTCTACAAAACAGGTTATTTTATAATGCACCTGAGAGACTGATCAGTGTAAGACGAATCATGCCTTAACTTTTTAAAAGAAGGTTAATTGTCTGGAAAAGGCTTCACATTTCAAGTACTTCACAGTAGAGCAATAGAAAGAAAGTCTATTTTCTTGTCTGAATCAGTTCAGACCCTTAAATATTTTTTCTTTAACTGTCTCTTCTGGGATACATAGCTCATGTTATAATTTTGTACTTTCCCCAATAACTAGAGTCATCCAAATAACTTACATCATTTAAACATGGGCACATCTGAATCATCATCCTCTGTAGCATTTGGGACTTACTCTTCTGGAATGAAAATGATGGGTTTGACAGATATGTCAAATAGTAAAAGACTAGTTGTACTTTCTACTGTGGATTCAAGTACAGCACTTTCTACATATGTATGGTTAGATAGCCACAGTTTTCACAGGGCTACTCAAAAATGCTACCTTCTTTTGCCTTTTGTGTCTAATTTCAGATACCTCAAGAACATTTCTGTGCACAGAATGTTAGAAAGTGATTAACAGCTCCAAGTGCTTTCATCACAAGGCTGTTATTTTCAACGCTTTCCTTGCACAAAGTACAGGCAGCTGTGTCCTATTCTTCTATGAAGCAGCAATGCAGTGTCTGGTCATTATACCATCCTAATGTGTTAAATTATACCAATATCATAAAGAAATAGCAATTAAAAAAAATAAACTGCTCAATTAAAGAAAAAAAAGCCAACCTCCTGACAATTCCCTAAGCCCCTCAAAAGAAGCAACAGATGTTGAACTGAAACCAGGAGCCTTTTATAATTTGGTTGAACATTCATTTCCCAAACCCTGTTTAAAATTTCAGCTTTCTGATCAAAAGGAGGGGGAGAGGAAGCAGACTGCTTCATATCCTAGATCTTATTTTTCTTTTTCTTCCTAAACTTTTCTAAGGGTCCAGTTGTAGGGGGCTATACTGCACAGGAGCCCAGAGTGACAACTGATTCACATGGGCAGTCATTCTTTCACTGTTTGGTAAGTTCATCCACACTGTCTAAATTGAGGAGATGGGTTCTGCTTTGATGTGTGTCCACTGGCTACCCCAGGAGGGAAATTCAAATTTGAAAGGGAGAGGATGCTTTGCAGTCTCAGGTCATCTTTCATGTGCCCAGCAGTTCTGACCCTATTGTCCTGCCCTCTCTGCCAAACCCCTGAGCTCTTATCCTCAGCTTCTGTGCCATCCTGCCTAGAGCTCTTCTTCAAATGGTCTTTAGCCTCTTGAGAAACGACCTGATGAGATAATGTGACTGAAATACCTGAATATGCTCAGAAATTGCCTGAAACTGAAACTTTTTTGAGCCATTTGCACTTGCTGTGTGTATCTGTGTTTAGAATGAAGTTACTGTTTTCCTTTCCCAGGAAGGGGTGGAGGACTGCTCATGCTTGTACTAGTGAAGGTGTTGTAATTTACGGGCATAGTAGTCCTTTACCTCTGAATAATGAATACAGTTATGTTCTTCAGTGCCAAATCCTGCTGAAATGAACACCTCAGGTACTTGGCTGGGTGAAGGTATTGCATCTGCATGAATGGAAATTCAGCTTGTCACAAGGAACTAGCTGAAGAGTTAGGTAGAATCAGTATGACTGGGAACTTCCCAACCTAGTCCTTAGTTCAGGGGAAAACCTGGGGTTTTTTTACCTTCAACTTTAACATAACCAGACAAGAAAGGGAAGTTGTCAAAGAAATAAAAGCTTGGAACAACAGCTGTTAGCTTATCAAGGAACAAGGGGAAAAAAAGTTAGCAGTACAAGCCCAGGTGTATGTATGTGAGAGAATTTGTATTACTGGTCATTCATATTACTGGCTGAGAAGTAAACAGTGATTTTTTAATGTGTGCGAGTTCCCAACCGCCTAGTTAGTGTGTGTTACTTCTCAAAATGTCTGAATTCTCCTTTTTGACTAAGTTGCTAAACTTATGATTTAAAATTTATACCTACATCAGGTGCAAAATGTATTACTAGTCATCTAGTAAACAGAGGAAAATTGTAGCAGAAGTTGGCCATCTAAAAAGGCACTAGAAATGACAACATGTAATAATTACAGATGTCATCAGGCAAGGCAACTGAATTTCATGCCTTACATTTCTAGAAATTTTGCTATTTCACTTGGATTCAAGGAAATTGGAATGAAAGAAAAGCCAGTAGTGTAGTCAGAGCTGTACTGTAAAGCAAGTGGAAAAGATTCTGGTAACTTCTCTGCAGGTGAGGCAGCTTTGAAGGGTACTGCATGAGAAACCTGTCAGACAGGAAAGGTGGTTTTGTATCCACAGCATTAGTGAATATTGACATATAAATGAAGAATATGTGCAGGGATATTTACTTTAAAATCATTCCTAGGGTCTTCTGCTATTGGGACTAAAATTGTTCTATGAATCTGAAATAGAAATAAATTTGAAACTCTGTTTTCATTATTAAGTATTGATAAATGCTGAAAGAGCAAAGAGAAAACAATTTGTGAAGATCAGTTTCCTGAATCAATATTTTATATATAATAATACAGTGGAATGAAACACTTGCTAATTTTTTTTAAAGGACTTTTAAAGGACTGCTTGGAACTGCATGAACATGCAGTAACTTCCTTTCTTGCTCTATTGAGGAACAAGATTGTTGAAGAAAGCAAAACAAATAAGATGAGAGTCCATAAGCAGAAGCTAAGTATAACCTAGACCACTTTGAGACTTCAAGGTGACAAAATTCAAGGCATCAGCCTCTCTGTGATGTGGTATTAGTTCCCATTGAGTTGGACAATACAGAACTGTATTTCTATTCCTTTTTTCACTAATGTGGTGTCTAACGGAGCCCCTCAGAAAGGACCAATGACATTGACATTGCATCAGTACTTTTTTCAAAGAATTGGCTCAACTGTATTTGAGTTCAGACTGCACATTGCTGAAATTAAAGCTTTTGTTTATTTTCCAGCATTGTAGGTACCCTGTTTACATGGTTTTAATTGCTGTAAAAATATTAGAGCTTTATGGCTACTTGGAATCCTGAATTCCCCCTGAATACAAATGACAACAATTGTTTACAGGTAGTAACAGGTAGCTGCTTTAGTCCCAACATTTCTCTATATTCCTCTTGTAATTATGTTTGCAGGCTTAGGCTTTCTGAATTGATGCATTCTACCACAGGGCTGTTTCAGTGTAGCTCTTTCATCTCCATGTGCTTTAAATACTAAGATCTTAGATTAGCTTCGGATTAAGCCCTTTGAGGATCAACACAGAAGGAGATTTTTCACTACTTCTCTTCCATGGAAGGATCAGCTGGTTGACATCTTCTCCAGTCCCCCCTCAGGATCTTTTGGGATTATCTTTTTACATGTCAAAACTGACCTAGTAGCCTAGGAGAAAATTTACCTCTCTTAGTAGCTTTTGTAACTCAACACCTTACCCAGGCAAAGAAACTTTTGTGGCTAGGACAGTTTGGGATTGTCATAATCCTATTTTTTTTTGTTTTATTTAGCAAGTATTTCCAAAAATGTATATATTTTTTTTTAATCTCTCCAAAGGTGAAAACAGTTTCTTGCCTTATATTTGGAGTGAAATGTATTTCTTGAAATGAGAGTAGCATAGTGTTTGTACTGTTTTATAGGCATCCAGTGACCATTCTGTATGAAGTATCTACACCAGAAATCAAGTAAATAAGATGTAAGAGCACAAAAATCTGTTTCCACACTGGGCAGGACACATATAATATGCAATGTCTTATAAAACTGCATACAGTCACTCTCTCATTAATGTTGCGTTCGGGAGGGAACCCTGAGATTTCTTCACAGAAGTTCTTTGGTTTGATTTGTAAGTACTTCTCAACATTCTTACCACCACCTGAGTTTTATTCATTAATGAATACTGCTCTTCATGGTGGTATTTTTGTTTGCAGGCTTCTCATGCTGTGATCTCTGTAAGAAGGCAGAATTGCATTGCAAACTTCAGATGGACAGTGCAGTTTTATTTCATCAAATCATATTCATATATGATTTTTAAGATAAGAAAAATTTAGTTCACAGATTTACTTTTAAATGGTTTACTAAGGTTATTAAAGGCAGATGAGAGACAGGAATTAGTTTATTTTCAAAGTCAATATGCTTAGGGGGAAAAAATATTCTTTTGGAGTCATCAGTCTGGTGCACATTTCAAACTATTGAAGAACTTGTTGGAAAACATATGTACATTGGCATCTTTGTCCACAACTGTAGATGTGATGACTTTTACCTGTGAAATATTTCATATTGTAACTGGATTTAGAATTCAAACTCCTCCAGTAGGATTCTGCTTTTGTGCTTGAAAGGCAATAGTTGGGTGGTAACTATTTGATTTTTCATCGAAAATTATGATTCTCTGCTGGAGCAAGTGGAAGAATAATTGCGATCATCAACTGAAAACAGATTGCTAAATTATTTCTGTTTGTTTGCAGAGAATTTTCACAAATTCTTTGGGAAGGAGAAGTTAATATTTAATCCATTTACCTGCATACTGAAAATATGTGGATACAGGGTCTGTCAGGCTTGTTGTCTCCTGGTGATTCATAGCTATTTGTAGCTGTGATTGAGAAACCCTAGTTTAGCTCAGGAAACCTGGAGACAAACCCACAGGGAAATTCCTTAAAAGACAGAAGGGTTCTGTTAGAATAATCTCAACTGTAAAGGCTTGTGTCAGCATCCTGTATACTTTGATGAGAATAGCACATGGAATATGTTGACTGTGCCTAATGTAGCAGTGCTCACCAGATAACTACTAGTAATTTACTGTTCTAGTCAGGGAAGTGAATATTAGTAACATAATTTGGAAAGTCAATCTCAGTAGGGGGCAAAGAAAGCAACCATCAGTACCTGAAACTTTATGGGAGGATTCTGGCAACCAGAGTGGTACTTCAAAGTTTCAAACCAAATTCAGACCATATTTTGAGCTGCTGCAACTGTGTCAGGCTGCTTGTTCCTGTCAGTTATACTATGTTGGTATGTCTAACTTAGGGCAGGTGGAGTCTGGAGCAGGCATAAATGTCAAAATGAACATATATTTTCTTTCTTGAAACTATTAATCTTTCCCAACCACCACAGTAACATTGTACACAGTTATAAGTGCTATGTGGGGTGGGGAATGTTCATTCCTCTTCTGGTAGCGATCAGAGAGGAGAAAGTGCGGATTGGATGCAAGTTTTGAAACGAATGTAAGTGAAATGGGAGAGTTGGAAAGGTTGTCTTGCTTGGAACAGAAAAAAAGTGAGAAGGCTGAAAAAAGCTGCTGATCCTGACAGTCCCAAAGAAAGAGGACTCAAGCACTAGATATCCTCTTTGGCAAGGCTGTTGCTGAGTCTCAGTACTGTGAAATGCGTAAAGGTGCCTGTAAGCAGTGGTAAACCCTTCCCAGTAGGGTCCTGATATCAGCAAGAACAACTGGAACATGGTTTCATGCAGTGATCTTTGAGGTAAAAATAAGAAAAAGTGCCTCACACAGGATTTATTGGCTTCTCCTTGGGATATGTGAGTGCTCTGTTTTCAGGGCATGCCAGCACAAAGCATTCAGAAAGGAAGAAGACTCATAGGAAGCTCTTAAAAAACCCTCTTCTCTGGTGTTAAGTGTGAAGCTGCATTACCTAACCATATGTCTCAGCAAAACAGATTTGTACCACTTGTCTGTATGGGTTTTTTGTTTGAATATGAACACACAGAAGCTTTAAAGTTATAGTTTTATATATTTCTTTTCATTCTTCTGCAAAGTGTATGACTCTTAACTTTGAATGTATGAGACACCTGGGTATCCTGGTATAACTGTGTATATATAGGGACTTCTACCTTACATAACTGTAAGGGATTTTGCCAATGGCGAGTACAGAATGGTCAGAAAAAAAAAAAAAGAAAAAGCCACTTAAGCATAATCCTAGCCACCAAGATGTTTTAAAGTCCATGCTACTTCAGAAAATACTTCCATAAGCCTGTAACAAAGCGTACAGATTGGATTGTTTTGCTAGTTTGGGTATATGCACACATTTACTCTACCTATTGAGCACTAAAATGTAGTGAAACCACTTTGCAGCAGTCTGTAATTTTGTTGACTTCATGATATTAGTAATTTCTCAGAATGATCCATCTATCTTGTATTTCATGTGTCTTATCTGTAAATACTAGCTGTAATTTGTGATGAATGAAAATGGTTTCACTGTCTTGCTGTAGCACTTATCCATACCCTTCTTCTAATCACAGTGTGATTCAGAAGCTTATTTAAAGTTTTTAGCCTGAAAAGGTATCCTAGAATAACATGCATATGTACCTGTCAGAATAATAAACCTCTGTTCAAACTCTGTTTTAATTTCTAGCTAGCTAAAAAAAGCTAGAGCACAGCATTATGTTTTCAACAGAATTTCCTAAAAGAAATTTATATTCCCAGACTCCATTCTGGATTTAAGTAATTTATTCTGTTGAGTTAAACTAGTTGGAGTCTGTGGCTCTCACCATTAGAAGAATAAAACCTCACAATGAAATATCAGGTGCATAGCAAATGAGATTAGTTTATCAGCCAGTACTGTGTTACTCCTTTGCTAATGTAGATCATGTGCATCCCCTAGGCGCTGCTTTGAGAGTTATCGTACCTAGGAGTAAAAGTAATTGTAACAAAACAATAGAAGGCTCTGCTCAACAAACAAATGACTTAGCTCTTGGGTGCCTGGTAGTGAGAAAGATTTACTTCCTTTTCATTCACTTATCAATGAGATATGGTTTACCATAATGTTCAAATTCTTTTTGGGAAGAATGGAAATGAAACTGTGTTATTACCAATATAAATGTTAAATCTGCCTTTTCAACTTACAGGCTCATTCTTCCTGGGTGGAAGCAACAGAAAAGAAATGATTAATAGACTCACAACAATGATATATGTAAAAATTTCAGCCCAAACCCAGGAGGTGTATGTCTTAAAAAGGTTCTGAGAAGCATGTCAATTACAAAACAAACCAACAAACGAGAAAACCTAGCTTGCCCCTGTGTGCAATTTCCTAAGGTATTTGATGCAATTAGAAGTCCAGGTCCTGTTTTCAAAACTGGTAAGGCATTTAAGAGTTTAAACTTCTTTAAAAGTCAATGGCACTTTCTAACAGTGCCATTGCTAGAAATTAAGTTTTATTAGAAACTATAGGTTGTTTTAATGTTTTGACTCTCTTCCTGTAAATATCATAATTTCATCTCAATTGGGATAGAACGAATGTCCCACCTAATCTAGGGTAATGCACTGAATAGAAGGGTGCCGAATACACCATCTGAGACTTTGCCTGATTAAGTGGTATAAAAACAAAGAAATAAGATGAGAGAACTGTAGTATCTTTTTCCTGGAAAATGTCAAGTATCTGTCACGTTTCCTGTACCCTGAGATAGTCTGGAATTTTATCTGTTTGATGAACTAGAAGAAGCATTTCTAGTCTTCAGCTGCAAATTTGAAATAAAGTTACAGGCGTGCACCAGAGACCAGGAAGTTATTTGGCCCTCTCTGTAAAACCAGAGCCTCTCTGTAAAGCTCCATTATCTCTAAAAAGACTTTTTTCCCTGTGTTTTCTCACCTAAACCAGTTCTCCCGTTTCCTATCTGCAATCTTTCTCCCCTGGAAACATCTGAAATTGTGAAACCCATGTGTACATAGCTGCTGCTTCAATCAGGAGGTGCTAGCACTTCTAGACCATGAGAGTTAAATGTGAGTCTTCCTAGCAGCTCACTCTGCAGGACTAATTCAATGAGGGATCTGAGGTGAACACTCTTCTGAGCATGTAATTAGAGGAATCTTGTTCTTGTTCCTCCATGTCCTAGGGACAGTTGTTGAAGGGGTTTCTATCTCGTTTTCTCAGTGCTTTACAAGTGCACTCAGAATAGATCTGTTGAAGTCTGACTGCTTTTTGGATTTGGCTCATGTCTTCTCAACAGCACAGACAAAACCAAATCTTGTAATTTCAAAGATAAAGGGCTACAAGCATATGGCTCCTGCCTGGTGAAGGGAAATGATTGGAAAAAGGGACAGTTTAGGGTGGGAGAAGTTGGAAAGGACCTCTGGAGATCATCTAGTTCCACCCCCTGTCAAAGCAGGTTCACCTAGACCCAGTTGCACAGGATCACGTCCAAGCAGGTTTCAAAAGTCTCCAGAGAAGGAAACTCCACAACCTCCTTGAGCAACCTGTTCCAGTGCTCTGTCACCTTCATAGGAAAGAAGTTTTTCCTTATGTTCTGATGAAACCTCCTGTCTTCCAGCATGTGTCCATTGTCCTTTGTTCTGTCTCTGGGCACCACTGAAAAGAATCTGGCCCCATCCTCTTAACACTCATCCCTTAGATATTTATAGGCATTGATAAGATCCCCTCTCAGTCTTCTCTAAGTTGAAATGCCCCAGGTCTCTCAGCATCTCCTCTATGACTATGATGCTGGTCATCTTTTCTCTGAAAACCATAAATGTTTAGCTGAATATGTTTTTATTTTCTTTTCCCCCTCCCACATTTATTTAAGCATGAATTATTACAAAAACTTAGCCAAATACATACCTTGTTCACTTCTGGTAGATACTACTTCATGCAATTCCAAGGTACTAATTCTAGGATATTGCATTTCTTATTGCTGTTCATGTTTCTTTAGGAAACAACTTAGTGTTGAAGAAAAGCTTTCAGTATACTTCCTTTTAAATGTATCCTTGAATTCTATAACTAGTGAGCTTGCCTAGTGCTTTTTCTGTAGAAAAAGTTGCATTTGCAGGTTTAAATATCTTGGCTTGGATGGACATACTGTTTGCTGGATAAAAATCTGGCTGCTTGACTGAGCCCAGAGAGTTGCAGTGAATGGAGTTAAACCCACTAGGTGGCAGGTCACAAGTGCTGTTCCTCAGGGCTCAGTACTGGGGCCAGTTTTGTTTAATATCTTTATCAATGATCTGGACAAGGGCATCAAGTGCATCCTCAGAAAGTTTGCAGATGACCCCAAGTTGGGAAGGAGTGTTGACATGCTTGAGGATAGGAAGGCTGTCAGTATTTTAGTCAAAATTTAAATTAGAACTAAAGTAAATGAAACAGATTTTTGAAAAGGGCTATTTCCCTAAAGAAGGTATGTGCCCTGCATTACTGAAAGGATCATAATGAATAATTATGCTACTGGATTTCTGCTTTCTGCTTGAGCATTTTAGAACTCTTTCTGTAATGTAACTGTAGCTCAAAACTAGGTATGGTGAAGTAGAAACTTAGATGAAGCCTTGTGCTTATAAAGCAGAAAATAGGGAGATTAAACACAACAGTTCCTCTTTAAAAATTAATGCCTGCAATATTACACAAACACGTTTTACAAAAGTGAACATCTGACAGGTGTCAGCTTCCCTGAGGAGTCATCACAGTGATACAGAAAATATGAACTAAACAGCAATGATTAAACAGCCATTTTGGTAAGACTGTAACCATTCCAGAGAAATAATATCATGTAAAGAAAAATCAGAGTTACATAAAACTGAACGTAAGGAAGATGTTATTAACATAACACAGGTATACCAGTTAAAAATACAATTTATGTGAGAAAATAAGAGTAATAAAACTGAATATTCTGAACAGACAGAAATTTGATAAAGACTGAGCTTCTTTTTAAGAAGAAACTTAATATTTTCACAACAGTGGAGTTAGATTTCACTACGATTCCCTCTTCTATCCTTACTTCAAGAAATCAGACAACTGTTAAAAACAAATATGCTAAAAAGAAATACATTAAAAATATTTTGTTTTCCAAACCTGTTATTTTCTAGATCTCCTGCTAAAAAACTCCTAAGCAGCTCTTGCCATAAGGCGTAATTGCACTCAAGTGTATTTGAATTGCCAGTGGCAAAATACTAGGACGAGGCATGCTAGATAATAATAAAAATAATAATGTGTTGTGCTTACTCAACAGTATCTGGTTATTTGTTCACCGTTTTTCAAATTTTACCTAGTTGTGATATGTTTTCCAACCAATTAATGATTTAATAAAAGTACATGTAGTTTTCCTTCAATAAGTTAACCTCCCCAGGAAAGGACACTGAAAAATGGTAATGTCCTTTGGGCATAGATTGGATAAGAAAAATATCATGCCAAATACCTATGGGAATGTGTTATAAAATGATGAATTCATGTCAAAAAAACCCCCCACCTTTTGCAGTCCTTTAGTGCTGTGATGCTTATCTTCCTTGAACTTTTTATCCTAGGTGCGATATTAAAAGAAGATTTTATGAAACTGGTTATCTTCATTAATATTGTCAGAAAAAGATCTTTCAGCTTTAGCTATTGTTATACACAAGTGTGAGTGTACATTTTGCTACAGCTGCTGTACATAGTTTAGTATAGTTAGTATACTTGTTGCTATAGTATAGTGATACTATAACTGCTAAATTATTCGTCATTTTTAAAAGAAAATAAGGATTAAGAGCATCTTTTACTTTCATGTTCTAGTGCCAAGCATAATAGCAGCACTAATCCTGAAAGGAAAGGCAAAATAGAATAATTTTGTATTTTTTCACATATATTCTAATGACCTGCAATGATGTTGTCTCTTGCTTTATGATTTTTAATGGAATGTTTTTTCCCTACTACTGCTCACAGCATGTGTCCAGGAGAATCTGCATGAGGATCCTATGCCTCACAAAGTAGATTTCTGGGGTGCTTGCAAAAAGCATCTAAAAAGATAGGAAATGTTTCTGCTCTAAATAATTTATTCAGTCATCTTGAAGTCCTCAGGGAAACCTGGCAGAACAGATGAGGCTGGAGGCTCTCAGCTATGCAGGTTGGATTCTGTTGTATCAGAAGTGAGGAGAAACATTCTTCTGCAGAGGAAGACTGCCTTGGTAGCCACCCTTCCTTCAACTTGTATGACTGTTCTGGTGGGATCAGTGAGAGACTTGTGATGGGTACAGGTTGCAAAATATTAGCAAGATCCCATCTGTTACATATATCTGTTACATATTTCTCAGCATAAAAAAGATGTGGACCTGTTGGAGTGAGTCCAGAGGAGGGCCACAAAGATGATTAGAGGACTGGAGGACCTCCCCTATGAAGAAAGGCTGAAACAGTTGGGGTTGTTCAGCCTTAAAAAGAGAAGGCTTCGAGGGGATCTCATGGCTGCCTTCCAGTACCTAAAGGGGGACTATAGGATAGAAGGGGAGAGACTTTTTGTATTCTCAAACTGTGATAAGACAAGGGGAAATGGCTACAAGCTACAAGAGGGGAAATTTAGGTTAGAGATTAGGAGGAATTTCTTTACAAGAAGGGTGGTTAGGCACTGGAACAGGTTGCCCAGAGAGGTTGTGGATGCCCCATCCTTGGTGGTGTTCAAGGCCAAGCTGGATGTGGCCCTGGGAGACCTGGTCTAGTGATTGGCATCCCTGCCCATGGCGGGGGTGTTGGAACTAGATGATCTTTGAGGTCTCTTCCAACCTGAGCCATTCTATGATTCTATGATTCTATGATATATCAGTTTAACTCCTGTTTCGTTCCACTGCCTTCATGTTTCAGAAGACTGACTTCAGTTTTCTCTGTATTTGAGATGGGTGGGAGATCTCTCAGCCAAGCTTCTTTGAATTAAAAAGCTGAATAAACTATTTTCCTACCCACTCCAGCATGCTCTGATACAGAAATCGGAGACCTCACCTGCTTTAGACACCCAAAGGCTTCAGAGCTTAATGATGTTATTTGAGCTCTTGGGGCTCACCTTGTGTTTTTTTCTGTACAATCTGATGTGAGCATCCTCAGTGTACCTGTACTTCACAGGTTCTCTCTTTTGCTTGAGACATGACCGTTACCAAAGTAACATTACATCAGGACAGATCAGTTTGAGTCCTTACCACTTGTGAGCCTGGTTTTCCTCTCTTTTTGACCTACACAATTCCACATGCAAGAGGTGCGTGTGAGTCTGTTATGGACCACTTTCACTAAGTAAAGGAGAGGAGAATTAAGGTTAATGGTGAAATGGATGTTCCATAGCTTGTAGTGCGCCTTCAAAGGCATACATACTGCCTGAGAAATGTTTCAGTCAGTTGTATCCTTTTTGTACTCCGTCAAACCCTGGCTATTATATCTATCATCGAGCAGCTGCTCAGCTTGCCAAAGGATATTTTGAACTGAAGTCCAGAGAAGGGAGCATAGAACTGAATCACTACTGACCAGCTATCAGAACAGTCTCCTCCTCTCCCAAACATCAATGAAAGGAAGAAAAGAAACTGTGATTCAAACTTTTATTCTGAGGACATCTCATTGTTATTCTCTAGAACTGAGGCAAGCAGAACTGAAGAGAAATCATCCTCCTCATTAGATTTTCTGAAAGCTTGTTAACAGCACTTCTATGCTGCTGATATGGCCACAGGAGACGACTAAAACTTCAGAGATGAAGCCAATATGCTGTTTGAGATAATGGTAATGTATGCAAAACTGCAAGAAAAAGATACTGTCCTAGAAGCCTGAAAAAACTCCACAATTTCAGCACACCTGAAGAATCAGACAGATGTTATTGACATGTATTATCATCTATATATTGACCATTATATTATGATACATTTGTATTATGTATTTATTACGACCTTTGTGTTATGGTCAGTCTATAGAACATAACTGAATAACTACATAGTTTTAGTCTTTAGCTGGATACCCCTATGAAATTAAATACCAGCCACAGCTTAGACCTGGTAGGGAATATAGATAGAATCCAGATCTACTGCCAGACCTCCCCAGTTGTGATTCCCTGTACAAGGGGAGATCACAGAATCATAGAATGTCATGCATCCTTTCTTTTCTAGCTCTGGGAAAGTCTAGCCCTCCTGGGTTAGGCTGCATGGCCTTGGAGTAGCCTAAGCCTTCAGGAGCCATAGCTCCGAAACAGGCTTGTGTAAGAAAATAGTGGCTCATGGGGGAGAACTTGTATCTTGTATTCTTTTCACACTTTGAGTCTCTTAAAACAAAAGGGGGAGAATGGGAAGGAATTGAGAATAAAAAGAAGAAGGATTTTTGTCAATTCATACATCACCTCCATCAATTCCTAACTTATTTTTAAAAGGGTTGATTGAAAATGATACCTTCAACACTACTAAAGGTAAATAAACAAGAAGAAAAAAAGGATGACAAATTGTGTGGCCATTGATTCTGTTTTGTAGGTGGCTGTAAACATAAAGTTCTACCAGACTTCTATCTTAATAAAACAAAGAGCTCTTTCACAGTGTTCAAGAAAAATGGTTCAAAAATATATATAAGAATGGAAACACACATTCTTTCTACTTAATTTTTTGGAGAGAGCATATTCTGAAGCAGGTTTGTTGTTGAGTCTTCAGACAATGAAGGTAGATTGTTTTTAATGATTTATGCCAGTAGATTTAGAGATGATTTATCACTGTTTTCTCTGAAACAACTGACTGTAGAATAAGAAAAGAACTCTCTTGCTTTGTTTCTTTTCAAAGAAAACTGTCATGGTTGGATTCATGGTGCACAGGCCACTGCAGTGCTTGTACAATTCCAGTCACTTCAATTTTTTTTTGTGTGGAGTTTTGAAATGAAATCAAACCGGTGTTTCTTCGTCACAATGATGTATATGTGTTCCTTACCTGAACACATCTGAAACACCTATGACATGTAAATGCATACTAGAACTATAAATGTGTCTGTTTTATTTTGAACTGGATTTTGGCAGACCCAAGACCACATTCAAAAGTTGGTAGTAAATAATATTCAGTTAATAGGAAAATCGTTCCTCCCCAAAAATCCAAACCAACCAAAGAAAAGAAATACAAAGAAAACATCTGAGGTCTTTTAGAGTATAAAATACAGACACAAATGACTTGATTCCCCAGTCTGCAGATTATGCTGTTCCACTGAACCCCCGCTGATATTTTTAAAGCCAGAACAGTGCTTACTGTTTGAGAACATAATTGCAACAATCTTTATCCGTGAGGCGAGAATTCAATTTCTGCAGAGGAATTTAAATAGCAAGCAAGGATAGTTATCTTTCTGAGATTTGATAAATGGAAAAAAGATTTAGTTATCTTGGGGTAAGATTGCTTTTCAGAAAGAATGACATTTATTAACTCAGAGACATTTTTCAGAAAATCCCTATCCTTTATCCAGAGAAGAAGGCAATTGGGAAAAGAAAAGATTTGTTATATTTCTGTGTGCTTGAGCAGTGGCTGCTGTTGGTTTGTATCTGCAGAGGACATCAGTGGAACAGAGAGTGCATTCTCCAGAGAAGGAAGGTTTATCCAGCAAGACTTCTCCCAACTTTGTTTTGAATTCTTTGGTAAACTTCTTGTGCCCAACCCATCTGTTGATTCCTTAATAGACAAACATCCCACCTATTGCATAGTCAGCCTGAGTGTGAAATCACCTTCCCTCCTAGTTCCTCAAAAGCCCAATTGTTTCCAAAGCTGCAGAATTAATGACTTCCTTTTGATTTCTGTCCTGTCCACTGTCTCCCCCCAATAATCACAGTTCTTTAACCTTTCTTCACATACCTAGACTTCCCCTTGCCACCCCTCCTGCCATTTCTGTTATTATTTTTCCTCCTTCCCACCAAGTTGCCTTCCCATGCAGTCCAACAATGTGCTACAGGTTCTATGCTGGACTGTTCACTACAAGGGTTCTTTCTAGGCTGTGATCTCTGCCCACCCTGCCTGCAGTGAGAGGGAGAATCACAGACCTCACACACATCCCTTCTTTTCCCTTCCCCTTCCCTCTTTTCCCCTCTTTGCAGGCCACTAGTTCCATTCTCTGCCTTCTCTCAGTCTTCTGTTTCCCATCCCTGAGACCTCTGCCTCAGTCACATGTATTGAAATTTTCCAAGGGAGTAAAAAATTATAGGAGAAAGCTGACAGATAAATAAATAGTGCCATTATATCTCTCTCCCTATTCATTAGAGAATCATCCTAAAAGTAGAACTAAAAAACCCAATTCCCTTAGTGGAAGAGTTTGTATGTAGCTTGAAATCAAGCTGTATGTTTTCAAGATGTGAGTCAATGTAGCAGAGTAGATGTATCATACTCTCATTCTAAAAAGATGCTACATGCATACATGGTCTTCTGCAGCTTAATAATGGGCTTTTTGAATTTAGACCTATTGATTTCATTATACCATGCCTCAGGGAGTTCTAGAAGACAGCTTTTAACTTCCCATGATATCTAAAAAGGCTGGAAGAGAAATACATAAATGGTACGTACTCAGCACTTAAATGATACTGTTTTATCCTAATTACAAAGCCAGTGTGCCTTAATTTTGGGGCTTGGCTAACCTCTGCATGATTTTAATCTGAGGAAAGGTTGCTATCCCTTTCTGTTGAATACCTTTTCTGCAGTCCAATTTCCTGCCTTAAGCACATTTAATCTGTTAGTAGGCATAAATTTAGATTGCACTACTTATGTGCCTCCCCCCGTGTTCCTGAGCCTTGCTGCTGTTTGGTGTGTGCTGGTAGCTTCTTGTCATGCAAACAAAGCAAATGTGGCCCAGAATCAGTGAGAGTCATCTTCTGGCTTGTGTTTCTGCTGGGGGTGAGCAGTGGTGAAGCTACCTCAGCAACCTTGCCACCAGCTGAGAAAGTAAAATAAATCAAATGCCTAGTAATAAGGAAGGTTAGTACTGGCAAGGCTAGCTAATCAAAGACACCTTTGTGAACAGTCAGCAGTTCTAAGAGAGGTGGGGCAAGCTGAATAACAGAAGATGGACTGTTTCTGAACAAGCTGCTTGTCACTTCTCAGTGACAAATGTTCATAGGATTGATGTGGAAGGAAGGACCTTTTACTTCCACAGTAAGCTATAAGCCTTTGTGGCTTGATAGCACCAAAGAAAGAAAGAATATGCTTTTTTCAGTCTTCTCTTTTAGGAATGAAGGACTCTCAAACATTTTCAGAACTAATAGTGAAGCTAACCACTTCTCCAAAGGTACTTAAAAGTGACAAAAAGAAGACTAAAAAAAATTCTGGGGTCCCATTTGATCTTTTTCTTTGCAAATATTTTTTTCAGTGTAGATTTAGGTTAAAATTCATTAATTTTTTGTTCTCTTTCTTTTGCTTATGTTTTAATATTGTGAAAGTTAAGATCTGTCTTTGCAACATTATATGTTTATCTTTTTTTCCAGTTGAATATTACATTATTTAATAAGATATTGCAAAAACTGACTTCAAGATTCCAATAAGCTATTTCTTGGTACTTCTGAAAGTATTGAGAGTCACTCACACTGCTCTGTTGCAATTTATTTAAAGGCCAGACACTGAATTCTGGCCTGCAATTTCACACAGAGAAGCTTTTAAATATTTTCCCTCTAAAAAGTTCACATTCCAGGTTCTTAGCAGATGCATATTACTACTTCTTGACAAAACAGAAGCAAGTTAGATAAGATTTAAGAAGAATTAACAGAAGGCATTTACCATATAAGATGGGATACTAATCATAGAGCAAATGAAAGAATTACATCATGTCGCCTGCTTCTAAATTATCCCTGCTCTGCTGTGTAATAGTAATATCACTAACACTCATCAAATCATCACTTGTCCTTTTCCTTTCTGTAGGGTCGTACTGTTTCCCACTGACACACTGTCAGAACAAGTTCTGTGTAAAAACAACCCATATAAAAGTGGGACGCCTTGCTTATCTTCAATTGCAAGAGATTGCTTTTGATAAGCAGAGGAACCTCATGGTCCTCTGTGAAGCAGAAAATGATGGATGCAGGCCACATTTGATCTTTCTCGGCTGCATCTTCAGCCTCTTCGGAAGTCCTGGGTCAGTGTTTACAGAGATTTATGGGTACCACAGACCCAAACATCTTAAAAGCTCTCTGTATAAAAGGAGCATGGCACTACTTCTCTTTGTTGGAAACCTGGTCTACCAGTTCAGGAGCACAACTCCAGGTTGAATGGAGGCTGTGGGAGGAGGAAGAGGCTGAGAGAAGATGGACAGATTCTGGGGTGGGTCATAAGTTCTCAGCTGTCTAAGGTGAGATGCTGAAAGTTGAACCAGTTACTCCAGGCTCCCATTCCAGACCAGCAGCTGGTGCTTCCAGACAATGTCCTTGCTCTTCTGAGGGAAAGTGTTGTTTAAAGGTCATTCCACTCTCAAGAGTGCCTGAAGTGACCAGCTCAGACTTGGTGTGAATGTCTAGAGATCAAAATTAATTTCTCCTTCACACTCACTTGGGAGTCAGCTGCTTGCTAATTTTTGGATGGTCATTTCAGTATGCTCTTTAGTAAGCATAGCTTTTGGTCATTGCAGAGGTCATTACTTTTCTACAGGACTCTATGGATAATGCCACTAATGGGAAGGAAAAAGGACAGAGCCATGCTTTCTTTATTAGGAAGGTGATGCCATAGAAACATTAAGTTGTGCTGCTGCTTCTCACAGTTTCATGGGATACATATTGTTTTAATATTCCTCCTTATTAATAATACAATAAGTTAGAAATCTGGAATTTATGCAGGCTAGTGCAAGGGAAGGTAGCAGAACCTCTTTTTTTTTTCTTTTTTTTTTCTTTCTTTTTTTTCTTTAAGAACAAATAATAATTCAGGACAAATGTAGGCTGCCTCATCACAGGTAGAGTTTTATCCTTGAATTTATGGAGCTACCTCCCCAGAACTGGTGAAGACTGCCAGTAGCTCAAGTCTGCTAGCTGCTTTATTCAGGGAAATTTAGCATCTGGGTTTGGATTGACCAACTATTTCAAACTGAACTTTTCCACTTTAAATTAAAAGAATTTAAAAAAAAAGGAAAAAGGAGGAGGTGGGACAGGAAAGAAAAGAAAAATGTTAGTAGTCTAACCTTGTGCCTTCTTATACAGTGTGCTATTTCAGATGGCTAGCCCTGATGTATCTGTGGAAAATGCAATTTTTTTCCTCCATTTGGCAGGCCTCCAAAACCTTGGTGCAATCTTTTTGGTTATATAATCATGCAGATAACTTCAGATACCTAAATAGCAAAACCAGCCTTCAACAGAAAACAAGTGTATGTATCAGTGACAGCTGTAGTCTCTCCTTCAAAAAAACCCCAACATTTTTCTGAAGTGGTTGTAGTTAGATGGATAGGAAAAGTCAGCTTTGGTTTCCATGCCATTTTTTAGGTCCTTAATGCCTAGTGTTTCTGACAAAGAACTTTCTGGAAGAGTCAAGAATGATTTAACATCCTCACAAAAATCAAGACTGGAATTATACCAAGAGTGAGAGTTTTTGAGTGGCTTTTCTAACCCACTGGGTTTATGGAAACATGTCACATCAAAGTGGCAAGGATTGTATGGAAATCCTTCATGCTCTTTGATCCTCAGTAGGAGTTCTCAACTGTCAAAGCTGAAGTTTGCAGTGTCTTGCAGAAGAAGCCCATGTAAAGCTTTGGACTCCTGTACAGTGGTTCACCCAAGGCTTTAATATGTCTATGTCTGTATTTATAGCAAGTCCCTTGATATAGCTTTCTTTACTTCAACAGGAGGAAAGACTGTGGAATGAAGCATGGATACACTGTTATGGATGAGATCCAGACAGATTGTTTCAGAAGACTTGAGAGTGTTGAGCATTCAAACTGCAGATGCCTCTGCAGACAGAGCAAACAGAGAGCTTATAACCTTAAAGAGAACACTTGCAATGGTTTATTTTGCAACTATTTGCAGATATTGGAACTATTTTATCTATGTTTTCTAAATTGTTGGTTGTAAAAATACAAGAATTGTGGAGCTTTTGGCCACATAGTTCCAGCTACGAAACGTGTTATGTATCTTCCATGGTTAGCTTATATTTCTCATCACCTCTAATGATTTAATTAATGTAATACTTTCTGTTATCACCTTTCAAAAGTATGCAGTGAAGTCTAATCTAAGACTGAAATTCAGGAATAGCAAAGTTTGGATATTGAATATACCTTTGTCTTTTATCTTTAAAAAGATATTTGTTTTTCATAAAGTAATTATTTTATATATTTTTTAATGAGAAAATGAAGCTTATGTCAGCTTTAGCAGGAAGTACTATCTCCTAAGGCTTTATCTAGGACTATCACTCTGGATTCCTATTTTTTAACATCTTGGTATTTGTTGCTATGAAGACTATAAGATGTCCTGTTGATCTCCTTTAAGGTAGAAGTTGATAAGGTCAGAGGTACAAATTGTGGATACATCTCAGTACAGCTCTTTCTCTCACATATGACCTACTGGGTTCCTTCACCAACTTCACATTTGGATGCTGTTAGAGAAGGAAAAGCACTACCAGCAAGGGGAAATAAAGGGTAGGAAGAAGGAGTGCAGAAATTTCCTTCTTGCTGATGGAGCACTGAACTGATGACAAGTAGCATCACTCCAGTTTCTAAGAAGGAATTGTGAAGCAAAGGAGGAATCAGTCAGTGCACAGCAAATGGAAAGGGTCTAAACAAAAAGGTCAGCTCGGCATCCTACACACTGGGAGCATCACCAATGCCCTGGTATTATCATAAAACCTATCATTTTAATTTTTGTTCCTTTGTCTGTAACTCATGCTCTTTGTGTACTTTAAGTAAAAGGAATTACCTGTGCAGTTTTTTCCCCTAGTCAGGGTTACATCTGTTTTGGAGGTGGCATATCTTTAAATTAAAACAATAAAATTTTCTCTTAAAGGAAATTTGATTTTTATTGAGTGCCAACAATTTGCTGATGAAAATATACATGAGGACATGAAAAGCTGCTTTTTTGAATTTGCATGGCATTGCTATGCAGGAAGGTTGGTTTATTTCTGTGTTATGGTAGCTGATGGAACACTGTATGTCACAACTGCATGGTACTGTGCAGGAAGACACTGTGAAAGCAGAGACACAGTATGTATATTTAAGAAAATGAGGCACTAATACCCTACTAATGACAGATGATTAGGAACAAATGTATTCCCTGAGGCCATGAGGAAAGTGAAGAAAGGAAATGAGCAATTATTATCTAGTTTGTTATGGCTTCTTAAAAAGGGATTCCAAGAGGAATCTCCCACTAGTTCTTCAACAACAGCTAAATATATGGTTTTATCAAAAGGTGGTTACTGGTAAGAGATTTGTCATAATGTAATGGTCTAAGGGCATGTAAATAAAAATTTGTTTTCACAAAAACTAAAGTGATAATGGCATCATCAGATACAAATGTTCTACTGCAGCAACTGGTGGATGGTATTTTCAAATACATTTTATGGGAGTTTCAATAAATTTTACATGATTTGACTTCTCAGAGATTGTAACTGAGTGCTTCAAAATCAGCTAAAGGAGACTGGGCATGTAACGACTGCAGGTATCTTTGAAAATCTTAGTCAGAAAAAATGTATCAATATTAGAAGTAGAAAGGTTGAAAATAAGAGGGAAAATTACTTTTCCAAAGATCAAAATAACCATCAGTATTAAAATGAGATAATGCATTACTAAAGTGGCCTTATAATATGAAATTAATCATTAGATCCACATTGTGATTGAACTGTGACAGTGTGTACCGGGGACCTGAGTTCCACTTAAGATCCTTGTCTTAAAGAGATGAGTGTTTGTGAGTATCAGGGGTAGCAGTCACTATGACTAGATGAGATGATTGATAACCACATCCTAAATAGCAACATATAGGTGAAATAGTGGCTTTTTTTTTTATTTATATAAGGTTTGTTTCTCCTCTCCCATTCTTAAAGTGTAGCATTAAATACAGCAATACCGCTTACATTAAATTACATTGTGATTATATTCAATCTCATTGCAATTAATATGCAGACACAGTTTTCCTAAAAGAAATGGTTTTGATGTGTAAATAATAGTAGTTTTGATGAAGGGGGTGGAACACCTTCCTTAAGAGGAGGGCTGAGGGATCTGCGTCTCTTTAGCTTGGAGAAGAAGAAGACTAAGGGGTGACCTCATCTATGCATTTAAGTATGTGAAGGGTGTGTGTCAGGAGGATGGGGTCAGGCTCTTCTCAGTGAAGCCCAGTGACAGAACAAGAGGCAGTGGCTGTAAGCTGAGGCATAGGAGATTCTGTGTGAACACACGTAGAAAATTTTTCACAGTTCAGGTGCCAGAGCACTGGCACAGACTGCCCAGAGAGGCTGTGATAAATAAAAGGCACTGGTGTGTATTCTATAAACAATGTGTTATATTAATTTATTTGATATTGTGTGCATAGAGAGAGCAGACATATATTATAGAGCTTACAAAGAGAACTTGAATGGAGACTTCACCACAATCTCAAACATCACAAATCCTTGTAGCAAATATGCGTAAACTTCCCAAAAAAGAAAACCTGCGTGTGATGCAAACAAAGCTCTTGTTGTTCTATGTAGTCACTTGAATTGAATTCAATATCTTGTATGCAGATTACCCATTTTACTTAATAAAAGTCATTATAACAAGAAAGGATTTCCTGCAGTCCTGAACTTTACGTAATGCCTAGAGGATTCTTGATAGTTTCCATGTAGCTATGAGAATAATAATTAGCTTTTCTGTGGCCAACCCCTGACACTTCTTTCTTTATTACTGTAATTGCAAACATTGCAGATCTCCTTGGGTAAAGCACCTTATGTTTCACAGTGTAATCTTTCCAGAATAAAGTGAGTTACTTAGTGACATTCTAGACCCCTTTAGTCTGTCTGTCTTCATGTGTTCCTCTATGTAGTTGTGTGTTAAGCAAGTTTTCCATTGAGCAGGTGGTATTCTCACAATGTCTTCAAGTAAAAAAAAGATGTAGATTATTGGGGTTTTTTGTGCCCAGTGAAGTGAGTCAAAACTCCTAGTATGACAAACTGAATCTGAAAGCATACCAGTAATTGTAGCTGCTTCTGTTTGCTTTCCACATAAACACCTTTGGCAAAGCAGTGTGGCCTCTATGGTAATACTATGTCAAACTCAAGATATTCCTCTGTGTACCCAGGTCAACATGAGAGGAACCTTTAGGAAGTTTTATCTTTCTAGGCCACTTTCAGTTCATCTGAAAAGCAAAGGTAATGATGCTGACTTCTTTTGCATAGTGCTTTGTGAACTGCTGGTTGAAAGGACTACACAAGAGCTGAGTGTTATAGTTACCACTGTTCTTCAAAACCTGTATTTTCTTAGTTTAACAAAAGCAGTGTCAATAACTTCTAGTTTTACTATTCTACCTTTTATATTTTATTGTTTTTATTTAGCAAATTAAATCTTCTGACATTATCTTCTAATGTAGACTTCTGGCAAATATATTTACTGTCTTAATAGAACAACCAAATGGAAGATTAAAATGCAGATGAGGTGAACAGCCTGAAGAGAGCATACTCGATAAACTAGTTTATTACTATAATACTGTAGTCTAGATTTTTTAAAAGTCTATTAGCATATATAAAAGCATTGTTATCTTTGTGTTTAAAACAATTCAAAAACCTGTTCAGCAGAACAGTTGGTTTAAAAGGTTAGGTGATCTGTGTGAAAATTATTTTGTTGTATGATTGCCTATTTATTGCAGCCTTCTTGTTTATTACTCTTCTGGATGTACTCAGTATTGATATACATGGCTAATACTAGCAAGATTCTCTTAAGGTCTTGGAATCAGTTTGTATGTTACAGTCAGTAGTTTCAAATGTTTATAAACAAAATGTGAAAAATATTTCCTCTGTGTATGTGATTTTTGAGTTTACTGATAATTTGCTTATGATTTTTGAAGGGAGAGTATATAAATACAGCTACTAATTTACGTTTTCTCTCTCACAACTACTTTAATATAAAGCAAAATGCATAATTTCCTGATGATGGTCCTTGCATGGCTCTAAACTAAAGGTGATACTGCTTCATGTAGTTTTACAGTAGTGACCTCTAGAGATCTCTGTATATGAGTGAGGATATGTGGTTATTAAAGAATATATGTCATATATGTATGTTTTGGTATATGTAATTCATATGCAGTATTTACATGTTTTGGATTCATTGTCTTTGCAGCTACAACAGGAGTAGTCAGTAAGTGAGACTTAGCTGGTGTTTGGGATGCTCCTGGGTAGTGATGCCAGAGACCACATTCTGCTGCCCAAGACACCTCTATGTGCCTTCTTACTCCACCTCTTCTTGCCCATCTCTTGCTCACGAGTGTTCAGGAGGATGTAGGAGGTTCAGAAGGGTGCAACAGCATGTGCAGGAGTGAGAAATGAGGTGTGATATGGAGCACTTAAAGAGTTTTATCTCAGGGTGCTGCACAGACTGGGGTTTAGGTGTCATTATTGGTGTATGCCAGGGGAACAAAAACAGTCTGATAAAGGACAGAGTAAGGAGAAGGCAGTTTGGCCAAGAACAGTCAGGAGCTCTGTAATTGTTTTGGTTCCTACTTGCCTATTTTCTTTTCTTTTCTTTTATTTTTTAAGGAGGAGAGGGATAGAAGCTCTTGAATTTTGGAAAAGAATTCACATAGATATTTTAGCTCTTTTCCTGGAAAAAAAATTATCAATATCAAGGCACTTTGCTACATGAAGCTAAGAAAAGATGGTTTAACCTAAAATCCATGCAGAGATTACTGCTGTTTGGCATTTATAACTGAAACTCATTTAAAGACCTGAGACATAGTTGAAGTATACAAAATCTGTAAGTATATTCATTAGAATAAACCCACTAACTCTTTATTTATCTGTTGGTTCTTTCTTGTTATTCACATACTTTTAGACCAGCTCAGAAACCTAGGTAGGAACTGGGCCGAACAAGTACAATTTAATTGCTATAATACATCTTTTCTGACAGACACAAAAGTAAAACGGTCAGCAGGCCATTACATTTCCTGTATTTAATAAAACTGCATATAAATGACACAATGAAAAATGCTTGCAAGTTTATTCTTTAGGAGACTGGCAAAAGATGTCAGATGGTGTTCTCAGGTGCACACTTGGGTGTCATTAACTAAAGACATACATATGAAAGGCACTATATAAAACTAGAGTGCTTTCCTCCCCACTTTATGTGCACTATATTTTCCCCTGTGTTCACAGAATATAAGTAGTCAGTGTAAAGTTGGGTGGGGCTGCCAAGGAGGTTTATTTTTATATTAAATATAAATAAAAATATCATCAGGATTTTAATGCCTCTGTACTTCAGTCTGTGAGTATATTAAAATCTTTCAAAATTAATGATACTTATGTTTCTTTACTGAGTAATCACCTAGGCAATCTTTTTTATTGTTGGGTTTTTTTTATTTTGTAAAACTCACTGACAGATACTGCTTTACATATGCATTTTCCCACATGATAATGATAAAAAAAAAAAGTGCCTGTCAAAGAGGCTGAAAGTTGTTAGGGTGAATGTAAAAACAGCATTTGTGCCTTCTCCATTGGTGTATCTTTTGGAACATGATCTTGCAAGATTGCTTTAGACTGAATGGTTGTTTTGGACAGAGTTTATTAAAGAAACCCTCCCTTCGAGTCACAATGTTCAGAAGGGATCCCCTTGCTTTCTACTATTCTTCTCAGAGAGGAGCCTGGGTGCAGCTGAGTCCAATCCTAGTCTCAGATTTGGTCAATGGTTTATACCTAAGGGTTTATATAGATGTAATTGAATCTTTATACCATTTTGTCTTAGAGGATTAAGGGTGACAAACCAAATGTATTTATATTAAAAATTTGTCTATTTGTATTGACTAAAAACACTAAAAGTGAAGAAAAGCATTAATCAAAATTACTACACAGAATATATAGCAATCACTTACTAATACAGTGCACAATTCATTTGAAGCAATACTCAAGCAACTATATTAAAGCTGGCAAAATAATTAAGTAGAGATTGATGTGACTCACCCATAGCAACCAAAAAACCAACTAATCATGGAGGCATTGAACACCTTCCTACAATGAGTATACTCCTTATGGTGTAATTTGTATTAAGAAAATTTTAAGCTCTTTTCACAATTCTTTGATGTAGAAGTCTGAAAAAGGGCTATGAAATGCTTAAGTGGCAAAGCAGTCCTATTTTGGTGATCGTAGCTGTTTATCTAGTGTATATTAAACAGATTGAAGTGTATCAACCCAGGATTATTTCTCCTGGAGGTATGTCTCCGGTTCATCATTTGAACTATGTAATTTGGCAGCTTCGACTTTGTTCTCCTGAAAGGATTTTTTTCCCCCAACCTCAGGAGGAGAACCACTACAGTTATGATTTTAACTTTGGGGTTTTTTTTGTTGTTTGTGTTTTGGTTTAGGTGTGGTTTTCAGTTTTTTGTTCAGTACAGACCACTCCTACATCTCATCCCTCTGTAAATGAATATAAATTCAGGAAGATTTGTTATTTCCTCACATGCTTCTCTCTTTATTCTGTGTTTTATGCTTTCCTATTTTGCCTTATATTTTTCAGGGACAATTTTGTTACCTAGAATAAGGTAATGACTTAAATGACTGTAAAGGACCTTCTTTCTTCATTATAGTAGTTAATCAATGCTGTATGGAAATTGTTGAAGAAACTTGAGCCTGAAAACTACTTCACAGACTTATATTTTACCTGTACTTTATTCCTATACTCGACTGTAACAAGAACCATTGTGTAAATAATTAAAGATGCTGAAATGCCTTTGAGTCACAGGGGACTATAAATAACTACTGTGAAAAAAGTGTATTTTGGTGGTTAGATGAGCAAGTTGCTTACTAAAGACTATTCCAAACCCCAGCTTCTATCGTTACTACCTATTCTGCCTTAATTTTCCCTGCAAGCCTTTGGGTGTCAGATAAGCGGCTGGGAGATCCTTAGATCCAGTATAGACAGCCAAGCACACCTCCACTTCTTCGGCTGTTTCTCAGTGTTTAGGAAGCTTTGTTTCTGCATTCCTCCAGGGGTACCCTAGCAATACACATAAAATAAGTATGATGTTCTTTGACATGCTTTGTACACTCACATGTTTATCATTGTGTTGCTAGTTCAGGGAGTTTGGGTTGGGGAACAGTGTTTTACAATATGTTCTTCTCTCTCTCATTCCTAAATGAGAAAAATAAGGGGTATAGAGAAAGGTAAAAACTTCAGCCTTTAGTTAAGTATTAGAGGTAGAAACCAAACCCTTTTTTTTCCCAGTGCCATGAGGTGCCTAAGGTCCATAGACAGTGCATGTGAACTTCCTTGGATTAGTTTTGAGGCTCACTCTTTGGGGTTTTTAAATCTCACTTAAGATTGCAAGTTGTATTTTCACAACATTAAGAATTCACAGACTATGAATGTTTCCATAAACTAAGACACTATCACCATTATCTTTATAAAAGAATATATTGTCTTGTAAAACACGACTCAAGGAGAACATACCAGACTGCCATTTCTCTCTTTTCTGGGTCCTCTGGATTAAAAAGCTTGTTGCTCAACAGAAAGAGACCCAAGAGCAGTTCCCTCAGCTACATAATCTTCCTCCTCCCTTCAGAAGTACAGACTATTTTGGAGGCAATTTCCATTTCACCTGTTGAAGTTACAGTATTTTGCTTTGGTTTCATGAAATGATAGAATTTAATGCAGGGATTTGAAGCTGTAAATTCTCTGTTCTCAATCACAGGGACTGGAGAATTAGACCTGCTCTCAGCTGGGCACTAACTTTTCAACTACACTGTGGAAACAGTATGAAAGAATTGTGGAATGTGCCTGCCAAGGTCAAGAGAGAGTGCTGGGTGCTTGCCAGGGAAGTACAAAGTATTTGATCTCAATGAGTTGAGGAGAGAACCTATTTCCCCTCACTTCCAATGTAAATGCCAAAAGCAAGGCATGTAATGCTGTGTTTTGGGAAACAGCAGCAGGTTCTCCTATGCTGTATTTAGTCTTGAACAGGTACTTTAGTCTGAAAATTCTTACCGGGGCTTTTGTGCATGAAAGCATTTTACTTCAAGTCAAAAAAAAGGACCTACTCTAATATTTTAAATCTCAGTAAAGCTTGGATGCAAGACTGAACCATAGGCTGCTCGACTGCAAGGTGCATTGATGAAATAAAGAACAGGATAGTTAAGTGGCCAGGATCAATAAGGTTAAAAAGCAAAAATGTTAGAATTCTGTCTAGATTGGCTCAATATTTGTTTTTCAATGAAAGGGCCTAATTTATATTTTGAAGAAGGAATCAAATATCCCTTTTCACTATGTAGATTTGGGAATAAAGAAAGTTAGTCTAGGACTCGATTGACAGCAAAAACCCTCACTTGAAACTTAATGAATCACTGATAAATATCAGCTTCAGTCTTCCCCAAAAGCTTTGTAAGTTTAACCAGGGCCATCTGGAACTCAGTAAACTAGCTACCATTTTTCCACTTTCAGAAAGGAATTGATTGATTTGATAATTTATTGAGGGGAAGAGTAACAGGATAATTTACAGCACAATGAGATGACTTGCCATCCCTGAAATTGCTTTCCTGAAGTCTAAAACTATGTACAGTTCTCTCCTTGGCAAGGCCATTAGTGGGGCTGCTCTTTGCTTCACACTTCTTCAGCCACAGACTTCTCCCAGTTTAAGATTTTCAGGTCCCTGTAACATCTACTCCATTCTCCCCAGGCCAGATCCTAGCAGCAGCTGCCTGCACAGTTCAAGTCCCTTGGCCACTGCTTAGCATGCTTATGCTGCTTCACCTCACCATCCCAGATGCTGGATGCCCTGGATATGCTTTGCAGCTCCCACTTCAGAGAGTAATGTATTTCTCCTATCTGAGCAGAAACCCATATATAGTTCCTTGTTAATAAAGAAGCAGTTTGAGTTCTTTTTCCTAGGTTCCATCTCTTTACTTTGAGCAGTTGCCTGAGCTACACTTCAGTGCTTTTTGCAACCTTAGACTCGTAAAAGAACTTCACAGTTGTGAAATACCATCCTTTTCACAGCTCATATTTTAACAAAAATGCCTCTCTTGAAACAATATTTTAAAATGTTTTAGGCCTGCCCATTTCTCCATTTCTATCTCGTTACAAATGTTTCTGTACATCAGATGTCAGCTGAATATCACTTGTTTTCTCTGGAAGAGCTCACTTTTTTAAAGATTGAGCCACAGAACTTACATGGAAGAAGTGATGTTATTTTAAATTGTCACTCAAGTTCAGTGCTTGAGCTGTTTACCAAAAAGTGTTCTCAGCTGCCAACCTTTTGTTTGAAAATACTCAAGTTTTCCAGCTTTTTACTGTAGCTAAATCATCTTAACACAGTTGTATTTACAGCTTACTTTCAGTTTCTTATTATATTCATCTAGACTCAATACTGAGTCCATGAATTAAACATATCTGTAAAGATTTGGTTATTGCAATGCTACAAATTAGAAAAGGTTCTGAGGTTATTTCTGAACCATATCTCCCATACATAGTGGAAAAAATACCTCAAACAGTGGTACAGAAAACCCTAGTACATCCCTGCTTATGTTTAGCTATGACAGAGACTGAACTATAGCAGTTGCTCTATCACTCATTGATCCCTCCCCAGCTGAGAAGAGGTATCAGGAAAAGGAAAGAAAACCCATGGGCTAGAAAAAAACAACCAACACAAACAAACCCCCCCCCCAGATTTAACAAAACTGCCAGACTAATACCAACACCAATAAAAAGTATACAAACTTGTAAGCAGCCCAGCTAGAGTAAAGAGAGCACAGTAAGCAAGAAAGCAGTCATCAAAAAAAAACAGTAAGCAAACCCCTCCAAGGAAGAAAGAAGAGAGAGAGAAGAGAAGAGAAGAAAAAAAAAAAAAAAAAAAAAAAAAAAAAAAAAGCAGGAGGAAAAAAAGAAAAGGAAGAGCAGTAGGAGCCCAGATAGGGGGAGCTCTTGGCCTTTTATACTGAGTGTGATGTTTGTGATATGGGACACACCTGTGAGCCAACTCAGATCAGCTGCCCTGCTGGCTCAAAAGCTGCTAGTGGAGTGCACACCATGCTTGGCCTGTTGATTGTCATAGTGAAAACAGGCTAGTCCCTTAGGCAAACACTTCAGCTCCTTGAATTGTAACTAATAACAGAAAATTCAGTACTGAGTTGGTGAGTGCATTTTAAAATTTTACTTCTTTATTTTGTTATAGATTAAAAAAAAGTAATATTCTCTTTCCAGCCTAGATGAGACTTTAACTGTTTTTAGAGCTATTCTGTGAACTGAGTTAATTTAGAAAGATTTCTTTTTTTCTCTTATTTCTCAGCCTATGTGTTTTCTCCTCCTGCCACTACTATCTCAAGAGATTATGCTCAGCCTGGGTTAGATAAATAAATGGGGAAAACAAAAAGCAGCATAGTTTGCCTTAATGGATATGAGCTGAGTATTTCCTTGGAAACTGTAGTCTGAGGGTTGAGTAAAGGATAAGCTGAAGTTGCTATAATTTTAGAGAGCAAACAGTACATTCCCTGATATCATAACTCTTGTACAGCAGTTCACATCTTCTTGAACAGGAATGGTTGTGTTCCTGTTTTCTGGAAACTAACTGCTCTGCATTGTGACAAAAAAAATAAAGCTAGATTTCTTTTCTGGTGCTAGAATAAAAATAGAATTTCAGATCGGGTCTATTCTCTGTAATACTTACTTATGACCTCAAACATGGAAAGAAGAGATGTAAACAAATTCACTCTTTTTTTTTTGTTCTTTCTCTGTATCTCTGATTTTCATGCAGACACCTCTTCTTTAGGGCAGCCATATTAACCATTTGGGTTTGAGTATCTTTGCTCCACATTGAGTACTCTTTTTGTCTGCAGCAGTCCTGCAATATCAGATGCTGAAAATCCTGGCTGTATGGAGAGAAAAGTTAACACTTCCCCCATGTGTAAACTACAAATAGTATTTCCTATTAATTATTTAATACACAGAATCTAACATGAAAGACCCAGTAGACCTTTGTGAGAGTGAGGCCTCCTTGGGACACTGATATGTACATGGAAAGTCTGTTTCCAGAGGAGCTTCCAGGAGGGTAAATCAAGAGAGCAAACAAAAGAAAAGTGAGATTCGATGTGACTTGCCCTAGTATGCAGGGAAAGTCACTGAAAGAATTGGGAATAAAACACAACTATTTTGACTCACAGGTTGCTACTCTTATAACTGGAAGTTAGTTTTTGTAGCTACCTCAAAATATCATTTTCAATGTCAGTGAAATAAGAGAGAGAAAACATTCCTAAGTAAGAAAAGGCAGATTATCATACCAATGCTAAGGAAGATTTAGATAGATTTATGAAGGATTTGCCAAGCAATATAGCCAAGTTGTTTGAAAGGAATTGTATGAATTGGAATAAGGTTTAAATGCAGGGGAGTTGTATAATTTAGATGTGCTTTGACTCTTACAGGAGGATAATTACAGTCTATCAGTGGAAATGTATTTTGAAATGTCTGGCAAATAGAAACATCTTTCAGGTTTTAATGATGTTGAAGAGTACCTCTTATATGTTAAGAACACGTATTCAGGCTTCTGAAATTAACATCTGATCTACTGAAGGGCCTCAAAGTTCTGGTTCCAAAGAAGTTCAAAAATACTTGGTAACTTGGACAAAAGATTACTGAGGAAAAGGAATGACTGGAAGAAAAAAACACTTGTAAATTTGTGGGTTTGTTTTATTTTCTTCTGAAGCAGAAAAATTCATTTTTACCTTGAATGTAGGAATCTTTTCTGATTGGTTGCCATTCATGGTCTTGTAGTCCCTTCATCTTATTAACTTTTAATTATTTATTTTGCTGTTATAAAAAACCATATACGTCTAGAAAAGTGTAATTGAATTATAAAATATACTTCATATATATTCTGTTTTCTCTACCTTCCCCCACTTTTCTAGTCATACTACTACTACTATGAACTGCTACTTAATTAAACAAGATTAGTTGTCAGATATTTTTCAGGAAGCCATGCTTTTGGAATATAATAGATATATGTGATAAAATATGGCTCTACGTGAGGATAGACAGAGACAACTGTGGAGCAGTTAAGCTATCTGGGTAATACATCTTAATATTTAACACAGAACATTTCTTAAGTGGTCATATTAATTGGTATATTGCTAGATATACTATTATATGTGTTTTACAGAAAATATTTTAATATTTATGTTTTGGTAGAGTGATGATTGGAAAGAATTCCTCCCCCTACTCCAAATAGGTTTTTGTTAAGTCTAAGACCAGACCTTCAAAAATTATCAATGTGTAATGGTTTTGCCCAGGCCTCTTCCTTGGTAACCAGCTTGTAACCAGGGAAGTGGTCAGAAGTTCCCAGCATTCCATGCAATTTCACGTAACTAGGAGTATAAGTAAGAAGAGCAGAAGCCTGCTCGCTCTCTTCCTTCCGGTGGACTCAGAGACGCAGGTTCTCTGCTATCGGTCCTGCCCTTGTGGGGGAGTGAGGCCTTGTAGGCCTTGGGAGCAGCGGTTCCTTAACTTCGAGAATAGTTGTGAGATTTACTTCTTAAAACTTGCATATCTGTTTCGCTTTCTCCTCTTTGTTTTCTTTTTTTCCCTTGTCCCTTCTTTCCTTTCCCTCTCCCTTTCCCCTTCCCTTCCCAGGGGGTTGTTTTGGGGGTTCCCTCTACTTTATGTATGGTATTTCTTGGTATATGGTATTATATAGATAAATGTATTAATCTCTAATATAATTTGAATTATTTTGGACTCTTTAATTGTTCTATAGTTGGGGTTTTTTTCCATTACTCTGAAAAGGAAGGAAGGGAGGGAGACGAGAAACCTTTCACTGTGGGTTTGAGCATTTGGCAGAAAGCCAGGTCCAAACCATCACACAATGCCATCCCTGTTCAGTTGTTAAATTGCTGAGTTTTCTGAAGTTGATTGTGGAATTGTTCCCACAGATAGCATACCTAAGGAATGTTCCTTGAAACTGCTGAGTCATTTCAGACTGAATAATAATTTAAGTGAATTACCTTGAAGTTAGCTGAAACAGATGTGTTCCTGGTTTTGGCAAAATTAACCTATAAAAATTAAAATAAGTCAATTACTAGTCATCTAACTTGTTCTATAAATTCCTCTCTAGAGCGATCTAATGAAAGCTCTGGGTGCAGGCTTTACCTCTATGTTTAGCACCTAATTTGCATCTTAGCTGATATTTGTCTTGCTACAGTGGAAGAATAGTTGGAAATACATGCATTGTATTAAATGTGTTGACTGAAGCTGTAACTTGGAGGAGATTGTGTTTAGTAGAGAAATCTGGAGAACACTACCAGGTGTGGTCATAAATATGTAACTGTCTGAATTCTGTGACAGATAATATGAAACATGTCAATGAGTGATGAAATGTAGATCTCCAATTATTTAACAACAATCTACCTTTTTGGTATGTATTTATTGCAAAAATTTCATCATTTCTAGTTGAATAAATAGCATGGAGGGAGCATAACTGGAGGGGATTCCTGAGGGAATAGGAAACTAATGTGTTCAAAATGCCACTGGGAAAAGGAAAACTTAATTTTTCTTCTGCCATAGGAATTAATTCGTTGCTCTGTTTTGTTTCTACTGCTGTTTTGAAAGGAAGAAATCTATTTTTGAATATTCTGCTAAAAGGAATTCATGAACCTTGTCTGTCTGTGACACTGCAATAAAAACATTTGGAACTATGAAGAATTAACTTTCTGATATTTATTAAAACTGTACTGAAAGACTAAAAAGAGGTAAGAATGTGTTTCAGGGAGGATGCAAGAAAGATAGTAGTCTCCTTAACAAAACAAGATACTGACATCTTTGTCTTGAGACTACCTAGTTTATCTTTCATGGACTTTCTGGGAAACTGTGAAGTTTTGATGTTGCAGAAAACACAGCCACCTCTTAGAGGGGAAAAAGAGATTTATGTCAATGAAGATGGGCTGTGTTAGGCTGTGTTGCAGCATCTCCTAAAAACATTTACTGACTTACAACTCAAAATTATGGTTAGTGCACTAAAGGTGTAAGAGCTCCCTGCAGAGAGACATGCTACCTGCTTGGGATACTCTCCTCGAGGCCAGTCCATTCTCTCCATACCACATCTCTAAAATTGAAAGCTAAGTGTCCTGTTGTCTGGGAGAAGCACACCTGATTCATAGGTCCAGTGCAGGGAGCATGAGGTCTTGCTGAGTTTGCTTCTACAAAGCAAAACAACAGCTTTGTGCACAGTTTTAATTCAGAAGTATCTACATTCAGACATTACATTCCTAAAGAATAAGACTTAATTACTCTGAGTAAATGAAGGAAAGCAAGTCTTGTTAAGGTCAGTAGAAATACTGCAAATAGAACAGGTTGCCCAGAGAGGTTGTGGAAGCCTCATCCCTGGCAGCTTTTAAGACAAGGCTTGATGGGGCCCTGGACAAGCTAATCTAGTGGATGGTGTCCCTGCCAGGCAGGGGGGTTGGAACTAGATGATCTTTAAGGTCCCTTCCAACTCTGACAATTCCTTGATTCTGTGATTCTAAGTATTCAGCTCTATTGGTGGTGCTGAGGAGGATAATACAGGCTTCTTCCTCTGAAAACTGAGCAAGTTCCTCTGTCTCTAGGTAGTTAACTGTGGGTTTAGGTGAAACACCTGTGGCAGTGAAGGACAGGCTTTCCTAACTGGGCCAGCTGACCGTTTTGGAAGAGTGGGAAGCAGTTGTGTATGCTGTAGGAGGGCTTGTTGGATATTAGCAGAGAATAGGGGAGAGACTTCAAAGATCTGGGAGTGGAGAGGGACAGAGTAGGTCAGCTCAGGGATCGGGAATAGATGAGGGACCCTCAGAGGTGATAAAACCAAGGATACCTCATAAGGGCTTCTAACTCTAGTCATTACTAACAAGTCCCTATGTACAGTGAATAGAGGGAAGACTTGCATATAAAACCTTATTTCTGTTGTGTTTCTTAGATGCTTAGATTATTTTGCAAAGCTATTTGATCTGGCGTAATCAACTGAAATTAGCTTTTTATTTTTTTGATTTTAAAGCCTTTAGATTGTTTCTGGAAACTTAACATAGTGAAAAATAGAAAAAAGGTCTAGGCAGAATCTAGTTCAAAACCCTTTTTAACTTGGTATCCTGCTGCAGAATAATTAAGGAAAAACTGGATGCATAAAATGCATGGATTTTGTGTAGTATTTGCAAAGCATTGGAAAATGATTATCATATTCTACAATGAGTTTTCAGAAAGCTTGCTATGACTAGACTGAAACAATGTCACTTTTTAAATCCATGCTGCAACTTCCTGTGCTTTTTGAAACAATCTTAGTTCTCTTTAGCCCTGCCTAAAAAGGTGACTGGTGCAAGTATATATTTAAGCTTTTCTTCTTTTGTAGGGCATCTTATAGAATAGATAAACCACTGGTACTAATTCAAGGGTGAAACTGAGATTTCATGCATCGGTTTGCTTCAGTTAAAGGAAGAAGTCCATTTTTGTCCTTCCATGTAAATCTCTTCCACTGTAAATTTCCTAAAAACTGGTGTCCTAACTAGCAAATCTATAAATTTGGAAAAAACCCCTAAGCTGCTAGCCTGAAGTGCTACATGTCTTTGTCTTCTAAATCCAGTAGAAGATTATCATTTAGATTAAGTTTGAATTGGTAGCTTATTAGCAGTAAGGGAAAAGCAATTACACCTGAAAGCTGAGGACACCTGATGTGAAAATCATCTGTAGACAACAAATATAAAATGTGGCAACTGTTTGCAAGTGAAATCAACTTTAAATGTCATCATTAATTATGTCATTGATAATTTTGTAGAACCATCTTACTAATGTGACTTATTTGGCATGAGGGATTTAATTGAAAAGGCATTTAGAAAGAATAATAATGTTGTTGGTCTTATGGCTGAAAAGAAAGAAATGTGTTAACTGTTCAAAGAACTTTGTATCTTTAGTAGAAAGGTTCCTCAATTAAAAGGGACTGGAACACCTTTAAGAGGTAATATAGAAAAATTAAGGGATAATATAGATTGTAACACAACAGTGCGGTACATTTGACCCGAGTTCTGACTTTTGGACAAATAAAGCAGAATTGGTCTGTAGCATGTTCAAGTATTTTCAGCCCCTTTAAAAATGTTTGAGAGTTAAGAGTTGTTGTTTCTATTTTTAAGAGCACGATGATTTGTTTCTAGACTTGTTGTAAACTTGCTTTGTTTACTGGTTAATGATGTTACTGGTGAATCCACGATACCACATTTTACTTACACAGCAGTTTCATGTTAAATTTGCACCAAAGTTTTGCCTTTTGCAAAAATATTTCGGCTCTTAGTGTGATTACTTGTACTTTATAGAAGCATATATTGATAGCATACTGCATTTTGAAATATTTTTTTCTGTAAGAGAGTAAAATAATTAAGTTAGAATTAAATTACACCAGTTTTGCTTCTCTTTTTTTAATGCTGCCAAAACAAGTGGTATAGTTTACTTTACATTCTGTCCTTTGGAATATATGTTCTGTCATTTAGAAGTCTTTGTTTGTTTTTTTTTTTTTGGTCAGAACTGTGTGTGAGATGGTTTCTTTCTTATTGTCTGCTCAGCCCTCCAGGATTTGAGACCTTTATATGTAAGTGTTGTGACTACCTCCAAACCCTCACTTTAATGTGTATTAGGTGTTGAAGATGGCTGACTTTCCTCCACTAAACTGATGAGTATCCAGCATATCTCTGAATAATTTGGGTAACCAAATATTTTGAGAGATCAATCCACATGTTCTGCAACCCATGAATGTAGATTTAAGAGGCTGAATTATGAAAATCTTCAGCATGTGCACAGGTACATATATATATATGCATGACCATATAATTAAGAATTTATTTTGAGATACAAGGAACTTTTCTGAAAGCTACTCTGATGTATTGTAGAATAAAGACGGGCCTTGTCTGGGATGTGTTTAAAATGGAACCACCCTTTTCCTCCTATTTATGTGTGCTTTTAAGCCTCAATTACTGCAAATACTGAGTAAAACTCCTTAGGGAGCAACCGTATTGCTGTTTGTAGAAATAGAAGTAAGGAGAGGCAAATTTACTGGTAAATTCCATAGAGTTTGTGGAATATGTAAGAGAGAAAAAGTAAACTGCCATTATAAAGATGTGGTCTTTTAGATAGATGTTGGATGTTTGTAGACTATGCAAGATGTGGTCTATTACAATGATTTTACTGAATCCTAAGATAGTGCTCCTCCTGCTAGGATATCCATTATGTCTGGAGCGTTCAGTGAGAAATGCAACTGCTCTACTTAGCCCAAGGTCAGCCACACTTCCATAAACCAAAATGATTTTTAACAAGAGAGAACTTAATTTGGCCAACTGTTGCATATTAAAATTGTAAATTATGCAAATGCATTTGGTGTATGACAGGTATATTTGAAGGCTGCTTTTTTTCACCTGCCATGAATTAGCTGAGGAAATCTGGCAGCACAAGGCCTAAGTGACATCTATATGGATTCTCATACCTGGTGATCTTATACTTGAGAAGAAAATCACTCATGTTCACCAGAAGTGCTCAGTAAACAAACTTAAATTGGTTTGGTTGTCTGAAACTTTGCTGTCCCTGCTGGACTTTGAACACTGCTCATTACTTAGATTAAGCTTTCAGCTTTGGGAAGAGTACAACACTAAAATATTTCACATTGTTAGGCAAAGAGGAGGTAGTAATATAGACAAATGGGAGAGTTTTTCCAGTTGACTGGCGAAGTCTAGATATACTACATAATGTCAGACTTATAATGCTTTACGATTAACAGTGGCCATGGGTGTGTGTGCATACCCACTGAGGAGCAAATAAAATGTCCTTGGGTTTGTTCTCTGTTAGATGAAAAAGATCCTGAAATTGAATGATGACCTCCTGTCCTCTTTGGGGTTGCTGTCTTTTCAAAAGCAAAGCTGTTATCCTTGCCTATGCAATTGCCCAAGTGATGTTTCCGGTGTTGAACCCAGCATGAAAGAGTCTGATCTTCACTGTAGATCAGGTAATACTGAGCTAGCCTGTGAGTTCTTAATTGGGTGATTAATAAGGGAAATAGAGGCTATAACTTTGAATGTTATGATATTGAGCAATAGAGTATGCAAGTTCCCTACTATGTTGCTGAAGTAAAAGAATAAATAACACAAAAGTCTAGTTATAATTCCACATACACTACCAGTACTGAATAGTTCCTCCATAGTGATGTCTTTCTTTGCACAGTTTTCATTTGTTATGCTTTAATTGTTAGGAGTGCTTGGTGAGCAGACTCTAGAACGTAAATTTTATGCAAAAAGAAAACGTGTAAGAAAACAGGAAGTAAAGCAGTGCTTTTGCTAACAGGTTTGCATGTACCATTTAAGTTAAAGGGGAAAGGCAAAAAAGAAAATGATGGAATAAATTTGCATATTTATTATACATGGCAGAAGGAAGAGGAATGGCAGAATAGCCTGTGCTGAGGCACCCTGAGTAGAAAAAAAAAATGTAGAAGTATGAATATTTCATGTTTGGGAAATGTGGTTTGTACCAACAAGAGTCAGCAGACTAGAATAAGTGGCATTACAAGGTTGGTACAGTTGCATGTACTTTTACTTCAAAATTAGAATGAAACCAGCTGATTTGTGGAAAAGGAAATGTTCTTGTTTATCCATAAATATTTAAGTTCAGGGGTTTGTGTTTTCTTGTTTGGGTTTTTTAAACACTTTTTAAAAATAAAATTAGGGAAAAGTGTGAAGCTAATGTTACTATTGTAAGTGGTAGCTACATGTTATGGAAAGATTAGTACACAGATGGGGATCTGGATCCTCAATCCGTGGAGTTCTGTGCAAATGTAGTAATTTGTGCTGGTGGTTTCTGACCTTATTAGTATTCATTCTGAGCAGAAGCCTTGGCTCTTTTTTACCTCCCATTGCCTGATAATTCATCATAATTTGGCTCTGAGTCACTTTGGCATAACGGACCACAATTATCTTTGTTATACCTCTGCTGAAGTCAGCAGAGTAAGCATAGGGTAAGCTTGGTCAAGAATACTACCATTTATTTAAAAATAAAGTAAGCCTTGCCAAATTATTAGGCAACCAGAAACCTAGAATAGGTTGTGGTGTTTTTCATTACAAGAAGTTAAATGTGGTATTGCTGGAAAGTTTCAGGTGTGTAAGTATAGAGAGTGTGTCTCAGCAAACAGCTGTTCTTTGACAGGAACATATTTTTTTCTCAGGCACAGCAGCTTGATGTTGGAGGAGCTACCCGTTTTGTTATATTTTAAAATTTGGGTTAAAAACTCTTAAAGGGCTATTTTGCCCAGAACAAAGTGTGTTATGCATCATTGTGTGCTGAGGCATGAATTTATTAAGTATATCTACAAAATAAAATGGTATTTTTTTAGAGGCACAACTTTCTTTTAAAAATCGAGTAGCCACTCTTGTCTTTGAGCTATAGCCAATTATTGTATGGTCTCAGCATGTGTTGGAGGTCCATCACTACCTTACTGAACACTGGTTGTTACTCTGGAACCATGTATTATGTGCAGTGAAACTGGATACAGTTTTTATTTTTATTTGCTCTGTAAATAGTATCTTCAGATTTGAAGAAAAAAAAAAGATCTTGGTTAGTAACTAACTTCCTCAAAAAAAGGGGGTTGCCTGTGGTTGAATGTTGTACAAGTTCAGGTTCATTTGACTTATTCTAGAAGAAGGTCTGGCTAGTTTTTATATATGGATGTTACATGATCTATGGAGCATCATGAATGAACTACTGAGCTTTGTGGATTATTGTGCCTTATCTGAGCTGGAGTAAGTGTTCATGAATGCATCCTTAACTGTACTTAAGGCTGCAGATAAGCCGTAAAACACATTAGATGAAACCTTTCATTAGCATGATTGAGGTGTAATGGCTTAACAAGTTTCCTCCCTTCAGCTAACCTTTGCTACCCACTAGTTGGATGCATGCTTTGCCTGTCAAATGGAGAGATAAAGCAGTTTAGTCTCAGATTTAAGCTAGGTTATATTATCCCACATTTAGCTCTTACACTGAAGATTAAGCTAAATTGAAGTGGCCTAAAAGCATGCAGGCAGATGGCTACTCCAGCTTGGCAGCATAACCCATTAAGATCATGATAACTTGCTTGTGTCTGAGCCAGAAGTGCTCTTTCTATTAGTACTACTGCTGTTGGAGGAAAAAAAACCACCACCACACAAACCAAACCAAAAAACTACCACCACCAAACCCCAAACAAATAATCAAAAAAACCCCACAAGCAAAAGAAAACCATAAACAAAAGAACACACTCCCTTCCCCCCCCCCCAAAAAAGAGAAAACCTCACAAACAAAAAACCCAAACCAAACAAACCCTCAAAAAAACCCCCAAAACCCCCAAACAAAAAAAGGGTGGAATGTGGAATTACAGGAGATGGCAGGACAGTGATGCTGCAGCAGTTTTCAGACAAGAGTATGAAAGGGCTTTCCAGAAATGACTTTTCTCTGCAAAGAGCTCTGAGGTGACATCTTCTTTCCTTAAAGTTGTGTTTGCACTGAAGAGACTTTTTTAAAATTTAATTTACCTTTATTTTATTTTAAAAGAGAGAAGGAGGGGTTACTATAGTAATGCTGCCACTCTAGGTTAACAAGGAGCATATCAAAATGTTGTGTGGAGAACACTTCGAAAGCCTTGAAGGAATAGAACTGGAGAGACTAGTACTGAAAGAACTAGAGGACAGTGAGTCTTTATTCAGCTAGATTCAGGTCTGCCAATTTCTATAACAGCAGTAAGCTTGAAATATATGCAAATGCTTCCCTGAGCCTGAGGACACATTTTTACCATTAATGACCTTAGTACCTAGCCAAGAGCATTCTGCCAACATTTGCTAAATTTGAAAGGCTAATCAAGGTGTCTGTCCTCTAATAAAGGAACAATAAGAGTATCCTTAACCAGCTGATCTACCTGAATTAGAAAATTTGTCTTCTTGTCCACTTTTCTCTATATTTGACTCCTGACTGCAAAAGACTAAACCAAATAATATCACAAACCCAAATTTTTAATTTCTGGAAGTGCTACATGTTGTCTTGAAGTGCTTAGTCTTTTGGCTCCTTAGTCACACTGTGTCTCACATGAGGTGCTGATTTCATCTCAAGCTGGAGTTGGTTAGAGACAGCTATTCCAGGTGGAAAGATAAGCATGTGCATGAGAAATAGGTACCTTTATGTCTTTAATGACATCACCTTTTTTATTTTTTTAAATTTGGCACCCTTTGTTTTTGTCAGCCAGCTCTTCTGTGGTTAGAGTTTAAGCTGAAAGAAAACCAAAGGAAAATGACATGTTTTAGAAGCCTCAGCTCAACTTTAACATCTTGTTACCAGGTGTTGGAGGCATCATCTAATAACTATACCAGATATTAAAGATATCATCTAATAGCTAAACCAGGGGTTCAATGTGTCTCTGTAATATTTGCCTATAATTTAGATCAGCTCTAACTTAGTAATGTAGAGTAAGTTGGTCTTCTCCAGACATTTAGAAAACTGACAAATCAAAACCCCATGACACTACATCATTGTTATTCTAAATTAATATTAGCTGAAGCAATTTGGAGTACTGGGATAAAAAGTGGTAGAGTGCCAAGTATTTCCTACAGACTTAATTAATTTTGGAAGATAATGCTTGCTGTGGATTAAATTAAAGAACTTTGAGATTGCCTTTTATGTTATGAAATATTTCTAGTGCAAATGTGAACAAGTTTCTGCTTTCCATAAAAGCTGCTATGGAGTTATTGTACATGGAAAGTATGTATCAGGATTGCTTCAAAATGCATAGGATTAAAATATGTACATTAAAGGGGAGACATGAGATAATGTGCATGAGTAATTGTATAAATTCAAGTGATCTGTATGATCCTGAGAGATTCAAGAGTGGGATTGAAATAAATTTCTCTGCACAAAATAGGCTTCCCCACAAGTAATAGCACTGATACAGTATTGTTAATGTGCTGTATTCCTTTCTTCACTCCCTGTTTCCTTGTTTTGGCACAGTCTAGGTTTTGGGGGTGTGATAGAGGACTTGCAAGTGCTTACAAACTTGTGAGAAGGTCAGTGATGTCTACCATGGTTTTAATGAACCTCCAAGGAAATTCCATAGTGATGTTTCTTTTGGAAGTAATGAGTTGCTTCATTTAATGATAATGTGAAGGATGCTTGAAAAGGTGCTGTTCGTTGTCCTTTATTTGTCACTGTAGCTTATTTTAGTGATGAAAATCTTCTTTGGGTAGAGTTCAGGGCTGCTTGTGTATTCATTTTTTGTGACTTCTAAAACTCATTCTGATGTTGTTGCTGGTGGAGCCTTTGTAGATATTTCAGGCATTTTCACATTTTTCTTTTTTTGTTGTTGTTGTTTGGGTTTTGGCACTCCAATGTCTAAAGAAATCAATGTTTTACTGAAGAGATACAGCAGTTTCAAAGGTTTCTGAAGTGATAAATGTCAACGACAATCCATTCTGTCACGCTTAAGGAACTAGTTGAGTGGCTTCTGAAGACAAAAAGCAAGTGCTACAACAAGCACTAGTCATTGTACAGATGTAAGGCTCTTAATTAAAAAAAATGAATAAACTGTTAATTGTAAATATCCTGAATATCAGCCTACTGCTTCCATCCTCATGGAAGAGGTAAATCTGTCTTTATATGAGCAATTTCAATTTATTGTTACCTGTGGCCTTTCTAGCAAGTACCTATGTGTCTTATGACTTCTGCCACTTCACATAAGAAAGAAGTAAAATCTTTTGTGTTTTTCTTTGTTTGTTTTTTGTTCCCTCCCTCCCCCCAAAAAATTTAGAGAATTATTATAGTTTGCCTATTGAAAATGTAGAATGAATTACTTATTGAAGGATACTCAAGGTAGAGAAAGTGGCTGCAGCTGGGACCAGAGATGCAGACCTGGCATGGAGCAGACATATTCACCATTGTCAAATCCTTTTCTTCCCAATTAAATTTCATTTTTTTAATGAAATATAAGCTGAAAATTCTCATGGATTCTTTGATTAGTTGATACCATGTTTTCTTCATTTCATCTGTTAACGAGTTGTATCAAGAGCCCAACAGTTATGTTACAGTTATGTTATTGGCTGAAAAAGTGTCTTTGTTTTTAGAGTGTCCATGTGTGTACACACACACACACATAAAAGACAATTATATCCACTATAATGCTGCACTATTATTTTGCCAATATATAAATAAAACATGATCAATATATAACTAATTTATGCTTCATGGTCAATATATAGATAACTTAGGTTGTGTACCTTTTGTTGAACTACTGAATTGGAGATTATATACTGGGAAATAAACACTCAAAATCTGACGTGATCTTGGTTATCAGTTGAATTTTTGAATAGATTATTTGAAATTGTAATTTTTTAAATGAGAACAGTTACCCAAAGAAGGAGGATAGTTCTGAACAATTTATTGCTAGTTTGAAGCCATGGATAATTTATGACCTACATATCTTTAAATGTTATGCCATGAACTAAATTGCTGCAAATTACAAAAGTATGAGAATGATATCACATAAATTTGATATTCATCTACAAAGGTTGGTTGTTTGTCAAGATGTTTGTGGGTTTGCAGCTGACCTTTAAATACTTGAGGATGAATCAAGCTAATAGCCTGAACAATGAAAATCTTTCAACAAGTGAGCATAATAATTCTCCTCACTTTGAGAGGGAAGCAACTAAAATATATAATACTAAAGACAAGCTTTCATAGACACAGAGAACCTAGTGAATTAATTCTGAATATAGAAAGATTAATTATAGCTATGGTCATGTTAAGGGTTGAAGGTGTATGAATGCATAGATTCCATACTCTTGAACAGTATCTTTGAAACATATCATCCTAAAAGTTATCTTTGAAACAGGGAACTTGGAACCTCAATCCCTTTACCTTTCAAAGCCATGTCTTAGTTGTGATAATTATGCTGCAATGTAGGGAAATGTTAGTTTGTGTGATTCTAATTGAATCATGAGGAGGGGAGGAAATGAAGAACTGAAGAAAAACAGCAATGCTGACTGTGAACTTTAGACAGTTGTTTTTAAGGCCATCATGAATCAAGATGAAATGCTGGTTGTGAGATCTTTAGGACAAGGATGCTGTTTGTGGTGTTTGGTCTAAAGCCAACATAAGCCAGGATTGACTCATGACTGGGGGTCTGCAAAGCAAAGGGTTAGAAACACTGATCTTGAAGCTAGTGTCTGGACTTCTGATGTTGAGGCATTTCTGTGTTTATAATATCAGCTTAGGGTGATTGCATGCTTACTGTGGCTTGTAACTTCAGTAAACACACCTACAACTCTTAACATTTCCATTTGGCAGCATGGAATGGTATAATTTTAAATATCTATGCAGTATCTATGACACTGGCAAAAGGAATGTTATTCCTTTAAGGAATAATCAGCATTTAAAAAAAACCCAAACAACAGTGAACCCCAAGCATTAAGTAAGATTATTAAAATATGGAAGACAATAGGCAACTTAGAAAGTAATCTTCCACTTCTAGTGCAAATCATAGTGTTTATTTCTTTCTAGCTCCCAAGTGAAGAACATGTACTGTGTGTGCTACTTGCAAACGTTAGTTCTTCCTGAACAAGTTGCTTGCTTTTCTGTTGCAGTTCACAATTGATCGGGGTGGCAACAAAAAGTCAAAAGTAGCTGTGTACATTACTTTGTGTACATAAAGAAATGAATATGTTTAAAGTATCAACATGGAAAGTTAAATTTAGGATTAACATTGCATTACTAGCTGATGCAGTATCACACTTTATCCATCTGCATCTGAACTACAGGTTGTGTTTAGTGTTGTGCTTAGTTAAAATGATTGGACTAATTCAAAACTAAATTTTCAATGAGGTACATCCAGCCAAACACCAAATATAATTGTGTAAATTGGGACTGCAAAACAAAGTTCTTAGGAATTGTGAACCTAGGCAGAAATAATTTGGCTCTATCCTTCAGAAACTTTGGCTCTAAGAGCTAAGCTGTTTGAACTTTTTGAGCAAACACCAGTGAGTAAATTTTTCCCTTGGCACTAGAGTGGTTTTAGCCTGTTCAAAACTGGAGTTTGGTAGTATTTATGAACTTAGTGTTCTTCTGGCTTACAGACACACCACATATAAAATTAGGTCAACAGAGCATCTAGAAAAATGAGAGGATTTGCAGACTGCGGGTAAAGCTCTGTAGCATGTGTGACTGTGCCTGTCCCCCCTATATGTAATAGCTATGCAATATATATGGTTGCTTAAATGGCTATCAAATTATAAGAAGTGTTACATTTAATGGCAATGTATAATATTGCAAAGGGGATTTTCCTGTTGCCATGGAATTTTCTTATCACAAAAGACAGTTTAGTAGCTGTAATACTTTAATTTTGGGCTGTCTGTCATGCAATACTTGACTACATTAATCTTTTGGTAAAACGAAAGTGAATGTGGTAAAAGGTTTGACTTAAGATGGAAATTCACATAAAAAGGTACATGCTGTGTTTATACCTTCTATAGTATAAGAAGCTTAGGAAGGCAGTGTTATGTAGTAAATTACTACTTAGTGTATATCACATGGGAATTATAAAGTGACATAAGATGTTAAATGCACTGAACACACATGCAAGGTGCAACTTGAACTGTACTTGAAGAGAATGGCAAACTAAATAACCATAAGAGTGAAGTATTTGTATAAACAGATTTGTATAAACAGATTTCTTTTTGGTCACCTAAATGTACAGGTTCTCCTCTGAAACACATTGTTCTTTTCACTGTAATAACAGTTGTGCTGGAAGATGATGCTTAGGTGTAGCACTGTCTGTCTACAGTTGTGCCTAGATCTTACTCTAGCTTCCCTTTCCATCTTTCAGAGCTGTTCTGTCAAAACTGTTGAAAGAGTTAGAATGAGTGCAGCTATTGACTGCTCAAGTTAGCCAAGCAGGCTGTAATGGCTTGCACAAGGTATGCAAGATATAGGACAAAGCTTTGTACTAGCTATGCTATTAGCTAGCCAAAGTATCTGACTGCCAAAGTGCCATTCCAGAGAGTTTTTCTAGGATTATTCAAAACACAGTGGGTATTTTGGGAAGTGAGAACTGGATAAATTATGCTGACATGAGAGAGATTTATTATACCAGCATTTGTCTTTACAGAAAGTAAAAAGTACTTCAAGTTTTCTGCTGGAGTGTAGGAATACTATTATAAATGCTTTATGTGGGGATGTAACATCTCATATATTCAAGAAACCAATAGCTCTTAGTGCATTGTCTCCAGCACAGAAAACGTGGCTTTTAGAAAGAAAGCTTACATAATGTTCTAATGAGCTGAATTTTCTGTTCTTTCTGTTTATAAATCAGCTGTCCATTTTTTTGCTCAACTATTGCTTCATCTTAATTTTAAAAACCTCAGTTCAAAACCTTGTGCTTTCCTCACTTGTGTGCCACAACTTAACACCATGAGACGATTGAAACACAACAAAAATTTGTACTTAACAATAATTCAGAACAAGTTCACTAATTTTTTAATGTCTTTTGTTAAATTAGGCTTTAACAGCCATTTTGGAGGCTATATGTGAATATTTTGATGTAGAGGTTAAATCTTGTAGAAAAGATGACATTTCAGTCTTCATTTCATAAAGTATTTGGATGTCTGGAATGAGAGAAATGTGCTGTAACAGTCACTTATGTATCAAACTTCCTCAAAGTCCTAACTGAATGATGTTATAAGTTTTGTAGAGCTTGTAATAACAAGGAAATAGTGACTCTAAAATATGCTAATAACATTTGCTCCTGTCTTTCAGATGAATGACAATGTGCTTGTTTGGGAAAGCATCCTAAAATAGCTTCCCAGGGTAAAACTAAAGCTAATCAATCATTATGCTGCTGTCTTTTACACATGAGCTGAAAGGTGTTGGAGTGCTGTTGAGATTCTAAGAGTGGAAGAACTGGAAGGGAAGGCAAACATTCACTCAAATACCTAGCTGGACTGGATCATATGACAGGCTGTCTAGGCCTTCTGGCTTAAGATATTGTTAGTATTACTGCAGATACCTGATTTAAATGGATTCTGGTACTGTGGAACTTGGTATCTTACTACTGTGAAGATCCACTGAACCTGTGGAAAGGTGAGCTGTGCTGAAACATTGCTGGAGAATTAGACCAGAGGCTTTATTTAAAATTATTTCACTTTCTTACTATCTTGATATCTCATCTTTAACTGAAACCTCATAACTTAATACTGTTCTCTCAGTACTTGGATTAGTTTCCTGAATTTTACTATAAAGTCAAAGGCTGGGAATGGAGGAAGAGGAGGTGGTCTAATGGTTAGGATTCAGTGCTGTGTTGTGACCTAGTCTTAGGGAATCCTGCTGCGGCAGGTGGGTTGGACTAGAGGATCTTACAAGGTCCCTTCCTACTCCTAACATACTGTGATACTGTGAAGAGGTTTTTATAGGATGAAAATACAACTTTATCATGCTTGTCTATGGAATTGTTAGAAAACCTCCCAACACCCTGCAGTGTTACCAAAAAATGTGAAATTCAGAGTCTTAAGCCTGAAGTTTCTAGGTAGCAGCACTCAGTGATAGGAGTGCTATCAGCAGAAGATGCTGATGGAGGTGCTAAAACCAGCTGTACAGTATATAGAGCTAAGTAGGAGACCCACTACTGCCTCAGTGTCATGTTGTGGCTTGGAAGTGGAGAACAGTTGGGTGACAGCCAGACTATCAAAGATCAGCTGGACCTCACTGTACCAAAGAAAGTTGCCATCCCTCTAATTTTACATGCACATAACGATTTTGCCATCCTGGGAAGGCTCTAAACAGTTAGACAGGCTTAAAGATCTTATCTGGAACAGGTGGGAGAGATTTTAAGCTCATTTCTAAATATGGTAACTGTGCAACAAAAACAGATGTCTTGGCAAAGAATTTTTTTTGGTTCTTTTGATTATTCCTCTACACACAGCTGCATCTGGATTACCCCTCTGCCCCCTCTCTCCTGCATCACTCCCACGCTTTGTGTATGTACATCGTCAAAGAAACAAAACCACTCTGTCTTATCAAACCCAACATTTGTACATTAACACTCACTGTCTGGCTCTGTTCCCACTGAATAGTGTGGGTTGTAGGTAAGTGCTTATTTTGTGACCAGAATCAATAGTTCTTTCCATTATTTTGCCTTACAAATGCTGGATTCTGACATAGTCACTATGTTACACCTGGGGTAACCTTCTAGAAGATTTAAATGCATTATTTTCAGGAATTGTTTTGGTTTAAACTGCTGTTGCTTCATCAGTAATCCCATTCCCATAATATTCTTTTGTATAATAGGTATAGGAATCACTTATTTAATGACTATACAGTGTGTAGTGATATTAGCAATAATCAAGGCAGTGTTTCTAGTGACTAAGAAGATGAAAAGAAAAAGCAAATGCTTGTGAGTTGATGGGGTTTTTATTACTCTTAGATATGTTTGTTTTTCTTGTGGTAATCCACTGAGACTAACAATTTGGGATTGTGGAAAAACAGTTGAACAAGTGTGTGCTTAAGCTCAAGAAGTGATAATTTGGCTCAGCCTTGCCTTCCAAGATGGATGAATGCATATTTTGGGAATTCAAAGACCACATATAAGCAAGCATTCTCAATGAATGACTTGGTCATAGTGCAATGTTTCTTGAATAATGTGCCCATATGTGGGTTTCCATAAGTACTATGTAATAACAAAGCTAAAAATTGAATTCTAAGATTTTAGTTTCACCCACATAATGCATAAGGTTGTAATACAATTAGAAAGAGAAAGATCAGAGGCCTTTTGTAGTAGACTTGTGTTCCTAAAATGTAGTTTAATGTCTTTCTAATGACTTAGAGGTACTGCCAGCTCCTAGGAATAAACTCTCTATTCATGTTACAATTTATTTCTGACAAAACAGTGTTTTTTAAAAGAACTCATTCTGAGATCATAAAGACTTTGAGTATATCTTGTAACAATACAGCCCTGTAAGAAGCATTTGAACTCACAATGAATATCAATTATACTGTAAAGCAATAATAAGCTCTGAGCTCCAGAAGAATGCGTGGCTGGCTTATATTAAAGGTGTGTTAGGGCACATGGATATTCTGCTACGTTACTCTAGTGTTACTGTTAACTTCCAAAGTAAATAATGTCCTTACCTTTCTCTATGTATTCATCAGGGCATTGTGCTGTGTCTAGCTTAGAGACTTTGGCTTTACAATTTCCATTCATCTTTCACTTGTCATGCACTGTCTGGTACAAGGGTAATTGATAAAGAAGTGTGAATTCAACTGAATAAGATAGATAGAGTGACCATGCTTTGAAAAATGTGTACAATGTTACTTGTTAATAATAAATATATTTAAAGAATGGTTTGTCACTCTAGATGACAGATGATGTTTCTGGATTGGTGCTGTGAGGAAGGCTACTACAGCTATGTGATATGAATTTGTGAGCTAAACTGTAAACTGTTGAGATTATAAGAAGGCACAGGTTTTTTTATTGCTTGTTTTTCTTATTGACTCACTTTCAGAGGAGGGAGGGAGACACTTGTGGATTACCATATGAGATGTGAATTAGAGGAAAAACCGACTCTATAGATAATAGAAATTGTGTGGGACCTGGAATAAGCATGCTTTTCTCTGAACAAGTAAGCTGTACATCTTTATTTTTCTTTCATTGCTCCTAAACATTTCTTATAAAGGGGGCAAAAAGTCATTGTTTTACCTTTGTCTGGATGATTACAATCTCTTGTGATGTTCACCAATTTTTATTGTGAATAACTTGGAGAATTCTCATAAAAAATCTTGGAATAGTCATCAATATTTTTTGACCCCAGCAACTTAGAAAGCTTTTAAAATAACTCTCCAAATTGTCTTTCTGCTATTTTAGCCAGTGATTGTATCTGTATTTGCCAAAAAGGGTATTTATTGCTTAATCAGACAAAAGAAAGAGGGATGACAATGGGAGAGAGTATATGTGAATGGACTTTGTCTCCAAGTTTTGACTGTTATGATCCTTATTATAGGCTTTATGGTTGTTTTAAATACAAAGGGAAGTGAAATCAAACTCACATGAAACTTACCTATCAGTAACAGCTGGGTAAAATGTTCATATCAAGAACCCATAGGGGAAGGTTGTAAAGCCATAGCTGGAGATGGGATTGTTGATGGTTTATTTTTAAGTTGTCCACATACCAATAGTACCAATAAGAACCATACTGTATGAGCACATCAATAGAGGTGGCAACATCAAATTAGAATCCCAACTCTTTTTGATAAATTGTGGTCTGCCACCAATCAGAGAGGTAAAAATGATAGGGGATGTAATTGCTCGTGACAGGCCAAAGCAGAAGCCTGGAGGAGCAATTATTTTAGGAGTGACAGAAAAATGGGTAGACCTCTAGGACCTGGAAATGCTTTATATTATGAGCCATCAATAGATAATTAGTCTTGGGAAGGTCCTTTTGCTAATGGGACCTGGGGTCTTAAAAGTCATATTGGATCTGTGGAAAATATGCCTATGATTACTCCAGAACTGGTCAGGAGTGTGCTATGTTGGTGTCATCTGACCCACATTTGCAAGTTTTTTTCTTCTTCCAAAAGCGAAGGTGATGGATTGAGTGTCAGGGTGTATGATGACCTCTTGAGAAATGAAAGATAGCTTCATGTCAGCTTAACCAGGGGGAGCAGACAAACCTGGGGAAAAGATGAATGGCTTCCTGAGCGAATTATTAAGCATCATGGGCCAGCAATTTGGAATCCAAATGAATGAATCAGTGGTGCTCAAGAACCTATATGTAATCTAAACTGTATCATTTGATTGCAGGCTGTGTTAGAAATCATTACCAATCTTACCAATCATTACCAAATCATTATGAAACTGCCTGTGCCCTGGCTCTATTGGCTGATCATGCGATACAAATGCTAATGGCCATTTTACAACATCATATGGCTCTCGATTACTTGCTGGTTGAAGAGTGAGTATGTGTTACATTAAATGATTCAAACAGTTGTCTGCATATCAATGATCATGGTGAAGCTGTTCAACAGATAATACTGGGAATAAGGAAACTGGCGCATGTTTTGGTCCAAGCATGGAAACCATGGGACATGGACTTCCTCTCCTGGCTTTCTGGTGGACCTTGAATAAAGAGAGCATTGTTTTGCATAATTTGCCTTTTAGCAAACCTTGCACTTTTATCATGTTTTATACCTTGTTTTATTCACTTGCTTCAAGATGTGGTGTTTAATATGGCAGTTACAGCTAATGTATCCCCCTTATCGATACCCTACTCTTGCATTGTGTGAAAGATACCTGCAGGAACTCCATAGACGTCATTGAGATATTTTTTTCTTTTGCTTTTCTGGTTTGCTGTTTTTGTTTGGTTGGTTTGTTGTTGGTT
>VWZX01008378.1:1765556-1964962 GCA_013399015.1 Galbula dea | reverse complement strand
TGTATTTTAATGATTTTTTCTTTTTTTAATAACTGTGTAAAACTTGTAATATAAGCAACAGGACAGCAAGGCAGAAAAAAATTGTGAAGGGACCACCTAGGCACATATGTAGTCTTTTTTAGCCATAGAAACCCATTTTCTTACTGAGTATGCAAACCATGACCCAGACAAATGAGAACAGTATGGTCATACACCTACCACGAAGGTCACAACATATGATCCTGAACATCCAAACACCCCTGAACACCTTGACCACCCGCCAGAGGTACTCTCCTACCACAACAACAAAACTAGAATTCGTCTGTGGGTTTCACCACTGAGAGAGTCCCAAAACAGGAAGGTAAAATTTTATATGTAGCTTTGTTGGTATCAACTGGAAGACTTATGGTTTTGGCTGTTGTTTTGATCGTTGTTGTGATAACTATGTATTGTCCTTGTCCTTGTGATTGTCATTGTCCTTGCAGAAAAGCTACCCTTTCCCCTGATCCCCCTGAGCCAAAAGCTGATTCTCACCTTTGAACACGTTGTTGTTAGACACATTTATAGTTAACAAGTAGTTAGCTTAGATAAGTTATAGTTGTTAAATAACTAGTGGGCTGGGACAGGGTTTTACCTTAAGGAATAAAAATTTGATCTGACTTTTTGATTGGACTCAGTTTTACATTCCTAGAAGAAACTGTACTCCAATTCTGCAGTGAAGTTTTAGCTTCCTAAAAGAAATACAGTTCTTGACATCTGCACTTGTATTTAAAAATATAAAATAACAAGATGCCTGATGTGGTTTCATGTGTTTTTGTGTCCATCCATCCCACCCCTCAATTTGTAGGCTGCTTTGCATTTTAAATTTGTTTTATAACAAACATTTTTCACTTGCTGATGACATGTCAGTCCTATAAAACTCTTCGATGAAAAACAATGGCTGTAGTCTTTGCTTTGTTTCTAAATGATAGCTTTAAAACCTATAATTTTAAACCACCTGCAGTCAGAGTAAATACCAGTTTCACAGTCTGATCTGCTGCTAGATTTTACTTTTATGTACATGTTTTGATGTACTTCTATCTTTTTTTCTATAGAAGTAGCATAGGTTTCTGTAGCAGCTTCCTGCTTAATTGGCTTCACTAGAATTAAATATCGAACATAAGATTATGGCTTGTTGCTTTGCCTTTTCCTCCAGGGTCTGTTTTTGCTGCTGTGCCAGGCACTCCTGAGCCCCACTGACCCCAGAGAGAAGCAAATTTTGAAGTCTAATTTGAATACAGAATGTGAGATGTTTTAATTGGGGAAAAAAACCCCCGAAACTAAACCAACCCAAAATGCATTAAGCAATGAAGAACTCATCTGTTGTTACTTGTTTAGACCTTAAATGGCACCTACAACTTTTGAATGGATTTGTTTGTGTCTGTGTAGTCCACATTGGTGGATTTCCTTCCTGGAATCTTTCTTTTTATATGAAGTAGGTGTTATAAATTCTCAGCTAAACTTGTTAGTCTGAGGAAATGAGGACTGCCTCCTTTTGTTTATGACTAAGAAGGATCTGCTTTCCTGTAGATTACAGTTCTGGTCTGAAAGTTTGTTACCCTTCTTGTCAGGTCAAGGAGATGACGCTTTTGCACCTGGAGAAGGTCTGCTGGGGCTGGTAATGGTCTCAATCCAGGCACCTCTGCTCAGAAAATGCAGAATGTTTGTGGAAGAAGCTGTGAGACCAAGAAGGAGACACAGAAAAGAAAAGGGACTTTAAAGGAAGAAGTCAGCTCTGAGTTTTATGACTTCACTTGCTAACATAGTCTAGAATTTTAGACAGAGCTGTGTCTGCTTGTCCATGTTTTTTCCTTAGATGTTCAACAGTGTAGCACTTAAACAATACAATGTACAGTCCTTAGCCCTGTTAAAATCAAACAGACAAAACTGAGGGGTAGCTATCTTGTTTGTGACAAAGTCTTATACAACCTTCTCTTAATAAAACCAAAACAAAACATAGGTTTGTATGCTGCTTTTAGAAAAAGATGAAGGCAAAATTAAAATGTCTGTCCAGTCTAATCAGGGACAATCTTGGATCAGGTAGACTACAGTTTATCTATTTAACTCTACAGTCCTGCCACCATGTTTAGAGAAAGCTAGATTTCCCTCTGAAAAGATAACATCCCAAAACTAGATACCAACAACACAAAAACCAGCCCCTCAAAACCTAAAAACTGCCTCATTTAAAATAGATTATAATCTTCCTACTGCTCAAAAAAACCTGAGTGAAACAGCAGTACTTTTTGTGCAATAAAATCAATTTTTTTTATAACAAGAATATCTGCCTGGAAAACACTTTGGATTTCATTAATGTGAAATTTAAAACAGAGCAATTTTTCTTCAAAAAAATACATACTGCTCTGGTGTTTTATTATTTTACAAGCTACATTATGTTTTGTACACTTGTTTGCAGACACATCTAGGTGTATTTATGATCATCTATAACTAAAGGAAGTTCTAATAATCTCTCCAAAATCTAACAAAGTTATTCTTTAAATAATCAAATAACGCAGATTTGCTCATGGTCCTACTGAAAGTAGAGATTTTATTATTTTTATGCCTGTACTTGGAAAAAATGCCTGCTTCCAGCTTGTTTCTGTAGACAATGTTGGGGAAAACTGTTTCTGCTAACATAGTGGTAAGACCAAAACCCAGGTTACAAGGGTGTGAAAAAAGTGAGGGCTGTTAGCCCTGGTTGCCATCGACCCTGAAGACCCTGGGAGAGTGCTCCTGAGCTGCTCACCAGCTGCTGTCTGAAGGAAGCCAGCAAAGTAGTCCCTACAACAAGGGTGAAACATGCTTGGCTTGCTGCAGAAATCTTAAGCAATTGAATAGTTACATAATGCTTCATCAGCCTCCTACTCTGACTTCATTGTCAAAGACAGCAAGATACACTGCACAGTCATAGCAGTTACTAAAACTAAGCAAAGTCTGATGAAGGTAATCATAACCCGGAGAGTCTGATCCTTTAGTGGCTCTCCAGGTCCTTGCAGAATTTCCTGATGTCTTTAGGACTATCTTTCTTCTGTGTTCTCTTCTGTCTTCAACACTTGTCTTTTGCACGTTCCTAATGCTATGTGCAATTAGTTCTTTGTCCTTTCAGATGCTTTGACAAGTCTGCCACTCTGGCAGTCCCTGTTTCTAGCTCTTCCTATCTTTTTGGACCAGTATTGCATTACAAAGGAGCACATGATTTTCTGTGGTTTTCAGACTGACCTGCTCCATCTACCTCAGTACTGGTTTAGCCTACATACAGCTTGTAAGTTCTTTTGTTACAGAGTTTCTTATTTGGTAGTCATTTGCCTTGGTTATTTTGAAGCCTACGTTAAGGCTCATATCTGTGTCTATAAATGTCTTACCTATCATAACATAAAATACTCTTCCATTGTAACCTTTCGGTACTCAGCAGTCTGCTGTGATTCAAGTTCTGAACAAGGGACTGCATGTGTACTTGCATGTAACTGCAGGTTCAAATTTAACTCCAGTTCCTTTGTAATGTTTTTCCAGATATGAATGAACTTCAGATTCTGTATTTTTCTGGCAGTGAAATAATCTATAAAAAATTTTGCTTTAAGTTGGAAGTGAAATTATTGGAAGGTAGTTTGTTAGAAACAGTAATCTGATGGACTGTGGTAGTTGTCCAAAGCTTACAAGAAAATAAGAGACTGTTTTATCTCCTTTTCTACTGAAATAGGAAAATACAAACTTTTTTCCCCTCTGTGTTTCAGTCTTTTTTTGAAGGAAGATATTTTCTGACTAAACTGAAGGGTGAAAGATTTTGTTCAGAGTTCAAATGGCAGAAGCAAATGTTCATGACTATGCTGTATGGCATATACTGACTGCTTGATGACATTTCCATGAGGTACTTTTTTGAATCAAGAATCAAGGATTCTGTAGGATATATAGAACATATTAGTCCCTGGCAGACTCAAATTTCTAGAGATTTATACTGAGCAATGGCTCTTATTTTACTTGGTGAGGCTGCATCTGGAATCTTGTGTCCAGTTCCGGGCCCCTCAGTTTAAGAAGGATAGGGAACTGCTGGAAAGAATCCAGCACAGAGCCACCAAGATGATGAAGGGGCTAGAATATCTTCCTTCTGGGGAAAGGCTGAGGGAGCTGGGTCTCTTTAGCTTGGAGAAGAGGAGACTAAGGGGTGACCTCATCTATGCTTTTAAATATGTGGAGGGTGTGTGTCAGGGGGATGGGGTCAGGCTCTTCTCAGTGGAGCCCAGTGACAGGACAAGGGGCAATGGCTGTAAGCTGAGGCATAGGAGATTCCGTGTGAATACATGTAGAATTTTTTTCCCAGTTCAGGTGCCAGAGCACTGGCACAGACTGCCCAGAGAGGTTATGGAGTCTCCTTCTCTGGAGGTATTCAAAACCCGTCTGGACGTGCTTCTGTGTGACCTGGTGTAGGGAATCCTGCTATGGCAGGGGGTTGGACTAGATGATCTTTCGAGGTCCCTTCCAACTCCTAACATTCTGTGATTCTGCAAGTCTTGCGCTCAATGCTGTAGTTGCAGTCTAAGCATAGATACTGTTTTGTGCTTTGAAACAAAATGTAAGTGAAGCATATATCTATATATCTATATATATCTCTATATCATATAGCCTCCTGTAAGCTCTACCAAAAAGAATGCTTTATTTTTGTTAACTATTAATCAGCATGTATTTATAGGCATCTCTACTCAGCATAAAATAATACTGAAAACATGATTAGCCATTTTTGTTGTTGTCATACTGCATTGAAGTTGTAACAAGTGGCCTTACTTTACAAATAGTGATACAAATATAACTGTCATATTAGCCCTTTGTCATTAAGAAATGCAAAAATGATGCAGCTGTCCACGTATCTTCAGAGAATCTAGCTCATTTGTATACTTAATTAGACTTAAGACATCAGTTACTTTTTCTGCAAACATAATGCAATTTTTACTGCTTATGCAGTCAGCATTGTTTTGACATGCTAAAAAAGACATCCTCTTCCCCCCTAAAGTGATTCATTTCTTCAGAGTGAAAGGAAGCCATTAGTGTTGGAAAAATAGTTTTCCAACACACATCTTCCACAATTCTTGGAAGAAATATGGACTTCATTCATGCAGTTACTGACAGGATTTACTAGCCTCCTCAGTTTTGCTTTAAATTTGGAGTATGCTATACTTTCTGCTATCTTCATAAGATACATTGTCATCAGTAAAAAGTATTAAATTTTATGAGCCTCATGTCAACTACATGTACTTGATGTGTGTCTGACAGTTGACTGTTTCAGGTATGGACTTGTTATGGACCCAGGGTGCTCACAAATTTTTTAGATGATGATTTATTCTGTGGTACTTTTGCTCTCAAATTTTCTGTTTGTTTTTGTAGTCTCTTTTAACCACTAAATCCATGCTTCTTTTTTGTGATTTTTTTTTTTTAATACCTCAGTTGTGCCTGTTCAATAAACTACTTGGTTATCCTTTCACAATTAATTTTGCACTTAACAGATGCAGATTTTGCCCATACAAACTGGAACCAAGGTTTGAGCTACAAACCTTTATTTTCTTGGCATTAATTGGTGTACTTTAGTGATTAATCTATTGCTTTATAAAACACAAGATTAAGTTAACTTTCATATACTCCCTCTTCTCTTCTCTTATGTTCAGGAAGTAATGAAGGAAGAAAACAATCTTATAATCCAATGCATGAGGTAAATCAGGAACAAACCTTACGGTGCTTGAGCAAAATATTTAAAGAATGTCAAGCTCAGAGGAATGAAGATGATGCCACTAACACTGATCTCTCTTTTGACAGTATTACTTCTGATTGCTCCACACCTCTGGGGTTTTACAAAAACTCTTGTTTTTTTCTTCTTTCCTCTTGCATGTTCCCCTCTCACCCACAGTGTGCTCCAGTTGTTTTTTCTCTAGAAATGACTTGTGTGCTGCTGCTGGCCAGCAGCTAAGCACACGCCCAGCTCTCAGTCATTTCCAACCCCCAGCAGTAAAGAGGAGAGGTTAGAAAGAGAAAAAACAAGAAAAATAATGGTCAAGATAAAGGCAATTCAATAAGTAAAGGAAAGGAGAGGAGAAAAAAGAAGTGATACAAAGACAATTGTTCCTCACTTTCTATGAACAGACTGATGCCTAGCCTGTCTATGAGTAACTGTTCCCTTGGAAAGACAAAAGTCCTGAGGATTTCTATTGCTAAGCAATGTTACATGATCCAGAATATTCCTTTGGTCAATTCAGTTCAGCTGCTTACCAACTGAGGGATAGGAAGTGTGACAGAACAAGAGAATCTTGATGCTGTGCAAACACTGCTCAGCACTAGCAAAAACAGTGGTGTATCATCAGCACTGTTTTACCCACAAGTCTCAAACATAGTACATATGGGCAGATATGAAGAAGGTTAATTCCACCCTAACCAGGCCCAGTAGAAGAATGTGGTTAAAGAACAGATCCTTTCTTTGTTTAAATAAATCTTTATTCATCTTGTTCCTTTCCTATTCACAAAAATTTTCTGGTTTCCTCTGCTTTGACAAGCTACTTGCTGTGCCCTGATGTCATTAAGGTTTCCACCATCCCTTCTGCTCCAGTGAGAGGAGAAGAATCATAGTACAAGCTGCTTTCCACAAAAGGAGGCAGATAGTTTCACATGTTCTGATTATTTTTCTTGTAGGTACATGATCATTTTTGGCTGCTGTTCAAGTGGTGTGTAACTCAGCAATGTCTTATGGTTTTTTGATAGTGTCAAAAGGTTTCTGTTAAAAATCTAATTTTTCCACGAGGCATCTGTCAGTGCTAAGACAACCCTTTGTGTTAAAGAGGATAGGAAACTTCTGTGAAAGTGCAGCTCTCTTGGTAGTCAGTAATTATGGAGGAAGCAATAAGGAAGTACAGAAAAATTTTATTTTAATATGTGCAATGAGTTTAAATCTACCAGAGCTTGTTCTACCTCTCTCTGTGCTTGGTTGGTTTTTTTTTTGTTTTGGTGTGGGGTTTTTTGTTTTTTTTTTTTTCAGTCCTGCCATGGAAATAAAGTTGCATTAGAAGCTATTTCTTTTGTAGCACTACACTTGGAATAATACCTGTTGTTTAAACATCACCTGAGCCAATACAACTTTCTATGTACATGTGAAAACATGATACGCTATTCTGCTAAGAATCAAATCTCCAGCCTTGCAAAAGTTTTTCTCATATCTGTTGTTACTGCTGGACGTGCAAGGACCTGTGTGTTCAATTTTTCTCTTCTCACTCTGACAATGTCTGTGAATGCTGCAAATAACAGAGAAGAGTAACCTGCAGGTTCAACAATAGTTCAGGCTTTTTAGAAGAGAGTTAAAGCATCTGGTGCCGAGAAAAGTATGAGTACATTGTGACACATGATGGTGTCTAGTGTTTTCACCAATCACTGAAGTTATAGTAGAAAAATATTACCAATAGCATGCTCTTCCTTCCATTTCAACTTTCAGAATACTTTATGCTGTGGAACAAAATGATCAAACTGCTCTTTGTACTTTGCATATATTTCAAGAGGTTTGGTTTGGCAGTTGTGGTTATTAGTTCCAAAGGCAGGCATATTTTTAGCAGTTGAGTTGTATGTTTTGTTAATAGTACACCAGTTCCATTTAATCTTATTTATTTTTTATTTCATTAGATGCTTTTGTAGTCAGCTAGTCCACATGTGTAAGTTTTGTGTTCTTGTATAGAATATGAGGAAGTTTACATGTTGCTATTATTTTTTTTCAAGAGTAAGCAAATGAGTTTCTTAGGAAAGGTGGCCATTAGATGAGACTGCATAATTATTTTCTTTTATAAAGCTTGCAAAGTCTTTAGACTTAAAAAAAAGCCCTGGGCCTCATTAAGATGTCATGTTGTGATGATGATGACAGCTTTGCAGCTGGAGGAGGAAGAATTGTCTGTATCCAGACAGAGGTTTCTCCCCGGAGGGATATGTGAAGACAGGCAAAGAGATGCAAGGGATACAGGGGGGCTGGAATATGAACACTATGGTTTAGGAGACCAAAGCTCTGTCTAAACCTGATAGCAGGTTTTTAGAAGGAAGTGGGAGCAGAACAGGTAGAAGGAAAGCTTTCTCCTAATAAATACATCTAGCTTCTGCCCACTTGTGTTTTGGAATGGTAGCCAGTATGTGAGGGTAAGGGTTCAGTGAACAGTATTTTACAGAAAAAAGCATGAATTATTTTCACATTGTATTTTGCACTAGGGTAGTGGAACCATGTCAGGGGAAGAAAAGCATGCAAACTAAGGAGCTTGGGATGCAGCCCATCTCACTTGCAAAATTGCTGGTTTAGAGGTTTTGAGTACACTTCAGAAGACATTTGCTCTGTGTGGCTGCAGCTGTGTACCATTCTTGTTATGTTATCTGGGAAGCTGCATTACTCTGTGTTAATAGAATATATCAGGTTAAAAAGCTGGCAAGATAGGTCTTTAATTTTGAATTTTGCATAAGAAAAAAACCTAAGGAAGTAAATGACTTCTATCTTTCTTTGCAACTAATGGTTGATGTGATCTGCAAGGAAACAACATTGGTATTTTCATTGGCTCAATTCTTGTTCCCATACCTTGGCTACCTACATAGCAGAGTTCATGCAAGAAAGTGTTTCTTCCCTTTCTGTGGTTTGGAGGCTTTAGGAAGGCTCTGAAGTTGCCAAATTGTATGGCTTTTCCTGTTATATACAGGATAGATATATTTAGACTTCCACTTTCTTCTCCTCTGGTGAATTTTGAGTATTCCTGTTGTAGAATAAGAGAAAATGTTTAAGCATTTTCTAGGCATGCTGCACTACAGTTATTTTGCCCTTAGTTTCCAGGAAGAAACATTAAATGCAAATCATTTTTCTTTATTTGCAATAGGTCAAACTAATTTAGCTAAAGTTCACACCCATCTGCATAGAAGATTATTGTAAACACAATAAAATTCAAAGGTCATTTCTTTGACTGAAAGAGGATCAAAGGTGCTTTCTGTGCTATTTTAATCCACTTCAGAGAGCTGTAATGAGTTTAGTAAAGGGTGAAAATCCAAGGAATTCCCTGAACATTGTCCTTTATATAACTCTATTAACTATTCACTGGTCTATCATTATAACAAGTTCAATGGTGAATGAAGGAGAATCTGGCAAGTCATCAGTTGAACAGTAGCAGCTTAGAAAGCAGAAGTCAATCTTACCCCTGATTATGAAGCCTGAGTACTTACAGCCAATTACAAAAGTAAATGCCGATCTCTAAGGTCAGGCTGCAAAACCACTGTGCTTTACACAGTTTCAAAAATAATCTGTAATGAGAAATCTGTACATGGGATCTTAAGGTGTGTCCTGGTGCTTGAGGAAGAATATGCCTTGCTTGGATCCTGTAAAATGCTAATATTGCCAGGTTTTCTCTTACCTAACAGTCAGAATACTTGCTATGGTGCTGGTCTAGCCCAGCTGGGCTCTTTGAAGCAATTTAATTGGAGGTTATTAGGCCATGACACTACTCATAGGCTAAAGAAACATCCTGAATTATGAATATGTTTGGCTTGCTACTTGCAGGTAATGATCTCTGGTTTGCATGGATCATGGTTTGCAATACAGACAATTAGAAATCCTACCCCTGGCCAGAAGCTTGATAACACCATAAATGAAGCTGACTTGTTGATGTAATATATAACGTAATCAGTTATCAGAATTAAAATTTATTTACTGAAGAGCAGTCACAAAGAAATACTTCAGTTTATTGTTCTCCTTTTTCATGTTAGCTTTGAGCTGGTGCAATGACCTCTGGTTCTGATTTTATTATGGTGATGTGTGTAAAGCTGTTGACCTCTAGTAGCTGATCAGAAGCATGGAATGAAAGAGAGGAGTGATATTTTGATTATGAGACTGGCAAGGCTTGCATCAATTCTTAGATCTTTCAGTATTCTCACAAAAAGAAGGAAAGGTTTGTATTGTTTGGCCTGATCATGCCACAGATACTCTCTACCATCTTCCATATATTTCTCAAAGTTAACAAAAATATAGCTGTGAACTTATATAAGGCCAATGTACCCTCCTAAATCCTCCTTTCCCCCCAAAAACCCCCTCAAATCACTCAACCACACAACAGTACGAAACTAAAGCCTCTAACCCTGTCTGGAGTGAAAGGAGTGTCACCCTTTCATCAAAGCCCTGAAACTTCTTCCAAGTTCATCTAACTCACTAATGAAAGACTTTGACTACACAGCCATACATAGATTAATAGGGAAATTTAATTCCTGATGTAAAAATATTTCTCAGCATGGAACTCATCCAGCTAGTAAAATGCCAATCTGAAATTACCCTGTTCAGCTTATTAGGTCCATTGCAAAGAAACTAGCAGTGTTTCCAAGGAAAAAAACAGATTCCATTAATAAACTTTCTAAGCTTTATGATACTACCCAAAAGGGAATTACCCCCTGAGCAGATCAGACTAATTAATCTCTATTAGAAACCCTTCAGTTGGAGACTTTTGGCTGGAGTGAACAAAGCCTGGTAAAAGCAATAAAAAGGGTTGCTCCCTACACTTCTTCTAGAGCAATTTATAGGACATTATCCACACAAAGACATTTCCCAGTGGAATATTTCTTTTCACCAGTAGCTACTTTGGAAGTTGCAAGAATCACAAAGCATACACTTATATTTGCCCTGTGCTGCTCTGTGAACAGAGGGGTTAGTATTCTGCAAGAATGGCATGTGAGATACTACATTATATTTAGATTATTATACAAACCAGATGCTGAAAGTATGAAGATGATAATAAATGTGACAGCTTAACCACAACAGTATTTGATTTCACATTAATTTATCTCTTGAAGAGGACAGATATATTGTTTTTTTAGACACATCTGTATTCCTCAAAGAAAAACAATACAAGTTGAAAGAAACCTTGAATGCCAGGAAGAAGATCATTGGGTGTGATAAATGCATCTCTTCATGTTTTTAGTGTGCCTGCTGAAAGGAAGAATTTCAGGCAAAACTGGCAGAAATTAAAAGTTTTAGGCTCTGAAAATTTTCTTATTGGTGATACTAGTGACAACCAATATGTCTCAGAGCAATCACTGAAAAAGCTGGAAATTATGTTCTCTGATGCTGTAGCACTTTTTTACTTTCTCTGAATTTGGTCTGTGAAGAAAAAAGTCATTAAGATACTCAGTGTTTTATATTTATTTCCTGATAGGCATTTAACTCCAGTTAGTTTTGTGGAGCTGATTCACCTTAAATGGGATTATCTTTACTTTCCTTACTTTCAAGTAGTGGTAACTTTGGTATAACTGAGCTTGAGATAAACAGATTTATTCCCTTTTGAAAAAGAACAACTTTGGTCTTTAAGTCCTAGTGTAGGCTGTTGGTTGGTTTCCGTTCTCTGGAACTATTTTAATAAATCTATTCATCTTATAGAATGTAATTTAGAAAAGAGAGAAGCCTTTTGTTAATAATTACATTACTTGTTTCTCACTGTGGTTTGAAACTGTATTTGTTTGCTTTTCCACTGGCTTTGATGAGAGAGAGACCTGCGCTTAAAATTTCTCCCATCCTTAAAGTTCCACCACCTAGTACATGCACAGAATGTGCAAGCGGTTGTCATGCATTACTGACCACAACAAGATTCAAGAAACAATACTGAATTGAGAGATTAAATCACTAGGGAGAAGAAAGGTAATTTACTTTGAGAGATCTTTGAGAAAATTTTGAAATATTTATGGAATTCTTTTACTTTAACTTCATTTTTATGAACTTGAAACTACAATTTTAAAAATGGAAGTGAAATGCTGAGTGAGCACATGTGTTGTAGGACTTCGGTGAAAGAAGAAGTAAAAAATGTTCTCCCAGCTATCATGTGTAAAACAAGGAGTGAATGTGAATGGTTAAAAAGGAAAGGAAACCTGTTGGGATGTACTTACTAAATATTTCACAGCATAAATGACATATAGATAGATGCAAGGCCATTCAGGATTAATTTGTACAGATGCATGCTACGAGTCTTCTTGGTATGTTTTCAGATTTTAATGATTTATTTAAGAAATTTCCTATGGAACTGTTCCATGGGTGATTTTGCTGCTTTAAACCAAGCAGCAGGTTCTAGGAGAACCCCTAGCCGTGAGCCACTTGCACTCTACCTTATTTTCTCTCTCTCTCTTTTTTTTTTTTTTTTTAAATCAGGCAAGAAATAACAATGTTATTTCGTCAATGAAATGAAATGTTCTTTGCTCCCATCGACGTTCTGAATGGGCTTCGATTAGCAAGTTCCCATCCTCCTTTCTCTCACAACTTGCTGCTCTCCTGCAAGACTTATTCACTCCTTTTTCAGTCCTCTCTCTTACCTCTTACCTGTTTTTGTTTCTTTGTCTTTCACTGATGACTGGAAGGACACCTTTCCATATGACAAAGCTTGATGGGGCCCTGGGTGACCTGATCTAGTGGATGGAGTCCCTGCCAGGCAGGGGGGTTGGAACTAGATGATCTTTGAGGTCCCTTCCAACTCTGACAAATCTATGATTCTATGTTGATGAAGATGATAACCTATTGCTGGTAAATTTTGCAACAAGCAGTTCTGGCTGTCTGGAGGGCACGTGTGTGAGGACATTCTTTCCAGTAATTCAGAGTCATTCTGATAAAATTTTGTGTAAAGCTCAGTTGGAAAAGGTTCCAGTATTCATGAAACACAAGGGGAGAGGGAAGGTAACTTGTTTTGGTAGTCAGAAAATGGGTCAAAAGCTTCTCCCTGGAATTTCAGTATGTTAGGTATGTTTCCAGGTGTCTAATCTCTCTTGTCCTCTCAAATACCAATGTGACTTTTAATTGCTGTACATCTTTGTGCATTCAGCTGTGTTATGCTCTTTCTTTCCAACAGTTTTACTTTCCTCAACCACAGTCTGTTCTGAACACAACTGGCAAGCCAGGAACTTTTTTAGTATTCCAATCTTTCCTGTAAATTGACCTTTTATATAGGTATCTGTGAAAAATTAACTTTGACTCATCCTGGCTTGCAAATATTTGGATTATGTGGTTGGAATCTATTTATACAATAAAGGTGTTCAGTGCTATTATATATTCTGGTCAATTATCTTTTTTTTTTTACATGCTGTTTATACTGGTGATAGGGAAGCAAAAAGTAAAATAGTGTGCTTAAAACAAAGTCATGGTGACTTGAAAAGAGACTGCAAAGTCATGCCAATGTCACAGAGTAGTGTAAACCCAGCCTTATGGATTGTGGATGGCAGCACAGAAGACCTCTCATCAGTCTTCAGGAACAAACAGATCTGATGTTTTTAAATAAACAAGTGTCTTCCTATGATGATTTATTTTGTTGGAACAGCAGGTTTTGACTAGAAATGGAGGATTAAAGTCAGAGTGTCCTGCTGTTGGGGGAAGAGAAGATGCTTGTAGGTCATAACTATTTGACCAAAGGAGAGTGTTTGTAAAATACAGTATCATTAGGATTGATCACCTCTCCAGGTTGTTATCCTGAAGAACAGTGAGGATGCTCAAACATTCACAGAAGGCGGCAGCAGAGTGGTCAGAACTAAGACACAGGATCTGGAGCTGGAAGCTCTGTATTTAATTCTTGTTGTTGAAATACCTGCAGCATGACTGTACAGTGTTCACTTGTGGGTTGTGTATCCTGGAATGAAGAGATAGCAGTAATAACTGCTTTACAGGATTTATACAAAGCTGAAATTCTACATGTTTGCATCATGATAACAAGAAGCTTAGTGCAAGAATGTCTAACCCTGCTGACACCTTGTGCAGAGAGGAAAAGCAATTAAACAAATCTAGCTGCAACAATGTATTTGCTGTTACATCCCACCTAAGAATGGTGACTTAAACTTCACATTTGTAAAGCTGTCTGTGTTTATAGTACTTGTTTCTGTTGAAGCTGAACACATTGCTGCTGCCTTAATTGCTTAATAATTTTAAAGTGCTCATTTATTTGTACTATTGTCTTTCCTTCCTTCCTCGCCGTAATTGCAAGAATGTTGAAAAATTCCTTTAAAGTGATCCTTGTCATTCAGTATTATCTTTGTGTTTCTATTGTTCAGGAGTAGCTCCTTTTAAAAAGACTTTTAAAAAGTTTAAAAGACATATTAAATGTTGTGTAAGTTACTAAGAACAAAGTTTTTGATAGAAGTTGTTTAACACACCTGATATCTATATTTTTATTATCTGGAGTGTATCTTCAGCATCCAACAACCTTAAAAAATGCAGGATGCTCTTATAGAAGACCAGTTGACCTATAGCCACCTCAGCCCTGGTAAAAGAACATCTTGACAGTATACTACTTCTTTTTTCACAGTAATGTACAAGCACATTATGTATCAGCCCTAACTGTTTACCCACTGTTTTCCTTTGTGTTTACCTACATCTTTAGCACCTCACCTTATAGTTCTTTGCATCCTACAAAGTTACTTTGCTACTAAACTTTTCTTTTTTACTCTGAGTGGAAGTGATGAGAGCAAACTGGTATCTCCACAGTAACTCTAAATCTCCAGCATTGCTATGTGGACTCTGTAATCTCTGCTCTGGCCTGTTGTATGCTGCTTGTGCTGTATAGGGAAAATCTTGGATGTGTATACATCTCTGAAGATTATCATGTATCCTCTCATTTCCATGTTGCCAACAGTAAGAGGAATTTACCACATCTATGCAGACACGTAGAAGTATATAAACATATTTTTACATATTTTAGACCAAGATGAAGAAATCTTTGAGTAGTAAAACTTAAGAAAGCTTGCTTTCTTATCTTTTTCTTATACACACTAGCTGCAGTAATCTCATTTACAGTTTCTTCCTTTCCCCTTGCACCTCTTCAATGAATCTCTGCAGTCTTCATCTATACCGCCTAATCCCCAACTTACCTGCCATGTCCTCTCTTTCCTTGTTACAGTATTTTCAGCTGTTTTTTCCTTACATACCTTCATGTGAGCTACTTGTCTGCAAGAGGGAGCAATTGTTCTGGCTTTTCAAAGAAGTATACTTGCCAGCTGAACAACTGGTCTTTGCTGTCTTCAACCACAAAAGCTAGCTAAAACGAATCACATAATTGTTTTTCCTCCAAGTGAAGACCTTAAATTTCCACTTTTTTTTTTTTTTTTTCAAATTTGGTAGAAATTGACAAGTTTTAATAAAGGGGATGACAACTGTGGTCATGCAAGTCTTGTTTTCAGAGTGACAAGCTAACAATATTTGAAGTCTTTACTGTCAAAGCTGAAATGTTTAGGAGAATTGGATTTACCGGTAAATTTTTGTGTAAGGTAGAGATGATGAAAGCAGTACTATTAGAATAGTCATAACATGAGTGGATTTTTCTGGGGTTTGGTTTGCGTTTTTTTGGGGGGGTGGGATGTTTGTAGATGTAGGTCGGGCTTTTTTCTTTTTTTGTAGCCAGATAGTCTCAAATTATACTAGACGAAATATGAAGGGCCAATGTAACCTGACAGTAAACAAATGAGACAAGTATGACTGGATTTTCTTGGACCTGTAAAAATGTGTGGTTTTGACCTTGAGCACTGTCTTTCTGACAAATCTGGTAGTTTTACTGTCAGATGAAGACAGGAAGAGTCCCATAAATGATCAAATCTGTTTTGTACTGGAAAATTATATTAGAAATATTTGAAATCTCCTCTACTATATGATATGATGTAGTACATATGCTCTGAGGATGCTATGGGTAAGATAAAATCTGTATCTGTAAGGTTATATGGGTGATAACAGACTCTGGAAAAATTCCAAGTGAAAGATTTATGTGAAGTTTGACATGGCTCCTATCTGTAAATCTAAGTAGAGGTACAGAATGATGGGGCTGGAAGGCAATTCTGAAAAAAATTCAGTACAAGTTGCTGCTTCACAGCAGTACCAGCTCCAGAGCTCAATTCCACCTCAAAGTACTTCCCATGCCAGTACTTGTGAGGTAAAGGCAACAGCCCTCTTTTGCTAGGACATCCACTGGAATGAATGTGAAAGGTGAAACTTGAAGAGTTTTCTTATCTCATTCCTCCTGGAGAAAACAAAGTAACTGAGAAGCTACCTATTTTCAGTTGAATAGATAGCTATTTGTTTCATAATTTCAGCAGATCCTGAGGTCTGGCATGTGGCTAAAGTGAAACTGCCTAATAGTAAGTCCTTATTGGTTGTTTTGACCTCCAGGTCATCTATTTAGTAGGCATTCAGATTCTTGGACTGTTTGCTTTGCTGTAAATCAATGTGAGGCCAATGGTCTAGAAACTGGGAAGTTTTATTTTTGTCCGTGATGGCTTTTACTTACTTGAACGTGTTTGACTCAATGTGAGTTAACAAAAGGTCAAGAGAAGGGAGCCAAGAAGGGGGGAAGGCCTCTTCAATGACAAATGTGAAAGTAGATTCTTTACACTAAGATCTCCTTACTCTTGCAGCTATTGTTTAGAGCTGCAAGATGTGAATATACTCATAAATTACAGCCAGTATTTCTGATACATAGGATCCTTGTATATATCCTTTTGGAGAATGGATGGAATATGTCTTATTCCTTCTTCAAGAGCAGTAAAAGAGTTTGATGTGCCCTTTTTGCTGGATGAAATCTTAATATAAGTCCCTCTGCATCCCATTAATACAGGGTTCACGGAGAAGGGAACAGCTTAATTGTGACAATCCCTAAGGCTTGTATGTGCTGACTCCATAGAAATTTTCATGCTCTGAAAAACTGTAGTGCTAAGCCAAAACTATTATTTCTATAAGAGTCAATTTTGTTTAGGGAGAAAGAAATCAAATGTTGGTATGCACTTAGGATAGTTTGTGGAAGTGCTACTTTGGAGCTATCTTCTGGCAAAGACATTTTTTAGTGAGTTTATCTGCAAAGTTTCCTGCCTACAAAGAAGAAAGTTTTTGTTAATACCAGGTCCCCACTTGTGTTTTTTTGAAGCACTATCAGTCCTCTGATACACTTCCCTGTGAAGTCTACATTGAAAATTGGGTGGTTGGTTATTTTGCATTTGAGCATGTACAGTGTTGTTTTTAGACAGCTTTTAGTGCTGCAAAGTAATTTTGCATTAAAAGTCTGAATTTATGAAGTCTGTAATGTTTTCATCACCTAACAATCTTTTTTTCCTATAAATACTCCATTATTTCAGTGTGAAGGGTGCTTACTAAAGCTTCAGAGGTGGTAGATTTCCCATGGTATGAAGAATGACAAGCTTCTTTTTGTACTGTTTGTATGAGAAAAAAATTTGTTTTTCAAAGTTCACATGAAGTCCTACTTAAAGTACATTTAGATTAAGCAGTATCTAGAAATTGTTTCTTGGCTGTGATGTTTAAGCACCTTTAAACCTTAAGACTTTGCAGATTCCATCTAGGGCAGTTTTGAGCCTGTTCCTGGGGGCTTTTTGGAAGTCAAGGCTAGGATTTTATAGTGGAAGCATCGCCACCATGTTTATTCAAGACAGGAATGTATGATGAAGTAAGACAAAGAATATGTAAAATAATCTCTGAATCTCTGTTGCTCTATGGTTTTGTGTGAAGTGTAATCATTTCAGTAATGGAAGAATTTTTGGTTTGCTTCCCAGAAAGCTTTTGCTTTCTGTTGGGAGTCAATGAGCATAGCATTTTACTTCATAAATGATCACATGCCTAGTGAATGATGCAGCTATAGAAATGTAAAGCCTGAGCAAATAGGCAGCGATTCCCTAACTTTTCAGCAATGGGATGGAAAACTGAATTTGAAGGGTCTAGATGTGCAGTACAGATGGACAGAATATTTATTTAAAGCTCTTCTACTCTCTTTGTGGCTCTTGGAGGGTATTGACATCACAGAGTAGGATTTAAAGCATCAGATTGCTGGATACTGAGCTATATTATACTGCTACGCTTTCGTATGTGGTTGTACAGAACTAGTCAAAAAAGAAAATGATGAGATAGAAGAGCCTTGTAGTCTGCTGAAAGAGCCTCTGTAGTCCCCCAGACCTCAGGCAGGAGTTTTGAGATGCTTTTCTGACAGCTCAAAAGCTACACTTCAAGCTTCTGAAAGACCTAGGCTTTTTATTTAAGAGAAATAATTAGTCTTCATTCAACTCTTTGAAAATGACACTGGAGGAAATCATTGATATCCCTTTTTTTGTGCAGTAGCCCAATGGCTCAGGGTATGAGCCAAGGAATGTCACTCCAGGTAAATGCCATTTTCTATCTCTTGCAGCACAGATTTTCAAAGTTATGTGTCAGAAAATATCAATGTCCTTAAATTTAAAGACGTAAAATGCATTTGAAAATGAAAATGAATTAAAGTCTACTGGTTAATATCTTTTTTTGTTGTCATCTGAGAAGGCAAAAACTAGTCATGGAAATGATCTTAAGCATCTGTATTCTCTTGTCATTGCCTGTACTATTGATTTTTGCCTGAAAAAGTTTCTTGTAGCACTTTCAATCATCATAGTAATCTAAGCATTTTTAATCAATGATCATGGAAAGTAGCATAACATAAATAATGTGAAGTTTTGTTCTTTGGGAGAATGATGAGGGTTGTATTGTATTAGTGCACTGCTGCAACTGAGGTACTCAAAAGCTTATGTCTCACTATTCTTGCACAGGAGAGAACATGCTCTTGGCAGTTAGGGGGTAAAGCATCATTTCAGTTTAAGTAAAATCCCACAGAACTTTTTGTTTTGTTTTGTTTTGCTTGTTTTTGTTTTGGTTTGGTTTTTAATAACAATTCAGCCATTCCTCCTCAGAACCAGAGATCATTTTTATGCTTCTGTCGATCAGATAGTAGTGTTATTTGAGATTAAAGGTAGCTACTTACAAACATGTTAAACCTCCCACAAATTCAGGTATTCAGAAAGAAAATTTATGTCAAATTATTTTCTTTTATAAAAAATTTCAAAACAACTGAATATTTTCAAGATTTGACATTAATACTGGAATGGGGAGCTAAAGGGATAGCTGTATGATAAAAATATTTATGGTAAGGAGAAGTACCCTTAATCAGAAAGTAGTGAACTGTGGTAATGCCCTCCTTCTAGAGTGTTCCTGTGCTGTAGTAGCTATATTCTATATTATTAATGGTTCTGGAAACAAAAAAATTACTTTCACTTGGGGGATTAATCCAATAAAGTTCTTGTTTATCTGCACTGGAATGGTCTGTATAGAGATGAAGACTAACACAGTTGAAATGTTTTTTAATTCATGCATCCATACTTTAGCATTTATGGTATTTATTTGTTATTTTAAAATAATATTTCCTACTGACAGTTGAGCTGTATGATAAAGCTGTGTGCTATATGGATTTTTTTCTGTTCTTCTATGATGTGTAAGAATATTGAATTTCCAATAACATACACAGCAGAATCCAGAGCTTACTCTCAGCTGCCTGCAAATCATGTTGTAAAAACACTGGATTGTAAACAGCCAAGATACTATCAAACCAGAGTTAACAGTGGATGATGCATTAAAACTCAATGTAGTGTAAGTAATCAAATCCCAAAGAAAAATATTTAATACAGCTGTCCAGTGTGCCTGAAATATCTACTCAGTAAAGCAATCAGTTTTAAGAGGATTTAAACCCAACTCTTAAAATTCATCAATACCAACTGAACAGTGTTTCCTGCAGGCAGGAAGTCTGGCCACAGTGCCATCCAGTACAGAAGGGCTGGGTCAAATATGTCTCTCTAGAGACTTCATACATCTACAATGCATTTATGAATTTTTAGTGCTTATTTTTCTTACTTGCACAGTAACTGTATAAATTGTGAATACTGCTTTTATAAAGTGTGCTGAACTCTGTCAGAGTCCCATTTAAAAGAGTGCAAGAGTTGCACCTCAGCTCTGAACACTACATAGAATTTTGTTCAGAGAGGCTATTTTCTGAATCATTAAACAGAAAGAGTGGAAGGTAGAATTGTGATCTCAATGAAAAGGGGGGAACTACAGTGAAGAATGTGACTGAAGTGAACATTGGATCTATTGCCAATATGACAAAAAGACAAAAAAATAAAAGTAAAGAAATCTGATAGCTCTTTATAATGTACTCTGGAAGGAAAGAAAAAACACACCATAAAGCAGGAGGGTCGAAGCTACTAAAGAGAATTATTAGTCTAGGCAACAAAAGGGGAAATGCCTTTGCCTCTGGATTATTTAAATATAGGTGATTCAGAGAACAGGGGCAAAGCCCAGTAACACTGAGGTTTTGTGACTTTTTTAAATAACCGTATATTCTCCTTTCTAGATATGACAAGAGTGTCTGCTAACTGTTCAGTGAATGGTGTGTGAGAAACACTGTGAAGTACTAGCTTGTAAGTGTATTTGACCAGGGTATGATATGACCTTCACAAATTCCAAAAGGTCTCTTAATCTCTTAGTCTAGAAAAATGTGGCGTTTTGCTCCATGCTATCTTAACTTTCAATGTAAATCAGGAAAGAAAGCAACCCCTACTTTTCTCATATTAACACCAAAAAGTTAACTGCTAATGTCAAGTTAGGTACATCTCATCATCATCATGGCTAGGCTTTGCGAATGAAGATTTGGGAAGGACTCTACCCACTTTTGTTGCACATGCGTTGGTGGCTAAAAAGTCCAATACGAGATAGGCATGTACGGTTGCAAAAGACACAGCAGAAAGACTCCTTAGATGGTGTGTTCTGCAAGGCACGATTCTTTCTGCACTGTCTTTTCTTCTCAAGGGAGATTCTGCGTGCTTTCTCAAAAGCATCTGCAGCATTATAGATGGTGTGTCTCCAGGCCTTCCTCTTGGAGGCCAGAGTAGACCAGCTATGAAGATCAACGTGGCCAAGGCTGAGATGTTGTTTCAGGGAGTCCTTGTATCTTCTCATTGGAGCTCCTCTCTTGCGGCAGCCAGTGGCAAGTTCACCATAAAGCAAGATCTTAGGGAGGCGGTGGTCCTTCATCCTTGAGATGTGCCCTGCCCATCGCAACTGTGTTCTCAGTAACATGGCCTCAATACTTGTGACTGCTGCTTGTTCCAGAACAGATGTATTGGTCACATAATCTGACCAGTGGATGTTGAGGATTGTGCGGAGACAGCGTTGATGGAAGCATTCTAGGAGACGCAGGTGGTGGCGGTAGATGACCCATGAATCTGATCCATAGGTACACCTAAAGAAAGGAAAAAACATTAACTTCTGCAGAATGGAAAAGTATTATACAAGAAAGAGTTGTAATTATTTTTTTACTTGTAAACTCTTAACTGTCTAGCAAGAGTGCAGGCTTGTTAGAGGAGAGGTGAAGTCAGATGTATATAAGAGCAGTAAATTAAGTGAAACAAAGGTAGAGCTTATGGTAAGTGCTACAAATCAGGAACTGAGAACTGCAGAAAAAAATTGAAGGGAACCAAAGTGAGTTGCATTTGCTTCATCAGTAATTCCCTTCTTGCTTTCACTCCAGAAGTTGTAGATGGTTTGAAAAAAGCAGAGCTCTAGGTCATTAATATTGATAGTTTATCAATGAAATATTTCCTTATGTTACTCCCCTTGATTAAAATATTTTTACAAGAATATTTAAAAATTGTATCTATCTGACTTTCAGATGTTATCAATAGCCCTATATATAATGAAATGGTACAAGCAGAGCCTGACATGCTTGCATATTAAAGTTTCATGATTTTTTATTTAAAAAAATTCAACCATTTCTCCTTAGAACTAGAGAGCAATAGTAAGCAAATATTAGGCTTGAATGTAAATAGTTAAAGCCAAGATGATACAACTGTTAGTCTAAAGAAGGTCTTAGAAAAATAATGGCACAGTCAGAGTTACTCTGTTTTATATAATCACATGAAGGAAATACTAGTCACAAGATGTGTGGTAGGAAGAGCTAGAGAATTCCTACACAAGTTCTGAATTCATATGAAGAAGCCATTTCTCTTCAACTCCCTTAAAGCTTTCAACTTTTCTTTTCTTATGACACCATCTGGATGAAAATCTTATTTCTTCACTGTTTGGTGGTGGTGGTTTTTCTGTTATTGTTTGTTTGGTTGGTTTTGTTGTTCTTTTTTTTTTTTCTTGATGGGTTTTTGGATTGGTTGGTTGGGTTTTTTTTGTGTCTGTGTCTGTGTTTGATTAGAAGCTGCTAAGGATAAGAAACACTGAATTACCGGAAGACTTTTGTGTTTCTCTGAATTTCTAGTCATTTGTAAGATCATTCCTAGCAACAGACACTTTGGTTAAAGGAGCTGTGCTGTCAGCTTCTCCCAAATGGGAGTCTATGGTTACCTGAGATGTTATAAAGAAAAGAGAAATGGATTGAGGCACTTCTATGCTTTGCTTTTGGGAAGTCTATTTTCTAATAGTCTACCAGTTGTGGCCTTTACATAAGAAGAATAGGAAAAATACATATACTCCATTCAAAACACAGAATATTGAAATACTTGAGGACTGAATGGATAAAGACCTTTTAGAGGAAGCTGAGACCTTTAGCTATTACTGAAAGAGAAGCTGATGACAAGGGTGAAGAAATTTTTACCATTGAGAGAATGGTAAATAGTAAAAAATAAAAAAAAGTGAACTAGGTAACATGGGAGTTTGTAAAAGTTCTACTGCAGCTCATTTTGAGGCTGGATATCCAATAATAGACATTAGTCCATGGATAGAAGTTCCTATCCTGTACTCAGAGAAAAGGTTCTAGAGGAGACTTAATTCTCAGTAGTTCCAAGGGTGACGCAAGGTCAAAGAAACTGCTCAGGTCTCTTGATGTTCATTGGAGGACTTCAGACAGAGCAGTAAGATTATACAACTAGATGATCCTAATGGGTCCCTTCCAACTCTGGCTACTTTGTGATTCTGTGATTATACCTGATGCTGGTTTAAAATATTGTATCCACCTCATGTGAACAATTAATGAAGCATTTTTGATAAAGTGGGAAGGACATGGAGAATAATCATCAGCTGTGCATTTGTCACTACCTACCACTCCACGCAAAGCTTTAAGGGGAAAAATGTCCATCAGAACAGGAAAGGTGACTGTTAACCAGCTTAGCTTATGAATGTGGTGCTGTTACTATTGGTTTTAATTGCAATTGTTCAGATTGCTGTTGGAGGACAGGGGAAGAAGACTAGGGGATCTGTTTAATTTTCTTTTTTCTTTTTTTTTTTTTTTGTTTGTTTTTCAGTAGTAGGTATTACTATCTGTTAGTGTACTTTAAAATCAATTTACATTGTTCCAATTTTTTTTTTTGCATATTAATTCTATTTGCTTTTCAGGAATTAGAAGTAATTTTCTTGAAGTAATTTTCACTGAAGGTTTCTGAGGAAGGAGTATGGTCATAATTCAGCATAAAGTAAATTGAATGACTACAATTAAAGTAATATTAATTCTTTTGCCACATAATTCATGCTTAATGTTATGAAAGTTGCCATAGTGACCTCAGAATTGATTTGTTACATTATATTTAGTGTTAATTTGCTTGCATCTTATTTCCATTTTAAAGGCTTTACATCTATGTATTGATGGAAAAACCAATTGTAGCAGCAGTTTTGAAGTGTTGGAGATCTGCTGTTTGTAGTGATTGGTAAATTAATTTCAGGCGTCACGTACATAAAGTCTTAAAATTACTGCATTTATCCACAGTAGTTTTTAATTTTAAGAGACGCAGACAACTTGCTGTAGGCTACACCCGAAGTTTGATGAGTTAATTGGTTTTCCTAAGCTATTATCTTACCTTTCATAATTAACACCATAATCATATTCATCTCAATTCAATTATACGGAAGTCACTGCATGAATGTTTGTTTTAAAAAAATAGAGCAAAACATGGGTGCAATAAAAAGTCTGTGTGCTCCTCAGGGTGCAACTTCTTCAGCAACTGGCACTGTAATTAAAGCGTGCTTCTGTGTATCTGATAATTTAGGAAACTGGGTTTATATTTATTAGAAATCCTGGGCAGTGTTGACTAAATATCTACAGCCTGTAATTCAAAGGTCTAAATGTGTTTAAAACCAAGGAATCTCTGCTGTGTACAGGATATGACTTGGTGCCTAGGTTCTGCCTGTTGGTGCAGATGATGCTGGGGACTGAGGTGTTTGAGCCCACCTTAGTACTTCAGGCAAACCTCTCATTCTGTAATGGCTGGAAAGTAATGGCTGAAAATTTAGCATGAAAACTGCATAAAACCAAGATGATTGTCCTCATGCTGCTATTGCTTACTATACTTGACTAATTCAGCAAATAACTGTGTAAATTGAGAGATCATGTAGCTACAGGGACTCAAAGTTCATTATATGCATCAGTTCTTGCCCTTTTCTTTCTTCTGCCACCAGCTTGCCCTTCTAAGTAAGAAACCATTTCAGCTTGGCCAGCAGTGTATTATTCAGTGCTACAGATGCTGCCACAGGCCTCAGGAAGATGTGGAAGGGTTTCTCCCTTCTGTTGGTCATTGGAGGAGTTCTGAAGCCCAAGTCCAGGCTGCCTGTATTTCAAAGCCTGTATACTAACTTTCATTAAGGTAAAATTAAGTAGCCTTTTTCTGAGCCTGCTTAGGTATCTTTCAGAAATAACGATGAAGTTTAGTATTTTCCTGAGCTAAAAATAATAGAGTTATTTGGTATAGAAATTAAGCTTAAATCTCATTATCTCTTGAAATAATTGCCAAATTATTTCAAAAAGGAAAAAGGAAATCAAAATGTCAAATAAAGGGTAACAATTTAATTCATTATTTACTGTTTTAAAACATTTTGCAAGTTTCTAAAATTGCTCCCCACTTCTACGCATTGGGTGAATACAAGAAGGAAAATTGCCAAACTGCCTACTCTTTGAAATTAATATTAGTTTAAGATGTTATTGGACACTAAGTTCAGGTCCTTGTCCAGCTGAGATGGTCTATTCCTATAATCTTACTGTACCCTTTTAGCAGTTGCTGACTGTTTCTGTATTTTGTACATAGTTTCTGTACCACCACTGCTGGAATTTTTTGTTATGTTTAACATTCAGAACCTGATTGCACATGAAAGCTTTTAAATTCAATTTGGATGGTTGCTTTGATAGCAGATATCCAGTTTTATTAATAAAAGGGGGCTGACTTATCTAAATTGCTTTTCTTTCATCACAGTTATGGAACACTTTAAAAACTGTCAGAAAACTTAGTATAAGACTGACTGTGCTGTATTTGCTTGACAAAGAGTTGTTTTGTAGCAATATTGGACATCTCCCATGTCCGAAGGGAAGACTCCATCCTATTTCCTTTTTTGGTTACTACCACGTAGCTATTTCTTTCTGAAGCTGCTGTGAGACTGAGAATGAGTCATGAGGCACAAACATTGTTCCATTGCTGAACTTCTCTAGAAGTGTTACTTTTGGAAATGGCTTCATCTAGTAGGTGACAACTATAGGGTTTTCAAAGTCTGCTCTTCCCCCTGGGAAGGAAAATCTACCTGAAAACAGAAGTCAATTGGTTAGCACCTGCGTATTCATCTTTCTTTACCTTCAGTCTTTGAAAAAGCATTAAGTGGGATGGAATCAAAACAGCTAGAGTATGTTTGAGAATATCAATAGACATTTGTTATAGATTGGGATTGTTGCTGCAATTAGTAACAACATATAATATGTATGCATTTACTTTTTGGTGTTTTTGTGTTTTAAGGAAGTAATGATGTGCATTGGGAAGTGAGTATTTTCATGTTTAGAATGTGTTTGTTGAGGTTTTTGTTCTCTTTATTTTTTATTGGTTTTGTGTCAATTTCTCTTACAGATATTTTTGTTTCCAAGCAGGATAAAAGCAGAGATGTAGGCTGTGAAATTAAGTGGAGCAGTGGGAAAAATTTCTCAGATACAAACATATATGTATCTGTGTTACATGAATATACTGAGGTTACCTCCAGGTGTAGGTGCATTAAAAATGATGGATTCAACAAGAATGTCTATGGACCAGCTGTACATGGACCAAATTAGACTAAAAGTGCTGGATTCTTATATATATATAATTTATTTATACATTTATAGTGGCTGTTTTCTTAGGATTTCTGGAAAAAAAAAAACAGTAAAATGGTAATAAACATTTTAAAAAAGGTGTTCAATAAAGTTCTGTCCTTGAATTCTATCCCAGTCTTGAAGTATCTGAGAAATAATAATTTCTCTTGAGGCACAAACTTGAAAGGAATGCAGCAAATACATTTGGTTTTGGGTTTAACTAAACAGCTTAAGCATTATCAGCTATTAGAGATGCAAGTTGAATGAAACATATGGATTGCCCATTATAACAAAAGTAATTTGCTTTATCTGACTAATTTAAGCATAAAAAACTATAAAGATCACTGTTCTATAAAATGGGGATAACTCAGCGATTTATTGTGTTATCATTCCAAAGCCCCTATTAATTTTTAAATTACATTCACAAAACACCTGCTAAGGTCCAAGACCTAATGAAATATGTACATGGCAACTACTTAAAATTGCAGAAAGAGATTACTGGCCAGAAAGCCAACTGGTCACAAATTTCACAAAGCAGGCCAAAGTTGTTTTATTTTTTAATTGTTATTATTTTATTTTTATTTCATTTGTCAACAAGTGGGAAACAAAAGACTGAATGCTTGGTATTGTCTTTTATTTTAACTTTTATAAGGACCTGTTGGGACACTGTTGTCATGACATACTTTTCACAGTCTCACCCACAAAATATTGAACAGCAGAGCATTGATTTGCCTAGGTGCTCTGGTTATGTGTCTTTGGAGAGATTTGTCAAGGAATGAAAAATTTGCTGTTTGTGAAATGGCAAGGTGAAGTGAGAATGACAAAAGAATGAGAAAAGGACTGAAGCTGACTGCCATCACATATAATATAAATGTGAGCTTCTATCTGCCAGCCACCTCCCTGATAAAATAATAGTAGCTGTCAGGTAGGGAAACTGCAAGAAATGATGATGTTGTTTAAAAAAGCATTTCACTGCTATGTTTTCTCTTATGAGCAGTGCTGATGTATGTAGTTTGTGATTTTCACATGATAAACAGTTCACCCTCTTTATGAAATTAAGTTGCCCCCAGAAGTAAGAGTGTATGGAAAGAAAGAAATAGCAACTGAGTGGAGACACTCAAGTTTTGGGTGTGCGACAGTAATTAATCACTAAGACTTAACAGCCTGTGTGCCAGTGCTGCACTGGTGCTTGGTGAGGCATGATACAAAGCTGAAGTCTTCCAGTGCATCCAAATGGAACATTAATCAATAGTGCAGGGCAATCTCTGTGACAAAATGACTCTGCAGAGTAGATGCCCTGAAACTCTGACTTACTTCAAGGAGTGGTCTTGTCCTTCGTAACGTGTGGGACGGGTCTAACGTGGACTCTGTAGCTTGCTTGGTCCCACATACTCATGAAGTCTTGGTGCTAATTACCCTCTATATACCCTACATATTGGCCTAGCAATGCTTCACAAGGGAATAGCATCTACCCTACTTAACCAGTGACTCATATTCTGCATTTATCACTACTAACAGTGACAGATTTTGTACCTAGAAGAGCTGAGGTTTGAGTACATGAACAAAAGCCTATTAACAACAGGCAAATGCAAATATGCTAATTCATTTTTTTAAAAAAGGCCCCTCAAGTTTCTCTGGTATGAAGTCCTTTTAAGGAACTGCAATGAGACAATGACTTTATCTCTAAAATCTAGCACTGTTTTGCAACAGCAAGATTGAAAAAGAGAGGAGAGGAGTTTAGAAAGCAAATATTTTTATAGAGAAAAAAATTGAATTTTTGCTAAACTCAATAATGTAAATTCTGTTTAGACAGTTTTATACATTTATTTTACCTGTGAAATGCTTTTTAATTTCACTTTCAGTCTCTCTTTCTAATACTGTTTCTAATCATGTGATTATAAGAGGGATATCTACTCTAGCAATTCTCTTTTGGATTATTTGACTCTGTCAGAAATGTCAGGACTCTTGTACTTCAAGAATTTCATTTGTGGTGCCCAATTGTTTTCAGAGAATGAGTTTTCCTCTGTTCTCAGGGCACAGGGAGGCCGTGTCACCCATCTGGTGTGAGGCTGCGAGTCAATGCAAGACCCAAAAATAGAGACTATATGTCTCCAGGTGCCTGGTTTCATAATTTAACTACTTGTCCATAAGTTATCTTCTCTGGAACAATTCCTAAGAAGTGAAGTTGCAGCAATTCTTGTTGGTGCCAGTAATTTTTGCAGATGTTTGACTGGTTGATCCTTCATTTCACGACTAGCTGGAATCACAAAACAATCTGTGCTGACACGCTGATGAAATGCAATTGATTCAGCAGCTTTATTTTGTTTCACTTAAGGCTATTTATGCAGAAGAGATCTCACCACAAGCACTGTCCTTATGCTTCAAGGATGCCCTCTAGGAACTGGAAGGGTCTGAACTGTTGTATGTTATGTAAAGGAGGACTGCACTCAAAATGTAAATGGTGAACATGAGGAGATTTAGATTCAGATTGACATGTGGCTGCTTTGACCTGTCTCTATTCACCTTATCTTTATCTAGGCATCCAAAAGCTTTTTCTGATTCATTTGACATTAGCACTTTACAGCAGGTCACAGGGAATGAGAAAAGGGTGCAGGCAAGATCCAGACCCTTGTCTCTCTTGAGCACCAGGATCTCTGGAAATAGAGTGCATTTTTATTTCAGACTTTACCAGCATGATCTCTTGTCCTCTTCTGGCTTAGGAGTTTGGAGTTAAAAAAATAAAATTTATCTTTTCTTAAAAAAAAGTGTCCTTAAAAATTTGTCCTGTGCTTTCTTTTGATCTGAATATATCTTATCTGCACTCTCAATGTTGCAGACCTACACTGCCATATATATTGGTTTCAATATAATTTAGCTGTCTAATCTGTTGCTATGCCTGATTTCTTCACAGATTAATGATAGTGAAAACCTGTTATTTTTATCTTGAAATGCATAAACAGAAAGGAGGCTGGGGGACACCCTCCTATCACGTGTAATGCAGTTTAATTTACTCAGTTGAAATGTGTTTGTGTGAAAAAGGGTGGTATTTTTTTCTGGTTTATTTCTTTCTGATTTGTCAGTGATGACTGTTGGAAAATGCGTTCCTGGCAGTTTTCTCAGTCTTGCACAATGAGAGATAATATATTGAAATAGTGATTTCTGTCAGAATTACTTTTAGGACAGGGCAATATTCTTCTCTTTTATTTCTACCTCCAGTTTTGCTTCATAATTGGTATCTTATCTTGTTGCTTAAATATAAAGTAATGGACACTTCTGAAATTATAGTAGAAATAAGAATGTTTCAGAATTGTAATTGTTGCTGTTTGTACAATATCTATGACTGAATTTTTCCTTTCTGTACTGTAAATTTAAATTAAAACTGTTAATTTAACTTGGGAGGTTTTTTTGTTTGTGTTTTTTTGAGGTTTTTTTGTTTTTACTTCTAAAGCTAGAAGCTATACATCTCTGATTAAATCCTTGTAGATAGCTATGAATTTCTCCACCTCTTGCTTACCTCATCCTTGCTTTACCTTTTGTTTTTTTGTGGTGGTAGGAAGCCAGTAAGTGTCAGGCATGTTTGCCTTCAGTGTTGTCATCCTCTTACCAGCTCCACTTACCTTGGTTTTTCCTTGTCCTTACCTTTATTTCTCTTTAAAGAACTGATTATTTACTTGGTGTCCAGTACTTGCATAATTATAACTGCGGATTTGTATGGTCATCAGTATTATAGTCTTTTCATATGGTTTATTGAAAACCAGGAAAAAAAAGAGGTAGATGGAAAAACACTGTTCCTGAATCTTATGTCCATTTTTCTGTCATGATATGAAGACAGAGGAGGATCCAGCAGTTGTTTTCACTTGTGAATATATTTCAATTAAATTTTGTAGACTAAGGTATTAGTACGACCTGAAGACTCTCAAAAACCTTTCTCATTCTAAGTATTTATATTCCAAAAATCTTCAGTGGAATTTTTCTGTGCCTAATAGAATGATTTATCGATTTCTTACTGTACTGATGAGGCACACTATGTGGAATGCAAGACACGTCAATCTCTCTTTTCGGCTGATTGCAATGGGAAGAAACATTTTCATGAGAGAGTTGGTATTAATAGATAATAAGGACATAATGCAATGTTCAGTTATTTTTAACTTTTCTTTTAACAAGCTGCTCTGCAGAGCACGTGGAATAAAATTGTAGCTAAAGATTAAAGTTAATCAGAAATTTTGTGATCTCTCTGTGGAAAAAGAACCATGTGTGTTTGCCAACTTGAGAGAAAATCTATATTTCACCCCTTAATTGGTGTGTCCAACCAACCATCTAATTGTCCTGCCCTTTTGAGGTGTGGTAAGGGCAGGGTTGGGGTTTTTTGTTCCCTTTCTTTCACTGGTGACTGGGGATAAGTCATCCCTGGGAAGTGAAGAACTGAGATTTTTTACGTTAAAGATAATGTCTAAATGATGTCCAACTCTATTCTGTGGTTCTGTGATCTTGAAGGTGAGGTAGGGAGAAACCTCCATCTCCTCTTAGCGCTCCCTGCCTGACCACCTCTGTCTGCCCATGACTGGTCTTATTGGAAGGAGCTCACACAGCTCTGGAGACTGTGTGGAAGTGAGCAGCTGGTTTTCTTGCTAGCATTAATAGAAGAGAGAATATTCTCTTTGTTTATAAATGTGGTGCAGGGTTCTTTCATGTTTCCTTGCTTTCTTCTGATTACAGATGACAAAATTTCCTGTTATGGAGAAGAGGTTTACTTAGGGCATGCAAGCAGTCCCTATATCACAGGGACACACAACTCATTATCTTGCTTGTTAGTACAATATTTATGTGGCTGTGAGGAGTGCAAGGACGTGAGAGGACATGGTGCTGGCAGAGAGGAAGGGGAGCAATGCTCTGTGTGTGCTTATCAGGGAAGCTGGAAATCCCTTGTGCCTGGTTACTAGGGTCAGTATCTTGTGGTAGTGAAGCGATAAGACAGTGATTGCTCTCATATTTCAGCATCTCTAGGAGTGACATTAGAGGTGAATTTTATGTCATGGACAAACTCCCTTGCAAAGGGAAATATTTGGGGCTTAAAGAAGTTTCTGTTCTCCTAATATGAGATCTCTGCTAGAAAGAAAAAAGCCTGCTGGTTCGTTCCTTCCAGTCCTAGATATGTAAGAATTCATGATTTCTTTCGTTTTCTCATAGGAATGCAGGGATGTCACCTCAACATTGCTCCATCCTTTTGTGTGTGTGAAGGTCTGCTCATCAAATTCTAAGGTATTTTGACTCACACCTACCCCAATGCTCATAATGCCTTTATTTAAAAGTGATTGTGATAGTTCTAGCCTGGGTAAAGTATTTCATTACATCTTTTGAAAGTGCCTTTCCAGTAAAGTAACTTTTTTTCTACAGCATTTATGGTGTTACTCTAAAATGCCAGAGTCTTCCACAGTTCTTCTTAAAGTAAATGTGTGCCAAAGCAATACTTGTTTACATCCTTGGATGAAATTTTCAAAAGCATCTTGGCAATTATTTGAAAAGGAAGAATTAAATCTGAAGAGAGTTTTAATGTAATATTTAATTTCATTAAGGACCCTGGGGCACAAAGTAAGAGAGCATTATTTATAACACAAAGCTCTGAGTGCTCCTCAGTAGAGAGGAAGATCAGAATATTATAGAGTAGAATAGGGTCACCTAGAGGAGATAGTAATAGAAATATAATGATATTCACTAGGGCAAAGTCACAAGGTTGTGTTGTTCCTGTATTAGTCTTTAAGATCAGAAATAACTGTGGGAGGAGAAAGATTTAAGAAGTATGAGGCAATGACAGAATGAATGAGAAACCAAAATGGCATAATAAACAAAAAGGTAAGTATAGGTTTAGTATGTATGAGGTGAGGAGTTTCTAGTGTAGTTCATCAGGAACTTTGGATATGTTTCTGTCATGTCCTTTTCACCTGGAGCTGGAAAAGACTTTTGGGATGATCTGAGAAAGAGATATTTCCTCTGTTAAAAGAGAGAACTATTGACTTCAAGTTGCTGAAATGTGGGCACCAAAATGGGGTTTCCAAATAATGGAAATAATGGCTTTTTAAATAGCTTTTCAGGAGAGCTAAGAACAAGTAAATAAAAACTTCACTTTTTGAAAGTTTTGTTAACCATAGTCCACTGTCTGCTAGGTTGTCTCTGGTAGGAGGTGACATTCAGGGAAAAGAAGTGAATCTTGTCACTTTACGGTCTATTCTCTGTATTACTCCACCGCGCCCAGTAATTCTTTTAATAGCTACAGACTAGATGTTAGAGATTCTCTCTAGTTCTTTGCCCTGTGAATTAAGAACCTAGGTTGTTGAGGGGTTTTTTTTTGAAAGTTGTATGCATTTAAATCTAGAATTCAAAAGTATTTTGTCACTTAAGGATGTCTTTAAATAATCTGGCCATCTGTCATATTAACTGAACATATTTTTAATGCTCTGTAAATCACATATCAAGGCATCTGTCTTCTGTGTTGGACTTCTGTGTTGTGCTGATTAGTGGTGGAGATACTGAAGTGGGAGATATATTTGTAGGTCTGCTAGGTATTTATAGCTGTACCTTTGTGCTTCCTCAGAAACACACTGGTCATAAAAGAACTGAGAAGCCTAGTTCTTAATTCCCACATGGGTAGTTCAAGATCCAAAAGAATGAGAATCCTTGATCTTGAGGATGTAGGTATGCTTCTGTCATTACATGTGCAAATCGAAAGAGGCTCCTCAAAACATGAAGCTGATGGTTTCACATACACTGAGAGTGACCTAGGGATTAGGTTAATGCATCTCTTCTGCAATATAATTTTGGTTAGAGTTCTCAGTCTGGTATTTGGAGACACATTATTCTGCCCTCTGTCTCAAAAGGACCAAATGGGAGAAAATAAGTAGTCTTCTGCCAAAGTGCAGAGAAAGGGTTAGACCCAGAATCAATGAGGAGTTCTACCACTCTGGTCTGGAGTGGTGTTCTGCTTGCAACTGCTGTGAGGACCCTATAATATTGTAGTGATAGTTACAATTTTAGAAGGTAACTGGATACTCTTTTCCTCCTTTGAGGGACAGTCAGCGAGAAGTATGTGTGTGCATGTTCTCAAGGGCAGAAGCAGAGTTATTCCTGAGCAGTTGCTGTAAGTGCTGTTGATGGGAATAGAGGGAATTCTCCGTGCTTGTGTTTTGAAATGGTGCCTTTGGCCAGCTTTGGAAAAATGTCTATATTCAGATGCCTGTTTTCTGAAGTCACGTTTAAAAAGTGATTTAAAACTGTTGATTTATGTAAAATATCAAGGAGGAGTATTAAATTTCAGACCCTGCCTCAAGACTGTTACAGGTCTTTTCTTTTCCTCCAGAAGACTGATCAGTTCTCTCTTCAAGCTAGGCACCAAAAGTAAGAAGGCATGTTATAAAAATCTTCCATTGTGTCAGTAAAAAATGCTTTTAAATAATGCAAATAATAAATGATTGCATTTTCATAAATTTATTCTAAGTTGCTGAAGATAAAGATAATTTTTGGCAGTTGCATATTTGTTGTCTTCAGAAGCCTTTCTTCTCTACATGGAGCATGGAGTTAGTATTTCTTTATATGGTAATTCTCCACGTTGTGGCCTCACACCTTGTAGATCTGTAGCTCAAGCTGGTGCACATATACTTTGTATGACTATAGCCCCATATAGTGATGGTGCACATCTTGAGGTAGCATCTGAGAACCGAGCACAAAGGAAAGAAGTAGCACACTGTGGGAACAGAGGTGGGATAGGATGACTGGTTAATAAGCCCAATCATACTTTTGTGACTCAACTACAAGAGAGGACAGTCTGCTTGGGCAACGTGGGATTCCCTGAACTTGCTATCTGGTCTGAGTCTCTGGTCTGGGAGAAGCAGCCCTACGCTTCTTCCTGCCTGCCTACATGCCTGCCTGATAATCATGGCTACTTATGTCTTGCCCAGATGTTAATTTCACCTGATTTTACTGAATTTACTGGACTTACTGCTGTCTTTACCCAGATAATTGTACTAATGGTTTGTATTTTTTACTCTGTGGTTATTTTGTATCCTGAACCTAAAGCTGCCTTAAGGCCCTTACAGGAAGAATTCCAGAATATTTTGTATATCTAGAAGTGGTAATGTCATGCTCTACAGCACTGAATGGGTGTATTTTTCTCTAAAGGAAACAAAGTATGACATATCATTTCAAATCACTTGTTTCACTAACAACTTTGAGTAGCAACTTTATTGCAAAAATAGTTTGTGGGGGTTTTTTTGTTTATTTACAATTTCTGTTTAAGCAGTATTTGAACTCCAGATTGGAATCTCTGTAACATGACACAAGAAAAACTGTGGTTTTCAATTTTTATATTGGCCCAGTTTTTAGACAAAACAGGCAGTATTCAGGAGGAACTGAAACAGATGTAACAGGGATCCTCCAAAAAGCCACAAATCTCTTCTGTGGTATAAAACAAACTGTTTAGTTGGTTACCAGATTCTTTTATGGCTTTGAAAAATAGTCTTCTGCCTCGCATTTGACCTGTCTTGGGGTTATGTCCTCAGTCAATACGAATGTCACAGCTCTGTTACAGCTTCAGAGAATACCAGAACTAAAACTGAAATTAGAAATCTATTAACTGAGGATTTTCTTTCCTTTTCTTCTTTCCTTAGTTATTATTTTGTCATGCCAAGCTATTTAGTTATTAATAAAGCTAGAGTTCTTTTATAATGTGTTTTTAAAATACTTCCGTGGTAAAACTAATAGACCTTTTGGTGAGAGAAGCTCTTTTATTTTTAATGAGAGTAATGATAATGATAAGGAGAATGGTACAAGGAAAACACTGACAACCCAGAGTAAATCTGACAGAAGACCACCAGTGTGTTCTGGCACAGGAAACATGAAGAGAGGCTGAGGGAGCTGAATTTGTTCAGCTTTGAGGAAAGAATACTAAAGGGGAATCTTACTGCTTTTTAACTGCTTAGTCAATGTACAAAAGATGGAGCCAGACACTTCTCAGAAAATTAAAGTTCTGGAAATTTGGTTATAGAGTGACATCTGGTAAGATTTCCATGATAAGAGCTGTTAAATCTTTCTACAAGTACTTAATCTAAAACATAATTGTCATAATGGTGTGTGAAAGACTTGTGTGATTAACACTTTGGTTGACAAAACTGAGGTATGTCTATAGGTTTACTTTGAAGTACATGTTTAATCCAGATTACTTTTTACTCAAAATTGATGAGCTGCCTGTTTTTGATTGGTTGTTTTTTTTGTTGTTGTTACTTGGTTGTTTTTGTGCTTTTGTTTTGTTTGGTTTAGGTTTGTTTTTTTGTTTTAGGCTGAAGTTAGAGAAGGGCAATTAACAGTTATTTGTAACTGATTATTTCTAAAAAGCTATTGATCCATTCCCCAATTATGTTTTTACTGGAGAGGGTTAATCTTGTTTAAACTCCTGCCAGTTAGGATAAAGGAAGCCTACTCCTTAACTGATTAACATCACACCCACCAAACTGGTAGCACTAAGGAAGTTCAACTGCAGCTCTACTTTTTGCAGGAGAAGTATGTGCTGAATAGTGAACAAAGACGTGTATAAAGGTCTTCTCATTTATTTTTACAACTGCTTTGTAATATTTTCTCACAAAACTAATAAGCTGTTTGTGCCTTTATAACTTTACAAATCATTTTGTAAATGTGAGCCTGTGAACCAGCAGTGTGCAATGAAGAAATCCATAGCTTTTCCAAAGTAGGGGGGTTTTGTTGTTGTGTTTTGTTTTTTTTTTTAATCCAGTACATGGAATTCTCTCCCAGATGGAGAACTGAAGCTTGTTCTCTTGCCAGTTTGAAGGAAAACTAATACTGACTTCACCAGCTTTTTCATATCCTTTATCTTCTTAAATAAAAACAACTTTTTGTTTTCTCTTCCCTTGTTTAAAAGTGGACCTTGGCCAATTCATGGTCATAATATTGGCTGGATTTCCATAAATATTGATAAATCCAGGAGAAAGAGGTTGTCTTTAATGAGGATTGCTAACTTTGATGTGAATTCAGTGATATCATGAGAGTTTTTTCTCACTAGTCACATGTAGAGAAAGCAGAGAAATCAGTAAGTATCACTGGCTGCAGAAAGCTTTAGAAACTGCTGTCCTCCTGTAAGTGCATATCATCTCCCCTAGCTCTGCTCTGTGTTTGTGGATAAAGTTGTGCAGGTGTTATATTCGAAGCCTGAGCACCCCACAGATCTGTCTGCCTGATTCTGGTAGTTTTCACTTTGAAATCTCAGATTTGTCAAAGATTTCACACTCTTTGGGCCTTCTATTCAATTACCTCACTTTCTACCTTTTCTTAATAAAAATGTCTGTTCCAACTTCGAAAGCTACAATTTTTTTCTCTAAATGCTGATATATCAGAGGAATATAAAATTGATTTTTAGTCTTGATGAAATATGACATTTTCCTCCTACTTAATCTTTTTTTTTCCAACCTGCTCTTCTGTGCAGATTTTTGTTCTGCTTGGTTTCCTTGGCTTCTTTCCTATTCCTTTTAATGTTCCTGCTTGTTTTCCTTGACGTTTTGAGGGCCCTTCTTATTTCTCTTTGAATCTTGTTCAGTTCAGGTTTCCAATTCTGTTGTTCAGTTCATCCTACAAAAGTTACTTTTGACACTAGTTGTCTTGATTTAGGTAGTCAGAAAGGACAGAGAGTGGTAGTTCTTTAGCAGAGAAATATTTTCTCTTCAGAGCTTGCTAAGGTTACTGTGTTTCATGTACTCTGCAGTGGATGTAACCTGACATTTTTGATAGCAGCACAACTGTTTGGTGAGGAGTTTGCTAACCCTGTCTTTACTTGGGCCTAGTAAAAACAAAGTGTGTTGCAGAAGCTGTCAGGAAAATAAAACAGGGGAAAAAATGGTTCTTTTTTTTCCTCACAAGAAAAACATCAGTGTGAACAGTTCTGCAGTTCTATCTGTGAGAAACATAGTCACGTTACTGCATAGCAGAGATAGTCTGTCAGGTTACAGACTTAGTGAGCTTAAAGATCAAAAAGAGACTTACAAGGATGTAAATTTTGTGTTAATGCTGACTTAAATGTGATCAGTATGTCATCCTTGACAATTTTTATAACTACTTTTTTCATCTCCCTTGTAGTATCATACCCTTCCTTGTATGCAGAGTGTTTCCTCTACACTAGGAATAGGGCAATTATCCAAAGAAAAGAAAGATTATCATCCCATGAGATGAAAATATGAGAGTAGCCAAGAATTTTTCAGTCCTTCCTGATAATTCTTCCAAAGATTTTATCTTTAGTAGTAAATTTCCATATCATGTTCCAAAAAACACATAAAACCCCCCCAAACAACAAAAACCACAGCTTCCTAATTTTCACTGTAGAAATATTCCAAGGAATACCTACTATTGCCTCCCTCCTCAGCTTGTCTTTTACTAACCACTTAAAACCACTCCATTATACAGTTCTTTTTGCATTATCTTCCATAATAATATAATAATGAAGAGTACGGAGGAAATATTTTTAATGTATATTAATATCTCTGGGAAAAAGCTGTAGGATCCTGTAAAGTAATGATCAAAAAATCAATGCCAAGTCTGCAAGCTTCCATTTTATTTGTGTGAAATGACTTTTGATGCTAGTAGATAGCCTTCCAAAATCTAGTGATCATGACATTGAGTTAGTGGGGTGGAAGAAAAGGATGGAAAGAGAAGGTTAACTCTTTTTTAGGGGCATGTAGAAAACACAATCAGCAATCCCCTCCTTTTTCTTTCCTTTTACAGTTTATTTCTGGATACTTAAGGCACCAAAGTGCAAGGATGGAAGTGGGGCAATACCAGAGATCAGTCACAACAATTCAGTAGTGCTTCTGCCTTTTTAAGGAAGATCAGGACAGGTTCTGTAAAGTATTTCATAGTGTCATTGTTAATATTGCTACTATTCTGCTCTTTGGATTGATGTGGAGCAACAGACTTACATCCAGAACCGCATTAAATGAGAGAGGTCGAGTTTTTGGAAAGGTGCCATTGTTTCTACTTCCTAGGGACTCTTTTATGCCTAGCCAGTGTTTTATCTACTGAAAATGACATTACAGAGAAGAGAAGTGTCCCTGACAGAACATATGACTCTATTTAGTCACTGAGAGAAAAATGACATGAGGACAAGTAATATACAATATTACTGAAATATGCAGAGACCTTAAATAGCAGATAAAAAGTCTAACATGTTACAGGATTTGTCAGTGACAACATGGAATTTGGTTGAACTTCTCTGGAAGAGAGGAAGTTGGAGTTCATATAAGAAAATATACCTGGATTTTTAGTGTCTATGGTGCTACATTAATAGCCTACATGCAATTTTTAATAATAGAGACAATATTTCATTCGGGAAAGAATTATGACTTCTAAAAAGAAATAAATCACCTAAAAGCAGTTGCAGCCTAAATATGTTTATAAGGACCTTTCATTTTCCAATTTTTTTAGAGAAAGATTGACATTTTGAATAATAAATTTAATTTATGAAAGTGTTGTGACATACTGTTTCAGATCTGGGATTGTCATCTTTTCAGGGATGTGCTCTGAAAAATAAATTGTGGAAAAGTTTGTTTGTGGCTTTTGGGGTTTTCTTGCATGTGTGGTTTTTCCCCTCCCCTCCCCTTAGTTTAATTTTATTTATTTATTTATTATCTGCGCACATTGGGTTCTATCTGAAAATTAGGCTCCATAGCCAGATCATATTTGTGATTCATAGTGACAAAATATAAGTAGCTGTTACCACTGAAAGCCATCTTCAGTTTTTGGTTTATGGATGCCCAGCAATAAGTGTCCAGTGGGATTCACTTATGTTTGTTATAAGTGGTCATCAACTTCTATGCATATTAGAACTAATCAACTAAATATTCTTACCTTCTCATATGTTTCTGTGCTTCTTGCTCTTCTAGCTTCTCACTATTGAACTGCTTGGAGATGACTGAAGAGAAGTTTCTCCTTCACAGAAATAAAAAATTTCCTTAAGTCCAGCAGTTCTGGAGGTGAAGCCTCTTTCTAGGTACATTCAGAAGAGGTACTACTTTCTTTAAAGCAAAATATTGTCTGTATTTCAGCTGATGTTTGGGATCAGAAGACCATGTTTGTTATATAGTAATGAAACTATGTCCTGAGCACAAGAAAGTGAGGCATTGACCTCACAAGGGTCACACTGTGATTGTTAGAAAGAGGGCAGATAAAGGAAAACTCCCTGAAAGGGCCTCACTGATCCTCTTTGCACTCTTCAAAGGGCAGTGCACAAGCCTGGTACACCTTATCACTCTTGCAGCATGTATTTGTACATTATGTTTGTATATAGTGAGCAGCCTGAAGCAGCAGTGTCCCAGATGTACCTAGAATGGAACTGAATAGATAGCAGCTGAGATAGAGGCTCAGGTAAGCCCACCAGAGAGGGAATGTTAGGGGTAACACCCTCTTTTGCTGAAAACGTGGGTTTTGCTGGGTAAGTGCCTTTTCTACAAAGAGACTGCATCCTTGGGAATCTGAAAGCAACTTTGTCAAGCAGGACTATTCTGTTCAGTCTAAGTCTAGAGTGATCCACCTTTGAGCTCTGTGAGAGCAGAAACATGCACCACAGTTTTAAGAGGAAAAATGAGGCACTGGTGCTGCCAGAGGGAAAAAACTGTGCCCAGGCAACTTTAAGCTAAGCAGGGATACAAAAGAAGCTTGAGTATTTTGGCAAAGCTGACAAGGAGAGACATTGATCTACATATTTTTTTTGGTGAAGATATGTAATTTCAAACTGGAACCCTTTTGCATGGTTTTAGGCAGAATGGGAAGTGTTCTCCTCCTTCTCCCTGACCCAAATGGACATAAAGTGCGTGTTTCTTTAGAGGCACTATTGGCACTGGCTAGAGCAGAGATCAGAATCTAGCTCTGGAGCTTAAACTAAATAACAAATAGGGCTTAATACAGTGTGTGGATGCACTATATATTTGATTAGACTTTCAACTCAAAGCCATGAAATTGATCTCCAATTCAGCATCAGGCTTTAGTCCTTATTGTCTCTTCAGATTTTTTCTAAATGTAAGTCTAATAGAAAACTTCCTTTGCCATCTACATCTTACTTATTCTGCATCTCCAAGTTGGTCCAGATGTACCCAAGTGCAAATATGAGAGGCACATGGCCCTCAAATGTTAACGAGTGATGTCACCAAAGAATGCCAAGGCTCAGCAGTAGAATTAATAGATGTGATCACACTTTCTGAAAGTGTGAATTTTTTTAAGGTTGAATTTCAAGTACAGACTTTGGAGGATAACACAGGGATCTAGAGACTTATTCTTTATCCCTAGAAATTGAAAATGGTTTATAGAAAAGCAAACAGCTGGATTGAAGATTACAGAGGACACGAAGTGAGATTTTAAACATCCCTCTTGCATGATTAACAAAGACTACTGCATTTTCACTTTTGTAACGTTAATTGCCTTGAAAAGAGGATGGAATCTAAATTTACAAAGTAAAAATTCCTTCTGTTTGAGAATATGCAGAGACATGCAATGTTACCACAACATTATTAGAACAGATTTTCTCATGCAACAACTGCAATTGTGGATGTTTTGTAACATTTTTGACTGCTTTGCTTGCTTCTTTTATGACACACCTAAAAGTTTCAGATATCTTGTTGAAGGACAAGTGCTACTGTGGCTGACATATTTTGAAACTAGAACTATTATGCAAGGGCTGTAAAAAAGGGGGATTTGTAAGAATTAGTTTACTCTCTTTCCTTGGATATGTCTTGCTGATCAGGTTATTGTGAAGGGTAATTTTTTTGTCACTATCCAAGGCTGCTTTCCAGGATTCTTCTGTGTGATAAAAGTACAACTAGAAGATAGTTTTATGTTTCCTTAGGGCATCGTGATAGATGCAACTGTTAGAAAGCAAACTGAATTTAAGAGCCAATATCTCAATATATTCAGTTGTAGAAATGGGTAGCTAGTTTTTCTTGAAGTGCTCCTCCAAACACTCATAGCAAGGTTATCTGAGCTTGTAGACTTTTTATTTGACTTTTCTATGCATACCTGGACCCTGCAGAGGAATAATCTACTCTGCAATTCCTCTCTGCTGACCTAGACTCAAGATAGTGTCCATTTGAGGTGTTCTGTTTCTATAAACTTATTCATATTGAACATTTTTTTTCCTCTTAGCTTTTTGCATGAATATTCTTAAATGTTTTCTTGATTCATGAGTTGATTCACAGAGGTAAAAAAAAAAAAAAATCTCTCATGCTTCCTGGAAACATTAGCCTTGAATGTGACCTAGAAATTTCCCTGAAGGTCTGGCTTGCAGCTCATGTACAGTTTTTAACCAATAGCCACCGGAAAACCCCAGGCAAATACTAAAAGCTACCTCCCTGTCAAAAAAGAGAAACTCAGAAAATCCCACACCCCCCAAACCTGGCTTCATTCTACCCAAACAGTATGTCCAGGTGGATAAAGTAATGTCCAAGGAAGTTGAGGTGAGGAGGAGTTATTCAGACACCAGTGAAATGAAAAGCCTGTGTCCTGAAGACTGTGAGGTGGAAGGGCTGGCCTGATAATAGTGCTCTTGTGACAAGATATCTGGGGTATAAAGTGGTTTGCTGGATATTTGCTGTGGCAAGATTTACCAAACCAGGTCCCTTGTCAGCAAATGGTGAACAGCAGCATTACCCTTCCAAGCAACATCAGCCAGTGACATAAAGATAGGTCAGTGACAGAAAGATACATGAAATTCTAAGATTTTCCTGGAAAATATGTAGCAATATAAACATTTTTAAGCATGACAGTCCTGACTGCACTTAAGAAATTATATTGTAGCTTTTCATGCCATTTGTTTGCTGAATAGTATTTTCTTTAATAACCTGCCAGGACTTTTACAGAAGCAAAACAGGATTAATGAAAATGAAGCAGAGGATTAAGTAACTCAGTGGCTTTGTTAGTTTAAGCATCCACTTTATTCTCAAGGAGAGATGTGATGCTGGCATGATTTATACAACTGACCATGTTCTTGCTGTTTCAGTTTTCTGTGAAGATCTTGGTTCTTTCCCTCTTGCACCAGAAATATTAAGCATCAAGTGAAAATTGTGCTGTGTTGTTCTTTCCACAGTTAGGCAAGGAAAATTAGTGAACTGAGGTTTGTTCCATAACCCATTAAAGTCAGCAAGGAAAGTTCATTGTTAAGTCTCACATGTTGACTAAAATTAAAATCTGCTACCTGTTCTCTTTACCAAATGTGATCAGGATTTCTTGTGTGTTTGCTTGTTACTTTATTCTTACACTTGTGCTTGTGGATATCTGTCTGTCTGTCTATCTATCTTTTGCTCTGTCAACTTCAAAATTCCTTTTTTTGTATAGATGTGAATAATTTGATAGTTTCACTAGTTTTTATTTATCCACACTGGCAAAAGCCTGCTAATGCACTTGAAATAATTCATACTTCCTTTATGATCTTCATCAGGTGTTAGGTTGTTACCTGACTGTAGGAACTAATTAATATATTTTTTTGGAAGTAGTGAGAGTTGTTTTATATTTATGCTCGAAACAGAATATATTAGAGACTTTAGATAATATGCAGGAAGCTTTTCCAAACTTCTCTAAGAGCAGTTATAACTCTATGGGACTTCTCTTTTTTCCTGGAAAAGCTCATCTCCTTGTTAATTAATGTTTTAGAGTGAAAAATGTCCAGCATAAATTTCAAAAAGTAATCTTTGATTAGGCTTCATACAATAGAAAAAATCGCTTTTTCTCAAGGGCTGCATAGCATTTTGGTGCACACAAATATGCAGCCTGCCCATAACCCTAGCAAAATTCAATTACTCAGAGAGGTGTAAACCACATTTTACGAAAGCAGTAAGACATGACTCTTGATGATTTCTGTGGAATAGTGCTACACAGTTTAGGAGTGTTTGCAGCCCCACGGTGAAGGCTGAGTGGATTTAACCAGCTGAGAAGCATAGTCATCTCCTAGAAGCATACAACCTAGAATAAATCTTTGCTAGTAATTTAAAACTGTTTTCAAAAGCATGGATCACAATTATCAGAATAGCAATAAATTTATTTAAGTCAATAATGTAATTCCGGTGATTTTTACGTGAATTTTGAAGCAGGCATTACGTCACTCACAATTTTCTTGAGAAATTTCCATTATAGCTAAAGATTTTGTTTCTGTTTATTGGCTGTGTGGTCTGTCACCTGAAATTTCCCCCAAAATCTCTCTCCAGCCATGAATGTATGAATTATTCTAAAAGTATCTTCTCTCTCAAATTAGAAAACAAACACCCTCAACAAAATCACTTAAAAAAAATTAGGGTAAGATTAAACTTTTAAAAAAAAAGAACAATTGTTTTGTGCCTACCTTCCCTTTTGTAGGTCAAACCCTTATGAAATATTTTTAAGGCCTTGCAGTAATTATTCTTACTTCAGCTGTGAGTGAAAAAAATCATACTTTAATAAAAATTTTACACTTCTGATGTTCTGATGCCTTTATGACAGGAAGGACAGCATTGAAACAGACACTTTACAAGTGGCATCTAGTAGCTGGAGAAAAAAGTAAAAAGAGAGATTTTAATTTTCATTCAGTTAAGAGATGCTGAGCTTTTCAAGTCAGAATTATGGGATCACTTATGGTTTGCCTTCGTCAGAAGCCTTATAAATGAAAGCAGAATTTCCAGCAGGCCAATCAATCCAGCTTTGCCTATTCTTCACACAGCTTTAACTCTTACATATATCTATATAATCACTGTGTAGCAAATCTGGGAAGAAGGATTTCTTTTTTTACCATAGCAATGAGTTTGGTACTGAAAAGATATCTAAAAATGCTTTGGTGATAAAAAATATTTCTGTGACAGTTGGCCTGGAATTAATTATTCAGATCATTAAGTTGTACTAGTTATAGTCAAAAACCCATTAGAAGTATAGACATAACTTCACCCTCTAAAAAATCCCCACCAGAGTGTCACTAGATAATAAAGATATATTTCTTTGTCTGTACTTCTACATTTCCTTACTTTGTAAGGAACTCCCTGGTGGCTGTGGCAGTCTGGAGGTAGTATGGTTGTTTTTCTCTGGATGTGATATGCTAGCTGCTGGAACAAAGTGAAATTGTTATGCTTCAAAGTACAACATGGGACCCCTGTGCTGACTTTTGCAGTAGTTAACTTTCAGTATGTGGTGCACAAAGGGTATTCTAGGATATAAATGGTTACTGTGTCTAAGCACATAAAAAGTGTGAGTTTATTTTTATTAAAGGACCAGTTTTATTTTCTACTCTAGATTATCCAGATTGATCAGAAAATAACTGAACTGTAATGAATTATGAAGAATGATTACAGTAACTTGGGCTGCATGAGGAGTGTTGTCAGTTGTTTGAATGAGGGGAACCTTCCTCTCTGCTCAGCCCTGGATAGGTCATACCTGGAGCTCTGGGTCTGATTCTTGGCTCCTGAGCACAAAAAAATGTATGGTTTGGTTGGAATGACTTCAGTACAGGGCCATGGGGGTGACTCAGGGGCTGGAGATCTTTCTGGAGAGGCTGAGAGGTAGAACTGTTTAGCCTGGAGAAGATAAGGCTTGTGGGGGGTGTTATTAATGTATATAAATACTTGATGGGAAGAAAATTAAGAAGAAGCCAGCTTACTTGCACAGGTGCCCAATGACAGGATGAGAGGCAGCAGACACAAAGTAAAAACCATGAAATTCCATATGAACAAGATGGAACAAGAACACATGTTGGGTATTTTGTTTTGTTTTGTTTTGCTTACTGTGAGCTGGCCAAAGTTTTGGAACAAGAAAAGAACTGAAACAGTTTTCCCAGAGATATTGTAGCTTCTCCAGGCATGGAGATATTGAAGATCTGACTAGACACAGTTCTGGGCTAGTGTCTAGTACTCTAGCTTGCCCTACTTGAGCAGGGTGTTTAGGCTGGAAGATTCCTAGAGGTCCATTCCGCCTTTAATGATTCTGTGATTTGAAAGTGGAGACATTGAGCTAATAATACTGTTTTGGACTATGCTTAAACTCTTTCTTCAGGATTGCTTCCTAAATCCTTCCTAACATTTTTGTTGTATCATGCTAGAGATCACAAGAACACCTAAATTTCACTTAACCTCTAAAGGTCTGTGTGCAGTTAGGGGAAGGGTAATCTGCTCATATCAAGAGCATGAGAAGATGTTAATGAATTGTTCTGTGTTTGCATTCTTGCACTTTCCTGCAGTTGTTGTGATAGGTTTTTATCTTCAGGCAAGGGATAAACTTGTGTGTCTAGGGACTTGTTGGGTTTTTTCCCAATCATATATGTTGGTGATAGGATTTCTTCTTCCTCTAGACTTTGCTTTGCTTATTTCCTTAGACTATCACAATTATGATAACACAACTGCTATATAATGACAAGTATAATATTAAGACTATGTGAAATTTTATATTAACTTGGAGATTGGAATAATTTCAATTGTTGTTGTGTTGATAGTTCTTTTTGGTTCTTGTTGGTACAGTTTTTTCTTTAGTTGCCTCACATACTGAAGTTTTAACAGGAAAGGCAACAGACAAGAAGCGTTGCTGATGGGCTCTGTGCCTTTATGGACTGAAGTTTCCTTACTATTCAGCTACCTAACCCACAGATATTTTTATGGCACTCCAAATATTTTCTTCCTTTGCAGGTAGCCCTCCTGAGTCCTGAATGTGTGTTGTCCACTTGGAGATATAAACAACTGATAAACAGAAATTAAATCTAAGGCAGCTAGGAGTTAGATGATTTTAATCTATGTAAGATCTATGGTAAATGTGTTTTACTTCCTGAGAAAAAGTTCCATTTGCCACATACTATCTAGAGCATAAACTAAAAAGTTTCACATCCCTGAATAGAAAATAATTGCCAGTTTATATAATTTGTATGTAAAGTAGTTGCTATTTAAAATAAACAACAGACTAATCCAAAAAACCCCAAAATAGCATTTGACTCTTAGGAAGCATAAGACCTATAAGTAGCTAAGGAATATGGCCAAATATTCTGAATAATTTGACTCTCCTTTTCAATAGCTATGTAGTATCCATCTTGCATTCCATAGATCCCATTTAGGAGCATGTCATCTATCTTCTACTTCTAAAGGACAGAGTCTGATTTCTTTTTGTTATTTTTTTTCCAGCAATGCAAATCTTAAAACAATGTTTTGACAGCTTTGAAGGCTAAGAGCTTGCTTTCATATTAAAACAAATGTCTGAAACATCAGTTCTTATCTGATGTATTAAATATTCTCTCTCTGATTGACATAGTTGTTATAGTGCCTTAGGATGTGGGAGCAACTTATGATACAATTTGTCATGCATTAATAATTTTGAATTTTTTAAAGTCTTCACTGTTAATGCTATTACTACTTTTAAAAATGTCAGAATAGATCCCAGACAGAGCTGCAGTTGTCTCATTCATCACAAACATACAACAGCCACCACGTGGTGAAGGAGGTTTTGAGTTTTGGTTGGCTTTATGTTGCCTCTGTACCACCTTAGTTAGAGCTGGTATGAATGCAAGAGCAAGGTTCCCACCAGCTGTGACTGCCTATTGATGCTTTAAAATTGATTCCTTTTGTCAGCTTTTCTGCAACTCTAAATGAAGACCAGAATGTGACCTGGATTTTCTCCCCATTTATTTAAAGAATCTTGTGGTATTTGGCATTCTGTTTCTAAACAGAGCAAAAGTCTGAAATTCACAGTAAAATGAAATTTTAAATGGTTCTCAGGAAGACAGGATATTAATTTCTATATACTAAAATAAAACAAAAACCAAATCACATGTAACCCTCCTCCCCCCTCTTTATGTCACATTTCAAAAACCTAAGTCAGATGCAGTGACAAAGAAATGGGCAAGCTAATGCTGTGTATGGACCCTTTTAGCCTTGCAGTCTAAGAAGACAGGCGCTGCTAATACTGAGTTTCTGCAGTCAAGAATTGTGTATGTTCCTCCCAGTTTAGCAGTGGCTTGTTTCCATAAAGTTGAAGGCCTTGATAGATGTTGGGTCTCTTTGTTGCTTTTGTCAAATTATTTTGCAGTCATTAACTGTCTCAAAAGTTATTCAAGGATTTTCATGAATGCAGAGAGGCAGCAGTGCTTTAGCGTAATCACATTGGCATAATTTCCTTAGTAATCAAGCTCAAATAAATAAATGTTCTTTGTTTGGCAAGTCACAAATGGCAAATCAATGATTTCTACAGGAAAACATCAAAAATTTTGGAGCTGAGCTACATCTTGCTTTTGACTGTTTTGAGCACAGTTGATTAAAACCTGATGAACCTTTTCCTATCTAGAAGAATGACAGATTCAATTTTTGTTTAAAAATTCTTAGTGTGACCCAATCTAGAGAACATTCAGTTGGGGAAGGTAGGACAAAGTATAAGGATATAACATAGCTCATTTGTACTGCTAGCTATTAAGAGTCATGTGGCTATTCTTAGGGTGAGGGTTCAAATTTATTTGTGCTTGGTATTTTTTGTATCTGTAAAGGATAAAGGATAAAGCAACCAGCATCCAAACTCTCTTAGTTCATGGCAAACTTCTACAATAAGCTGTTTGCTGTAAGCTTGGGTTAACAAGTTATTGATGTACAATTCGATTTCCCATCTCTTTATACTCAAAAGCCATAAAATTCTTTCAAGAATGAAAGTAAAAAGGACATATATCAGGCAAGAATTACTTTTCCTTTGTATTTTTGTTTTGTTAAATGACATAATGACAGCACTAGTCTTTCCATGCCTGCTTGGATTAGAAACCTGTAATCAAAGTTTGTTGAAGAAATTCTGTTTGCTTATGAAAATGGATGTACATGTTCTTGTTTCTCTTAGCAGAGAGACAGACAGCTTTCTCCTTCAGAAATCCAGAGAATCACAGAATGTTAGGAGTTGGAAGGGATCTTGAAAGATCATCTAGTCCAACACCCCTGCCACAGCAGGATTCCCTAGGCCAGGTCATTGATCACCACTCTCTGACTTCTGTCCTTCAACCAGTTCACAATCCACCTCACTACCCAATCAGCCAGACCACGCTTCCTCAGTTTAGCTGCAGGGATGCTGTGGTCAAACCACATTCACTGCCCTACCCTCATCTATTCACCTGGTTATGTCCTCATAAAAGGCTACCAGGTTGGTCAAACATGACTTTCCCTTGGTAAACCCATGCTGACTGCTCCCAATGGCTCCCTTATCCTTGATATGCCTAGAGACAGAGTCAAGGATGAAGTGTTCTATCACCTTTCTAGGGATGGAGGTGAGGCTGACCGCTCTAGAGTTACCCGGCTCCTCCTTCTTGCCCTTTTTGAAGACTGGAATGATGTTTGCTTTCCTCCAATTGCCAGGCACCTCTCCTCTCCCCCAGGACTTACCAAAGATGCTGGAGAGTGGCTTGGCAAGCCCAGCAGAATATTAGCATCTTCAAATGTCCTATTATCCATGCTCTTCTTATTTTAGTCTTTTTATATTGATAGAAAATATCGTTGAGCCTGTGATGGCTCTACACACCTGCTGCTAAGCTCTGCTCAGGTAACTTTTGTGTGGTAACTCTTGTGTGGTAAATCTTGCTTGGTAACTCTTGTTTACAGCTGTCTCAATTGTTCCTTTCTTCCTTGTGAGCTTAAGTGAACATACTTTACTTCAATTCAGTATATAGCTGAAGGCAGCCATAGGGGTGTCGACCATAATGGAATCATAGAATCATAGGATCATTATGGTTGGAAATGACCTCTGAGATCGTCGAGTTCAACTGTCCACCCAGCACTACTCTGTCCATCACTAAATCCTGTCCCCAAGCACCACATCTACATGTTTTTTTAACTCCTCCAGGCATGGTGATTCCATCATCTCCCTGGGGAGCCTATTCCAATGCCTGATAATCCTCCAGGTGAAGAAATTCTTTCTACTATCCAATCTGAACCTCCCCTGGTGCAACTAGATTATTGACTATTATAAATCCATTGCAATAGGATAATGTTAAGTGCAAATGTGAAATGCAAACACACAAACATTACTGTGTCTTGGTTAGTTATCTCTTAGGAATTGCAGGCACAATGGCACAAGCTGTTGCTTTGCTTCAATGTTGGATATTGATTAATGAAGAAACTGTATGTTGTACTGTGTATGTTCTAAAATCTCAAACAATATTTGCTCTGATTTTCTAAGGGGAATTTGTAGAAGACTCCTCTACTCATTTTTAGTAGATGTCTCTCTTCAAGCAGCCAGGTGTTTAAAATGTATGAACACAACAAACACCCCTGCAGCCCTGCCAGCTGAAAGGCAATCTGGTTTGTGACATTTTTTGCTGGTTCGGGATTTTTGTCTGTTTGTTTATTTGTTGGTTGGGAGTTTTTTGGTGGGGTTTTTTTTAGATAAACAAAAAAACTAACTTGAAAGTGAACAGTCCTAACATCAGACAGTGTGTCTGTGTAAGAATACACAGCCAAGAAATTCTTGAATACACCTGGGAAACACAGGCCAATAAGGGCTGCGTGGACATTTAGGAATGTCTTGCAGGCTGGTATTGTACTGACTTAACAAACTGTGTAGACTGCAATCCTGTATTGTTTTGTGAGATTCTTTTGATAGCTGTCCAGAGGCCATTCTGTCTATTTAAATTGTTCAGTCACTGAAGTTGTTGTGGAGTCTGCAGAATACAACACTAAAATATTTTGTGCTTACAGCAGCTTTCTGAATCTCCCATCCTGCTGCTCTGTTCTTGCACAATTCTGTTCTCTCAGTAAATCCTTCAGTAGTGTCTTCCCCCAAAAAAGTTTTTGTGCTCTTTTCAACCCATATTCTGCAAGATAGAATGGCAAATAAGCTCTGCATTACTTGTGGCAACTTCTGTAGACAGAAACCTAATTTTCTCATTACTTCAAGTATGATTCAAACATGTTTCCTTCAACTAAAGGATAGCTCTGGAAAGACATCTTCCAAGACTGTAAGAGGTTCTCAAGTTATACCAACTTATTAAGAGTCTCACTCAGATAAACTGCCTTTTAATAAGGTGTGTAAGAGAAGGTTATGACTGACTCACAGGTTTAGTAGTGTGATACAACTTCTTGATGTGAATGTGATACAAAGTGATAAAACTGCACTGAAAGTGGCTTTGGTGCTCTTGTCTCTGGATGATGTGGTGTACAGTTAGGTTGTTTTGTGGGAAGCAAAACAAATGGAGCTTGTCTTCCTGTGTTTCTTGTTTAAACCTGCTCAAGGAGTAACCTAACCTCCTGCTCCTTTGTTGCACAAGAGATAAAACGGGCCTTGACATCCCTGCATACGAGGTGACTGACTGGCTGGTGTGCTGCCTAATAAAATGGTTTACAGATGTCAAAGTGATTGAATAAGGGCCGAGTTTCTCCTAATCTGCATTCCTTTTCTCTACCCAGCTGCAAATTCTAGTGGAAAATAATAATCTCTTAATTTTCAGCCATTCTTTTAAATGTGTTTGATATTAGCAAGTGAGTTCAAAAGTAACTGGAAAGAAGTGAATAGGATCAGACTGTATGGACCTTGAGTCATTTCTCTTCCACATTTGTATGCAGTTTGACTTGAATAAGGCCACTGTGGTGGGTTTAAGGGCTCTTCCCAGCCCCCACACACGGCAGTTAAAGGAGAGACCGGATTGGAAGTTAAAAACTAGAAACTGCTTTAATAACAACAGCGAACATAAACAAAAAGAATATAAACATATACGGGACCCAAACCCCAAAACCCACTTCCCCCTATACGAGTAATTACGGCAGTGTCGAGGCTGCGGAGCCTCTCGGGGTAGAGCCGCGGCGACAGGCAGCCCCAGCGCCTCCACGTGCGTCTCAGATCAGCGACAGACAGCAACGCAGCAAACAGCATCCAAACTCAAAGCAGAGGGAGAAGAAAAAGGTAGCTCCTCGTGATCCCGAATGTAACAAAAATCCCCCGGAGAAAACCCAGCATTCCCCCGGCTTCCCCCCCAACCCTCCGCCGGGGGGGGGGTTTGCAGTGTCCTCGACTCAGGAATTTCAGGTTTCTTAAAGGGACAGTCCAGGCAAGGTGTGTGTGTGGGGGAAACTAATAATGGTATTATGTACGTGGTGGTGGAATATCTTTTTTAGAAAATACAGTTACTGAACAGAATTAATTCTGTTCTAATCCAAACCATAACAGCCACCTTCTACAAGAGGAATTGCATATGAAGACTGCAAAATTTCTCTTCAACTGTTGCAAGAATATTATGCATTTTTAACATGGATAACGAGATATTTTTTCGGTAAATTTCTTCATACTTATACAAGCAACTAGCTTGTTCTTCTGTTTTTTTGAAATATCACAAAAACAAAGCTTTATGTTTCAGGCTATCATTGTGAAAAATGACTAGGACTAAAAGTGTGTAGTATTTAAGAGATACATTTCTTTGTTTAAAAGATGTCATTTCTGTATGAAGGAAAAGCTTAATTTCTTCTCTGATTTCAAATGCTTCTGATGCTGCCAAGCCTCAAGTGTTCAGACTTAAAATTTCAATACTAAATGTCTCTGTCAGCATGATTTTTTTTTTTAATGATAGTTCATTGTTGTGTGATTCCAGAGAAGATGATGTAGGAAAAAACGGCTCAAGCCTGACTGTGAGACAGGGACAGCCAAAAGATATTTTTTAAACAACTTCAGCAAGCAGCAAGAACTTCAAATCTGACATCAGTGTTGGCCTAAATAAGCGAACTATCAGTAAGCTTGCAGTTTTAAAAAAGGAATGCTATGTTTTTCACAGAGAATATTTGTAAATGACTGAATTAAGATAATTTAAGACAATAAGTTAACATCACAAATAAAAATGTTACTCATTTATATCTTAGCCTTAGTGGCAGTAAATACTGGCTTTCCCTTTAGACTTTTTTTAATCAACAGAGCAATGTCTTCAGGTATCAATATCTAACAACTTCCTAATATTATTGAGCATGAAATCAGTAGAAAGTATTAAGTGTTGTAAAACATAAATGAGTTTTACACTATCTTCCTCTACTCTGGGAAGACTAGCAATCTGTTTAAATTCACTACTGTGTGAAAAGAGAAGGAAAAAAAATGTTTATGGTGAATTTATCAATGCCTTTATTGTATGTTGCTGACTTCCTCAAATGTTTCCATGTTAGGAAAGCTAAAACCAGTTTCTAAGGACTAAAGGAAAGCCTAGTGCCAAACAAAATCAGGAAAAATGGCAATATCCTCCTTTAGTTGCGCTTACCTGCAAAGTGAAAGCACCCTAACAGTCTGAATCAGGCACACATTCTGTTTGTGTGCATGCACTCTCAGGCATTGTTTTTATTGGAATCTCAGTGTGTTGAGAATTCTGTTTTATGAGATACCATGAACTTGATAAATATGATCATGTTAAACTGTAGATAAAACCCTTGCCTAGACAATGACATTCAATGAAATCCTTCTGTTTGAGGACTGGAGAAAAGGCCTATCTTGGAATATTCATGGAAACTTGGCTGTGGATGTTCATATTTCATCATGTGGCTTTGAAACTGAGTACCTATTTGAATATTTTCCTGTGAGGGTATATGAGCATAACTAGCTAGAATTTGCCTCAAATTGGTTGAAAAGGATCTTACCTGTTTGCTTTTAAATGGAAATTAATATACATTATCTATGATTGTAATACAGAAATTGCTTTTTTCCTGTATGCACTCAGTAGAAGACTGGAAGGAATTTACAAGAGTCACCACACAAATCTTGAAAACTAATTGCCTGCATGTGTTCAGGGAGGAAGTGAGAACACATTGCTGTCACCATTTATGGATCAAGATAGTAGTAATTAGGGATGGAAAAAGGCATGTTGGTGAACAGCATAGAGTGGTGAGATATTGGAATAGGCTGCCCAGGGAGGTGGTGGAGTCACCATCCCTGGACGTTTTTAAGAAGAGGATAGATGTGTTTCTTCAGGGGATGATTTAGGGCTAAGAGTAGTGTAGGGCTATCGGTTGGACTAGATGATCTTGAGGGTCCTTTCCAACCGTAATGATTCTGTGATTCTGTGGTGTGTTATGGTTTTTGCCATGCAATGCCTTGCCTCTCTGCACTCTGTTCCCCCAGCACTCAGCTGCCAACAGCCCACTTGAAGGCTCTACAACAACTTCATGTCCCTCTTGTATTGTGGTGCCCAAAACTGCTCACAATACTCCAGGTGAGGCTGCACCAGTGCGAAGTAAAGTGGGACTAGCAGCTCTCTTGCTTGGCTAGCAATGGAGTGCTTGATGCACCCATCTGTTGGCCCTTTTGGCTGCTGGTGCACACTGCTGACTCATATTCAACTTATCATCAATCAAAACTCTCAGATCCCTTTCTGCAGTGCTGCTTTCCAGCCTTTCATTCCCCAGCTGGTAGGTTGTTTTGGGGTTGCCCCTTCCCAAGTGCAGAACCTGGCACTTGCCTTTGTTAAACTTCATACGATTTGTGACTTCCCAGTCCTCTAATCTACCTAGATCAAAATATGGCCACTTTTGCCCCGTGTGAGGATCGAACTCACGACCTTCAGATTATGAGACTGACGCGCTGCCTACTGCGCTAACGAGGCTGCTACTCATGCTACAATAGAAAAAGAAAATGTTTAATGATGGAGAAAAATTAGTGAGGCATAAAAAACTTTAATAATTCTTATTGTGTAAAATTATTTTGATAGTTTATCTCAATGGCTATTCAGTTCATGATACTAACAAGAGTATGAATTTATTGCATAGAATTTAGAATCAGTTAATAAAGTTCATTTTGCTGCAGGTGGAATTTACTGAGATTTGCTGTAAATTTTTTATACTAGTATGTACCCAAATAACTTGATATCCACTGCAAGGCTGTGTAATTTTGAACATGTGTGACTGAATATATCTTGCTATGAATTCAAATTTTGTGTAGCATAGTCATGCTATGAATGTGCTGTATGCATATGTCTTCAGATATGTATCTCTAATCCTGTGGAGAAGCCATTGAAAAGTCCTGCTTTCATTTGCCTGTCTTACAGAGTTTTTTCAGAAGGCCATGTTTGAAAATAGCATTTTTTCCTCTGGAGTTACCACACTGAAATCTTGAAAGAATTAAAACTCATAAGAAGCATGAACTCTTAGTATTCTTTTCCTTAGTCTGCATGAACTAATAGGCAAGATTTATGCAGAACTGACTTTGGGTGAAATAAACTGTATCTTGTAATAACATGATTTCTCATAACCTTTTGATTCACAGATTATATTAGTTCCTGATGAATAATATATGTCAAAATAGAGTAATCATGGTAGTGAAAAGTCTGATGTGAAGGTATTTTTGGTAGCAAAAATGGCTTATTTTCAGTCTCTAAAAGAGTCTTGCAGACTGGTAGCCTTTGAGTGGGTCATATGAGCCACCACAGATGCTGGCCAGGAAGCTGTGGAATCAAAGGAGAGGCTGTCATCTGTCCTACAGGCATGGTGTCCCACCCATAACTCTGGGAGAGGAGGGTACAGCCTACTCCTTTCATGAGCGTAATTCCTCCTTCAGGATTCCTGCAGATGTTGTTAGTGAAGGAGTATTCTTTAATGGGTAACAGAAGTCACTGTGGGTAGTATTGCAAACTGTCACGCAGAAATGGACCTTTAGGAAAGTGTTATTGATTTGGGCAGGTGGATTGTATTAGTTACATTACTGGATTTGTGCAAAGGATATTAAAATCACAAGATGAAAATGTTACTGCTTTAATCAAGCACATCTGGCCAAACAGATTCTGGGAACTCTTTGTTCTTGAGGACTAACAGAAAATGGAAAAGCTGATGACAGAGCTAATAGTGTGTTAAGTAAAGAGAAGATAGATACAGAAATTTCATTAAGTTCCCTGTAAATCAATACAATAATAGCAGAAAGGAGAGGAGGAAAAATAACAAACAGTGTGAGGAAAAAATTGGATTTTTAAATTTTGTTCAAGCAAGCAAGGGTGGGTAAGAATACCTCCTAAAATTCTAAAGATCTAAAGAGATATTTAGAAAAGGAATGTAGCTGTGACATTCACATCGTGTGAAGGTCAGTTTAACCTGAGGAAATAGCTAAACATAAACCCAAGGATTTCTGCTTATTAGTTTTCCTTCCCTACAGGTTAGGATGTTAGACTACATTTAGGAATCACAATCTGTATGTTACATGTGAATGCAGAATAGAAAAAAGGTTTTCTCTAACCCCATGTATTGTTCCTGCAAAGTCACAAATAGAAAAGAGCCAACTAGGTTGCACTTTCCTTTCTGTATTGAAACACAGCTCTTTCCCATATCACCTGGTCTATTCAATGTGTTCAGTTTGTTTTAGCTGACAGTCTCAGATACACTTTGTCTGCCTAGGTACTATATTCCAACTCATAAAAAAGTCAAAATTAACTCCCTGTTGTCATAATACAGTACAAAAACTTCTTTGTTATACTTTAGTCAGTATTCCTATGCTTCCAGTTCTAGCTGATTCCTAGCACAATCTCTGGGAAACTTAAAGAAAGTGGAGTTCAGTACTTTCTTTCTATTACTGGAGCTTAGAAAATAACTTCCCTGGGTGCCCTCTGCAACCAAATATATCAGCTTGCTTTCTTGCTTGGTTTACTCTGATGTCCTTTAATCATTGGGCTTTATAAGCTACAAGTCAGAACCAAGGAGTCACAAACCTTTGCAAATCAAACCATGTCAATAAAAGAAAACTATTTGAAATTTGGGAGAAAGAATCTCCCAACTTTCTCCTCTCCTGAAAAATGTCTGGACATACTCAGAACAATCAGAGCTACTATAATAATAAAATGGTTTGGGCTTGCAGAGGTTAAAGTCAGAAGTGGAAGCTAGAAGGAGAGTTTTAATCTGTGTCTGTGATTAATGAGGTCTCTGATAGATTTGGTGATGTTATCCCATAAACAAAAGTAAGGATTTGTCATTCCATGTAGTTTTAATGCACAATGCATGTGCTAATTTTTCTAGTGAAGGTCAGTAAGAAAGTTGTCTGAATTTCTTACAGGTAAATGTTACTTTGGAAAACTTTTCTTTTTCCCTAAACTAAACAAAATTAAAAAATCTTTACTGAACGTTGTTGCCTTTGGAAGTGTTTTTAGAAATGGACAATTGAGAAAAAGCCCCACTAAGCTGAACTGCATAGCAATCAAAGCAAATCAATGGGTAGATGAGAAAATAAGTCTACTGCAACAACCTTTGTCTTATCTGATACAAATTGTCAATAAATTCTTACCTATATATTTCTGTAGGTTTTAGTATAAATACTAAAGTGTAGTGTTAGCATATCTATTTCTTCTGACTTTGTTTTTCACCTACCTTTTATTTTAGAATTACTTTGTTGCAGTTAAGTATGCAGCATCTTAATGGAATTTGCATGCTTGAGTCTTAGTTTCTTCATGTTGACTGTATGTGTAAAAACCCTTCTACTTTGCATGCTTTTTTCTGAGGGCTGTGATAACAGAAAGTTCCCGTTTCTCTTGTTCCTTCCTTCCTGCCCCCATGCTGACAAAGGCATTTACATAAGAGAGGCTTCTTGTAGAGAACCATATCAGTGAAATTTTTTGACTGAGAATACAGTTCATGCTACTACAAGAGCTGTTCTGCTGCAGCAAGTTCATAAAATATCTTTCTATTACAATTTCAACTTTCAGAGAATGTCATTTGCAAACGCATCCTTCAGATCCTGCATACCATGTCAGTTCTAATGAGTCAGAAATAAGTTCACTCTGTACTGGAAATGCATGATGTTTAGAGGCTCCAACTGGCTCTTTTCTTGCTGCTTCTTTTGATATAACAAATATTTATGCCTGAGATTTATACCAAAGAAGTAAGTGGACAAATCTCACTGTTGCAAAGGAATTACTGAGGAATGTAGAGCTTTGGTATATTACTGTTAAATTTCAATATTGTGCATGCACAGCATGTGGTGCCAGGAGGAAAGGGAGTTGAAACATACATATGCAAATCTGAGTGCATCTTTTCAGTATGGACTGCACTTCCTTTTTGAATATATCAGAAGCAGTACTTGACATATTGTAGTTTGGGGTTTGGTTTTTGTTTTTGTTTTGTTGGTTTTGTTTTTTATTTAGAATAGCAAATAACCCCAACAAAACTCTTCTTACTGTGAAATCTAATGTAAATGTGATATGAACGATACAATCTACCAACTACAGTAAAAATTGATTAAAAGGTGATATGGGCAGTAGTCCAACTGAACTGCATCTTTACCAGTACATGCAGCATGGGTAACAAGCAGGAGGAGCTGGAAACCACTGTGTGCCTAAAAAGCTATGATCTCTGAAATGTGTTGGGAAAGATCACGTGGCTGGGGCTTTGCAATTGATGGCTCTAAACTGTTCCAAAGACACATTGAAATGTATACAACACAAGGAAATACTAATGAAATGATGAAGTTTTGACTCTCAGAGAAGTAAGAAGTGAGCTCAGCAGAACTGCCATTTGTAATACCGGGAGGGCACACTTTGGCCTGTTTAGCAGGAAACGGGCTGACAGACTCCCTTGGGTAGGGCACTCCCTACAACCAAAGCAGTCTAGGAAGATTGGACATTCAAGAAGGAAATCTTATGGGCATAGGACCAGGCTGTCACCATGTGCCAAAAGGTGAGCTAGGGGGGAAGACCAGCCTGGCTGAACCAGGGGCTTTGGCTGAACTCAGGAAAAAGAGTATTTATTACCTTTAGAACAAGTGGAAGGCAACTCAGGAGGATAATAAAGATGTTGTGAGGTTATGCAGGGAGAAAATTCAAAGGGCCAAAGCCCAACTAGAACTTAATATGGCTACTGCTATAAAAAGCAATAAAAAATGTTTCTAAAATACATTAGCAAAAAGAGGTTTAAGGAGAATATTGATCATTTATTTGATGTGGCAGAAAACATAATGACAAAGGCTGAGGAAAAGGGTGAGGTACCTAATGCTTTCTTTCCCTTACTCTTTAATAGTAAAAGCAGTTGTTCTACAGGTACCCAGTCTTCTGAGCTGGAAGACAGGGAAAGGAGCAGAATGAAGCCCCTATAATCCAAGGGTCATGAAGGACTGCTAACTGCAGAGCAGCCAGAGATCAATAAAGTCATTGTTGTCTCTGGTAGCTGAAATAAATAATTTCATTCCAATATCTGGGTTTCTCAGTTCATTTAATTCTACCTTAATTTTCCCCCAAATAAACTGATACTGAAAAAGAAGTGATTTTTAATAGTTTCTTAACTTACTGTTGTGTCTTCTGTGTCACACATTGAATGAAATATCCATCCTGTAGGGGCTTTGTAATGTCTGACTATAGTGTAGCTGTCTTTTTGACTTGTACTTTTTTAAACAACAGGAAGCTGAACAAATGAGCAAACAAAGCCTGCCATGCAATTTATCTGCAGATGCACTACCTGTAAAGTTTGGAAAAGTCAAATAGCTTTATACAAAAGTTTGTTTTCACCTTTTACTCTTTCACTTCAGAATCTTTATGTAGACTTGTCAGAGGCAACAAAAGAATAATTAACCCTGCTGAATTATAAATAACAAACTGATAAGAAAAGTGTATGTATTATTAAAACTGATTTTTTCCAATGTATTTTACACACCTTTAAATCCATTCCACCTCATAATTATACAATACATAGTCTCTCCTTGCAAATTTGTCTAATCTTCAGTCATATCATACTATAAATATTATAATTTGGACTAAGGAATAGGTGAAGATTTGGTTTTGAACAGAGAAGTCTCAAGCCAGAGTAATATCTTAATAGAGCACAGACATGAAGTATTTAATTAATGTCAATATTATGATTATTAATATTTCATGCTGAATTGGGATGTAAATGTTCCAACACTATAAAGAGAGAGGCAGGCAGACATGAAGGTCTGATTTAGCCTTGGGGGAATTTAGGACTGGGGTAGCCAAAAAAGAGAACCATACCACTCAGTAACCTAAAATCTATTAGTAATTTACAAAGGGAGATGTGGATAGTGATTTCCCTTCAAGACTCTCAGACACACACCAGTACATGCTATCAAATGCCTCCAGCACTGTGGGAGCTCTGACTAGTATCACAGCCTTTGAAAATGAGGAGGTTTGCTCTAGCTGGTTGATGAGTCTGACTCCTGGCTGCTGGCCAGGTCTTTATGCATGGTGGATTGGTCTGAACCTTCAGCTTGCTGCTGGACATCTGCATTCACAATGGCCTGTTGTCTTCCCAATTATTGCTTTCCAACTTAGGTTGTTGACACAAATGGCCTATGGCCTTGTTGGTCACCCCAAGCAAATCTTGGGTTTTGCCATAACTAAAACCAATTAGTTGTTACTATCACCCAACATACTATTAGCATGTAAAATCTGCATGTCTTTATTTCTTTGCTATGAATAGTTAAATCATTAAACAAGGGCAGATACAGTACAGAGTTTTTGGGAAAGAGTTTCCCCTAACAATTACCTGAATGTTGCTTGTTGTGAGTTTTACCAGCACATACCAGAATCATCAAATGAGTTAAACTAGGGCAGACGTAGTCAAGGTTTTACTTATCTGAGTATTGCTTTTGAGTAGGCTTCATCGCATGACATTTTTCCACTGAGTGTCTTTTTTTCTTGACTTAAAATCTCCCCAATCCCCAAACTGAAAGACCCAGAGACCCTGAAATTTTCTATAAACCTTTTTCATATTTTGATCAGTTCCATGTAAGGTCTGAACAGTCATATAGAAATGTAAATATTTAGATGATGCAAAAACATATGTAACAATAGCAAGATTCTCCATCTGTAAAGAAAATGAACTATTTTTTCATCTAACCACCTGCTCCTAACAAATAAGCTAAGAGGTCGAAGTTATTACCACCAAGCTCTTCTCATCAAAAAGGGTGGGTGGTTTAAGCTACCAGAACTGAGTTTTTGCTCCTATCTTCAACAGTCAGAAGAAACTTGGCTGGGAAATTTAAGCTTTTTTTGTAGAAACATGCTGGTCTTCTTTGTGGACAGCTGCCCTAGAGTGAAAAATGAACATTTCATAGCTTGAAATGCAGATAAATGAGGAGACACACCTTTTAAAATGCAACACATCCATTGTATTTTGGTTATTTAGGCTTGATGGGGCACTGGGCAACCTGATCTACTTGATGGTGTCCCTGCCAGGCAGGGGGGTTGGAACTAGATGATCTTTGCGGTCCCTTCCAACTCTGACAATCCTATGATCCTATGATTGTTGAAAGTGCAACATTTCACATAAAGACAGGAAACTGGCAAAGAAGGTTGAGTGTTGTTGATGAAATGAACTAAACCCATTCCTTCCTTTAAGAGCACTTTATAGAGGTACATGCATGCACACACGAACATCCATAAAAGTTAAAATATGGGGAAATTTTGCATTTTTTTTGCTTATAAATGTATTTGATATTTTATCAATGATAGAAAACGTGCAGAGGGAGAGGTATATGATGGTTGCAGTGCAATAAGCCAAGGAGAGCAAAACCTGAGAGAAATGCATATTTTATTCCTAGCTGCCAAGCAGATGACAAATACACATGAAAGACAAATTACAGTGCAGAATAGCTTAATGCCTTCCTAAAACAGTAGACCTGTTAAGTAGAATAAGTCATCTTGTATGACTCCTGCAAACTGTTTTAAATTACTGCATTTTTGAACAGCATTTTCAAAATAATATGCCTGTCATCACATATCAGAACAGCTTCATTGCTAACTTTAACTATTTTTAGTGTGCATGGCAGAAGAATCTACATGACAAAGAGCATGCTATAAGTTCTGATCAAAAGATAGGCTGGAATAATTTTGTATTGATACCTGAAGTGTGAGACTCTATTTCTTGCTATATATAATAATCATTTAGAAAGTCAGCTGGTTAATATGGTACCAAGTAGTATTAATCTAACAATTTTAAATTTTTATATTTCATGTTAAAAGGTAAATGTAATTTTTTACTTGGGTCTATTGGCTCAGAAGACAATTCCTTTCCTGGCTTTTAGTTCTTGCCCTTGTAAGAGTATGTCAATTCTCCAAAGGCAATTGTATGGTGCATTTGTATCTTTTCACTCAAAAGTACTGGAAAAACCTGCAAACCTTTTCTGGACTATTTATTTAGCTAGTGTTTGAAACAGAACATGTAGGAAGATCATTGGGAGCTTTCTAGAAGTATCAACTACAGGAACAATTTATACTTGGTGCACACTTTCAGACCAGAATGTGATACTCTTGTCTTTTTTCTTTTTTTTTTCTCTTTTTTTCTCTCTCTTTTTCCTGCCAAAGGACCACCAAAAGAACATCTCTTTTAGTCTGAATACTAAATTGTCTTCTTGTTCTGATGTCACTAATAAAATGAATTTACATTAACTTGAAAATGTTTTTCTTTCTTATAAGCAGTATGTAAATATTCCTGATTGTTGCAAGAATTTTGCATTGCAATCAGTATGAATATGGACTTACCTAGTTAGAGCCAATAGAAAGATTCCCAAGGATCTCACAAGTTTGATCTTTAAGTCAAGGTTATAGTTATTTTACCTTATACTTCAGCAAAATTTTAAAGAATACCTCTTCTGATTCTTAAGTGTGATATATCAAGTATGAATTTATTAGAGTGCTGTAAAATAATCTTCAGGGTGGGGAGAATAATAATAATAATAATAATGAAAAAAAAATCTCAACTCCAAATGGCTTTGTGTTGTTTCTAAAGAACTGCTGAAATATTTCTCTAATTTTCTACCTGATGTGATTTTTCTGTCCCTGGATAAGATTTCCCATAGGGGAATTTAAGCATATGGTAACAAGACTGGAGGCTTAGTAATACCTAACAAAGTCTCTCCTTGATAATGCATGATATTTTGTAAGGCATTTCAGAAGATTGTATTTGGCATCACAAACACATGCATAAGTGAAATTCTGTACCATACAGTAACACTTTGAAAGTATCTTGCTTGTTTAAACATACCATTGGGAGAAACAATCTGTTTTGCTAATGTCTAAAGCTCTTCAAAAAGAAGCTTCCTAGTTATAAATTCATAGTGTTTTTTTAATGATACCTCACTGCTGGGAAATGGGGAGTCTGTTCTGGTGCTGTGTTGCAGAGGTTGTTTCGGAAGACTTGACAGGTAACCTACTTTTCTCTTCCCAGAAAACACCTGAAAAAAACCAGACATACATTTTCATTAGTGCTAGACAGTAGCAGTTTCAACACTGATTCTTCTTTTCTTAATAACTGTGATCTGAAAAGTTCCCAAAACACATAACCGTAGATTTTAAGCCTCTTAGTACTCTCCTGCATATGAAGGCCCATGGAAAATGATAAAGCTACTCACAGAGAAAGAAACATCTTAGTTTAAATAAAAGTATCACAGAGTGTTCCCAGAAGTTTCTGATAGCTTTTTCCCTTTATGAACTTATTAAATACTTGCAATTGTGTTTCTGCATTATTTCCCTGATTGAAGGAGAACTAGAGGGTGTGTTTGTAGCTGATTGCAATTCCTGATTGATAGGCAGAACGACAGATTGCTATTAATATCAAGGCAACTCTTTGTAAGGGAATATGCTTGACAAATGCTGACTGTTCTATCAAGAGAGTCTCCTGTTTATTGCAAGTCTGAATGCTTTAAAATCCACACCGAGAAAAAGAACATATGATTTTTATGCTTGCATTATTGTTTATATAACCTCTTTCAAAACCTTTGTTTAATACAATGGAGTGGACAGAAGAGAATGGTATGAGGGTAGTATATTTTCACTATAATGAAAGTATGCTTTAAAAGAAGAAGCATAATGCAAAAGTTCACTATTCTGTGTTGTTTGAAACATAAGGATATTGATTGGTACTGTAGGCTCACATGCTTTTCTGATCAGAAGAGCCTGATTATTTAATTGATGGTACATAGTGGGGCAGGAAGAAAAAACCCAAACAAAGTATTACCAGAGATGAAGAGTGAAGCTGGATATTTTATGTGTTACTTGCATGTGATTATATCTGATATTTGTATATAATTATAACCTGTATATAATTAAAAATGTGCAGAGAAACTAGGAGTCAGTCCTTCTTCAGCTTACAGTATTACAAATGAAAATAAATAAGAAAATAAGGGATTTACCTTGTATGTCATCTATTTGTTTTATAAGCAGTCATTTAAAGTTAATTTCCATTAATTTCATAACACTAGAGGAAAAGATTGATCTGGAAGGCAAAAAAACCCCAATAAAAACCAGTGTTATTCTTTCTGTAAAATGTCACAAAATAGTCCAATGTTCTTTGAGTAATCACCCATTTGGGAACATGGGAGTTTTACTGTTAAACATAATTGACTTTTATCTCTTGCTTTTGGGTAATATGTGTTTTTATTGGTGTTAAGTGACCCCTGGGGCATCCTGAGTACCTAAATTACTAGTCCTTGTGAAAAAAAAAATAGTGAGAATAAGCATTTTGATTCAAGTACTACTGTGCTGTTAGCTCTTGGATATTGTTTTTTGCTTTTAATTTTATAACATGTGTGCTCCATAATTCCAAACTAAAAAGATACGTGGTGTTTTGGGTTTTTTAAGTGAAAACTTATTTGCCCTAAAACATTCTGTAAATAGACTGAATAAATTTTTCCTTGGAGTCTGACCTCAAGTAAGCCTAACTTAATTATAATTATAATCAAGTTAATTCAATTATTTGATGAATTATATATGGTGAGAACTTGGCACGACATTCAAGATGAATAAAAGTCAGTCTTAACCTTTATTTCTGTCAGTATGTTCTGTATTTTCTGGTAATGCTTCCTTACACTACAAGTATGAAAAAGTCTTGTTAAATCTTTGTGAGAAAGTTTTAAATTCCTCCAGTTTATGGAGTCATTAACAGAAAAGCTACTTGCTGTTTAATACTTCTGATTAAGCCTTCACTGTTGTTCAAGTTACACTTATGTCAGATTATGTGATAATGCAGTTTAGCTACTTCCTCTGTATGCGTATTAAATCCATGAGCAGGCACTAATGCTTACTCATTGAGTGCAGACAATTTTGTAGGGATTTCTGTAATGTCTGCATGATGGGGTGCTCAGTCTATATGCTATACAATGTAGAGCAAAAACTTCAGGAAAAAATACAGATTAAATTGAAGGAGCACAGTTTCATCACATATTTTTGTGGAAACCCCCCCCCCACCTTTTCCCTGAGGTGAACTGTCAATTTGACTAGGAAAATACAAGCTGCAATAATGCAGCTGCTAAGGCATCAAGCTTGGTTTAATCTTCAAATCTGCTTTTGTAAGCAGGCTACATGAAAAAAGGCTCGTAATCAAATAAGGATTAATAGGATCTGATAATCTGAATGAATACTTAATTACGGATTCAGTGTTCAGTTACAGGGCATGTTCTTTACATTGATAAAACTGGAGGTACATCTGTATACTTTAATGATGAAAATCACAAATATATTTTAGCCAGTCTATAAGACCATTGAACATCAACTATTTTCTTTCCATTTGACATTAGCCATAGTGGTAAAGCTGCTCAGCTCAAATTGCCAGCTCATTTTATCCTTGTGAAAGTTTTATTTTGTAAGATCTGGACAGTGGTGTGGTTTGAAATATCCATACCTTTTCTAAAAGAAATGACAGTGGAGAAAAATTACATGTTAATGAGTTTGAGGCACTGGGATCTGAGAATATTGTTCTTTGTGGTTAAAGTGGTAGAGAGAGTGTTTATTTGTATTAGGAGCAGGAGACATAAACTAAATTGGATAAGAATATCTACTCTAATATTTTTAGTAGTTCAGGCCCATAGTACTAAAATAATGACTTTTTGATGCTTTCAGATCGAAACAGTGACAGACCCCCATAACAGAAATTTATTAGCTGAAAAGTGTGTTTTCCCTCAGTCCTGTGTGGGTAGTCATCTGAAAAGGCCTATAAACAATCCTATACATTTGAGTAATCCAAGTTTGTTTCTCCTTGGGCCCAAACCACTGAAATAAAAAAAAATAATCCTTCCATTGATGTGGGCTGTGGATGGATCTGCTGCATAGCAAATTACTGTCAGGAAACAGCATCTACTAATAGAAATAGTAATTTTCAATGGTGTCTTTTTTACTTGATAACTTCAAATAGTCTTCTGCCTAGGCTCATGTCACTGTTTTCTTTTATCTTTCCAGTCACGTTTATATATTTTCAGATGCTGGTGTAAGTAGTCTTGAGTTTTGAACATATTGCAGATTGGAAAATGAATAATAAATGCCAATTGATTTTTTTTTTAGTTGCTTGAAACTACACATTATTAGTTTTCAAAATGTAACCTCCTTTTTTTCTCTGCTGAAGAATCAATGTTCAACATCATCTTTATAGATGAAAAAGTTGGAGTGCAAGCTCGTCATTTTGAATCAATAGTATTTTAATCTAAGTAAACATAATGTTAAATCTTTGCAGTATAATAGGTCTTTTTATTAATATTTATTTGTATCATTGGAAGAAGAGAAAAATTTGTTTTCTGTTAATATGCTTGGCATTAATATTTGATGGTACGGATCTGACTCAAAATGTCACCTTCTCAATAACAAGAAGTCCAGACTATTATTTAAGTGTTCTCTGGTGTATTTTGACTATAGAAGAAAGGCAACATCCACTGCCTTTCCCACATGCACTAGGTGGGTCACTTCATCATAGAAAGAGATCAGGTTGGTCAGTCAGGACCTGCATTTCATGAACCCATGCTGGCTGTGCCTGATCTTATATTTGTCCTGTAGTTGCCACGTGATCACACTCAAGATGATCTGTTCCATAACTTTCCCTGTCACCAAGGTCAGGCTGACAGACATGTAGTTCCCTGGATCCTCTTTACAACCCTGCTTTTAGATGGGTGTGACAGTGGCAAGTCTCCAGTTGTCTGGGACCTCCCTGGTTAACCAGTACTGCTGATACTGCTGATACTGCTGATGACAGTGACTTGATGAGCTCTTTCACTCAGTACCCTCATGTGGATCCCACACAGCTCCATAGACTTGTGTGTATGCAAGTGGTGTAGCAGGTAGCCAACTGCCATCTCTTGGATTATAGAGGTTTCGTTCTGCTCCCCATCCCCATATAGTGGGGCTGAGTACCCTGAAGATAACAGATCTGACTCTTAAAGACTGAGGCAAAGAAATCATTAAGTACCTCAACCTTTTCCTCATCCTTGATGGCAATGCTCCATCTGCATCAAATGAAGGATGGAGATTCTCCTTGGCCCTCCTTTTACTGTTACTGTTCTTTTAAAACCAGTTTTTGTTATCTTTTACAACAGTGGCAAGATTAAGTTCAATCTGAGCTTTTGCTTTTTGAATTTTCTCTCTGCATGACCTAATGACATCCCTGTACTCTTTCTGAGTTGCCTGTCCCTTCTTCCAAATGTGATAAACTGTCTTCACTTTGAGTAAGGGTTGGGTTTTTTTGTTGGTGCTTCTCTTTTGACTGCTCAAACCAGCTAGTCCAGCTAATAGAGCTATTTCAGTCTAAGAAAGACAGCTGCCTGCAAGTGACCTGGTGAATGTTTTTGTGGTCTCTTTGAGTCCATCTAGGCTACTGTAATGATTCTAAAATATTTATGGGAACCTTGTTCATTGGAGTACACTCTTCTAACTCATCTGGATGCGTTTCTGTGTTTCCTACTCTAGGGAATCCTGCTCTGGCAGAGGGGTTGGACTAGATGATCTTCTGAGGTCCCTTCCAACCCCTAACATTCTGTGATTCTGTGATGTATTACTGTTAAATTCAGTGTTAGAAATATGCAATGAAGGAAATGTCTTACGTCTTGACTGCTTAAGATACCATCTCTGTAAATAAGATTGTTTATGATTACAGATCTTAGACGGGCTGACAGCTCATCAATGTGCAAGGTAATGATAGGATGTTTTAATATTATAAAATATGTCTATGAATATGCATTCACTTTCTGAAATCAATTAATTGCAGCCATCTTTGTGCCTCTTCTGCTTTTGGGCTTTGCACGTACCTGGGTGATTGTTTTTCTGTCTAGGAAGAAGATTTTAAAATTACCCACATATGTATTTATAGAAGCTGTCATAGAAATTTGTATACTTGAATATGCATGCCAGAAATGTCTGTGTACTCATACTGTACACTGAAGGGTACTTCAGTGAAGTCTTAAGATGCATTTGTTCAACCCTATCTATGAAGAGAAGCATTGGATTTTGGGGCAAAAAGGTCTTGGAGGTACTAAACAAACAAATAAAGAAAGCTTTGAGAATGGTAAATAGTTGCATGCCAAAAGCATGCTCCAATAAATTGATACAGATATTCAGGGAGCAAAGAAAATAAATATAGAGTGTCTGGTAAATTTTTTTTTAGTTTACATGTCTGTAACTTTCTAAAACTTTTAGGAACAATATATTATATTCATGATGGTCAAATCTTATTACAGTAATAACATGCAGCATTTTTCACAAGACACTTTAATGTACAGTAAGAATGTGTTTCAGAGATGCAAAATTTATTTGAATAACCTAAGTTGTAAGCTCTATCAGCTACAAATATCCAGAGCAGTTCTTCAGATGGGATGTCATGTGAGATCATATGTATTGTGTTAAATATTGTAGGCTCTCCAAAGTCATCAGATATCTTTTGTAGAGAAGATAATTGAAATTGTTAAATAATTTTAAAGCTAGTTGATAAAACTTTGCAACATCAGTCATCTAAATAAAAATACCATGAGTGGGAATTTTTGTTGAGAACTTAACATTAAACAAGGTATGTTATGAGTGGAAAGTTTAAAACAGTAGAATAAGGGATAGAATAACATTTAGTCTGAATATGTTGAATAGAACAGGGTGTACTCAATAATTTTGACTGTTTGGAAGTGTTCAGAGTGGTATGTTTCTAGAACTCAACAGCAACACTGGTGGAAACATCTGCATTACCTTAATCATAGAATCGCCAGAGTTGGAAAGGACCTTAAAGTTNTAATCTAAATCTACCCTCCTCTAGTTTGCATCCATTCCCCCTAGTCCTATCACTACCTGAGATCCTAAAATGTCCCTCACCAGCTTTCTTGCAGGTCCTCTTCAGATACTGGAAGGCCACAATAAGGTCTCCTGTCTTGTAAGTAACAACCATACAGTCATATTCTGTCAATTTTAAATGAAATTATGAACAAGCACAAAAAATAATCTGATAATTGCAACAGGGACAATTCCTTCCTTCAACTTTTTTTTTTTTTTTAAATTTCNGGATTATTTTTTCAAGGTAGATTCAATAATATTCTATTAAAAAGTTTGTTCCCCCAGATAGATCTGCTTCTTAATATTTTGCAAAAAAGCCCAAAGCCTTTATTATGTAGCTTTAAGGAGAGTTAATCTGAAGTTGATGTATAGTATACCTAGTACGGGTACACAGTCTGTATACTCTATATATTAAAAATATATAATTTTATATAAAACTATTGTATAATTTTGCAAACATTGAGAAAATTGACATAAATTGGGTAAAAAACACAGAAAGAGAGAAGAAAAAAAAACACAGAAAAGTGAAAATACAAACCTCTCTATCCTTGAAAATAAAGCTTTTTTGTGTCTTAGACAAGAAATGCTTTAAGACAAACAGGTGCAAATCATTTCAAAGACTGACAGATAAAAGGGGAAAAAAGAATGCACAAGTAATGCTATCGCTGCAATTCAAGCTTTTCTGTTGCGTGTTTCCTTCTATATTTTTGTGGTTTTAGGTGCAATAGACTAGTAGTGAATCTATTGCTGCCTTCTTGCATGAAGAACGTTCAGGTGCTTGTAAGAGGTAGACCAGGAGCAGCGATTTACTACAGTATAAATCTGAGCTGATTCTCCACCTCTTTATTTTGATTTAATGATCTCTATGTTACTTCCCTTTGAAGAGCTTAAGGCTCAAACAGATATTTTAGTAACTTCAGGAAAGCATTTCATACAGGGATTGATCAGCCTAGCTTTAGCATTGTAATGTCATTAGGGATCAGAGCTTGGACCTGCACAGAAAAGTAATCTATCTTCCTCTTTGTCAGCACTTCAATTCTTAGTATTTCTACTAATTACTTTATAAATTAAGAACAACAATCAAGTATGTATTTAATAATGAATTATCACATACTAGATTCTTTTGTATGCATTATAGTAGTCAACAGTAAGATGGATATATTAAGTATTTTAAAGAAGTTTTATAAATTACACATTTCTATATTAAAATTGATATTCAATGTGTAGACCACATTTGAAAAGATTAGTTTAGTTTTAATGCTCTTTTTTGTCTAATTTACTGATCAGAATACAGATACAATTTAGTAGAAGTAAATGTTCTGTATCAGTTCTAAGCAGTATTTTCATATGCAATCAGCCAGTGTCATGTTTTTTTGTAGAGCAAGTTTTTTTACAACTTTCTATTGATAGTCAGTCTCCCTTTTACTGCTGATGCATGATAGCTGTGGGAAGAGTTCTCTGTTGTTACCTAAGTAGCCTATTTGTTCTTACTAGAGTTCTATGAGCTACTACATCATACAAAAAGTTCACCACAAAATTAATGCCCCAATTCCTCCAGAAACTTTGCAATTCTTGGAGAACTAGAGAATATTGGAAAAGCTGTGAAGTAGGAAGTCATTCACATTCAGGGGCTGAGTTCTGCTATGCCTTCATCCAGTGGCTATCTCACTGACAGTAAGTCACTTGCCTTTTAAAGATAGACTGATAAATTCTGTTAGACTGTTCTGACAAGAAAAAGAGTTCATATAGCTAGTGTACCTGGCCTGTTTAGTGCTGAGGTAATAACTAACACTTGAGTCCAGGTTAATTCAACCTTAACACACAGTGTAAAAGGTTGATGCTCTATCTCTCTGACCAAATGAAAATACCATGGTGGCAGTTTTCTTTCTGGCTTAGTAATTAAGTACATTTAAACAATAACTCTCTAAGAATTATTTTTAAGTGTTACAAATCTAGGTCTTGTTACAAATAGTGGTTCGTTACAAGTCGTGTTGTAAGTTCCTGATGCAAATCTATGTAGATGCATGACAAAAGTACACTTTTAATTGTAATTCAAATTATAAAGTCTTAGAATTCCCTGGGCAGGGACCTGTATCCACTCCCCCTGTCTCTTAGGTCCCCTCTTTCTGCCTGGTGGCATGGGTGTAGAGGATCCTCTGCTTCTTGTGAAGTGCCTATTTGCTGCATTTGTTTCAGGGATGGTAGGGTGTGGCTCCACCAGTCTTTGTCCCTCTCACGCTCCCTGATTCTTCTAAACCTTTCCACTTCCTCTTTCAGCACTTCAACCAGGATGAGTAGATCCTCTATCTCTTCACACCTCACGCAGGTGTTATCTCTGCCACTCTCCAGTACCAGCGACAGGTTCAGGCACTCCTTGCAGCCAGGGACCTGGACAGCTGCATGTTTATATGGGAGGTTCATTTGGATCACCACATCCCTTCTGGCAACTGCTTTTGGCCAAGTGGAAACCATAAGTAGGTCTCTTCTATTTGGGTGGGCAATGACCACTAGCTGAGCTTGCCTCCTGAGCTGGGAGGGTGACTGTGTCCTCCTGCATGCCCTATAATGCAAACTGCTAGGCAACACTTTAGCTGATGAGCCANGTCAATTTTAAATGAAATTATGAACAAGCACAAAAAATAATCTGATAATTGCAACAGGGACAATTCCTTCCTTCAACTTTTTTTTTTTTTTTAAATTTCTCATCATTCTCTTCTAAGAACTATAAAATACACTAAAGGGGCATCAGGGCAGAAGAATGAAACAATCGAATTACAGTATAAGAATGAGTATTTTAAGGCAATTCAGTATAGCAAGTACATTTATTTCACACAGAGTAGTGAGTGAATTATAATAACAAGAAAAATAGATTATTTTTCTGGTTTCCTGGATTATTTTTTCAAGGTAGATTCAATAATATTCTATTAAAAAGTTTGTTCCCCCAGATAGATCTGCTTCTTAATATTTTGCAAAAAAGCCCAAAGCCTTTATTATGTAGCTTTAAGGAGAGTTAATCTGAAGTTGATGTATAGTATACCTAGTACGGGTACACAGTCTGTATACTCTATATATTAAAAATATATAATTTTATATAAAACTATTGTATAATTTTGCAAACATTGAGAAAATTGACATAAATTGGGTAAAAAACACAGAAAGAGAGAAGAAAAAAAAACACAGAAAAGTGAAAATACAAACCTCTCTATCCTTGAAAATAAAGCTTTTTTGTGTCTTAGACAAGAAATGCTTTAAGACAAACAGGTGCAAATCATTTCAAAGACTGACAGATAAAAGGGGAAAAAAGAATGCACAAGTAATGCTATCGCTGCAATTCAAGCTTTTCTGTTGCGTGTTTCCTTCTATATTTTTGTGGTTTTAGGTGCAATAGACTAGTAGTGAATCTATTGCTGCCTTCTTGCATGAAGAACGTTCAGGTGCTTGTAAGAGGTAGACCAGGAGCAGCGATTTACTACAGTATAAATCTGAGCTGATTCTCCACCTCTTTATTTTGATTTAATGATCTCTATGTTACTTCCCTTTGAAGAGCTTAAGGCTCAAACAGATATTTTAGTAACTTCAGGAAAGCATTTCATACAGGGATTGATCAGCCTAGCTTTAGCATTGTAATGTCATTAGGGATCAGAGCTTGGACCTGCACAGAAAAGTAATCTATCTTCCTCTTTGTCAGCACTTCAATTCTTAGTATTTCTACTAATTACTTTATAAATTAAGAACAACAATCAAGTATGTATTTAATAATGAATTATCACATACTAGATTCTTTTGTATGCATTATAGTAGTCAACAGTAAGATGGATATATTAAGTATTTTAAAGAAGTTTTATAAATTACACATTTCTATATTAAAATTGATATTCAATGTGTAGACCACATTTGAAAAGATTAGTTTAGTTTTAATGCTCTTTTTTGTCTAATTTACTGATCAGAATACAGATACAATTTAGTAGAAGTAAATGTTCTGTATCAGTTCTAAGCAGTATTTTCATATGCAATCAGCCAGTGTCATGTTTTTTTGTAGAGCAAGTTTTTTTACAACTTTCTATTGATAGTCAGTCTCCCTTTTACTGCTGATGCATGATAGCTGTGGGAAGAGTTCTCTGTTGTTACCTAAGTAGCCTATTTGTTCTTACTAGAGTTCTATGAGCTACTACATCATACAAAAAGTTCACCACAAAATTAATGCCCCAATTCCTCCAGAAACTTTGCAATTCTTGGAGAACTAGAGAATATTGGAAAAGCTGTGAAGTAGGAAGTCATTCACATTCAGGGGCTGAGTTCTGCTATGCCTTCATCCAGTGGCTATCCCACTGACAGTAAGTCACTTGCCTTTTAAAGATAGACTGATAAATTCTGTTAGACTGTTCTGACAAGAAAAAGAGTTCATATAGCTAGTGTACCTGGCCTGTTTAGTGCTGAGGTAATAACTAACACTTGAGTCCAGGTTAATTCAACCTTAACACACAGTGTAAAAGGTTGATGCTCTATCTCTCTGACCAAATGAAAATACCATGGTGGCAGTTTTCTTTCTGGCTTAGTAATTAAGTACATTTAAACAATAACTCTCTAAGAATTATTTTTAAGTGTTACAAATCTAGGTCTTGTTACAAATAGTGGTTCGTTACAAGTCGTGTTGTAAGTTCCTGATGCAAATCTATGTAGATGCATGACAAAAGTACACTTTTAATTGTAATTCAAATTATAAAGTCTTAGAATTCCCTGGGCAGGGACCTGTATCCACTCCCCCTGTCTCTTAGGTCCCCTCTTTCTGCCTGGTGGCATGGGTGTAGAGGATCCTCTGCTTCTTGTGAAGTGCCTATTTGCTGCATTTGTTTCAGGGATGGTAGGGTGTGGCTCCACCAGTCTTTGTCCCTCTCATGCTCCCTGATTCTTCTAAACCTTTCCACTTCCTCTTTCAGCACTTCAACCAGGATGAGTAGATCCTCTATCTCTTCACACCTCACGCAGGTGTTATCTCTGCCACTCTCCAGTACCAGCGACAGGTTCAGGCACTCCTTGCAGCCAGGGACCTGGACAGCTGCATGTTTATATGGGAGGTTCATTTGGATCACCACATCCCTTCTGGCAACTGCTTTTGGCCAAGTGGAAACCATAAGTAGGTCTCTTCTATTTGGGTGGGCAATGACCACTAGCTGAGCTTGCCTCCTGAGCTGGGAGGGTGACTGTGTCCTCCTGCATGCCCTATAATGCAAACTGCTAGGCAACACTTTAGCTGATGAGCCATGTCCTGTTTGTCCCCTGTTTGCTGTGCTCCTGGTTTTTGCGCTCCCTGGGGTCAGCTCCTGTATGTGTGCTGGTTTGGCCACTGTGACTTCAGGTCCTGACTCATCAGAGCTGCCACTCAACAGGGCTCAATACTTTCCACTCTGTGGAAGGCTGAGGCATCTTTTCTTTCCCTGAGCTTTTCTTTTCTCGGTTTTGCTGTTTTAGGAAATGTTCCTGAATGCAATCTTCACTCCAGACCGCTTCACTTCAGTGTCTTCCCTGAAACAGTGATATGTACCCAACTAATCAGACAAGTTAGAAAGGTCCACTGAGCCAAATATTACTTGGTACTACTTTAGGTAGCCAGCTAGGTTTTAGCTTATAAGCAGTAGTGAAGATACTTATATAAATATACATATAAAGACACTTACCTACACACTACTGCCCCCTTGTCCTAACTGTTGAACCTAATTACAGATTTCCATTAAGCTTTCTTGTAGGTTTTGTAGGTTCTTGTTACACTTGAGACATAAATCTCCCACTTTTAACTTTTTCTACCTCAATATAGCAATTTGCTTTGTTAATAGCAATACTTGCAAAATTTCTTAAAAAATATAATACATAAATTAGCCTTTTCTTTCTTTCTTCAATGCAATATTAACAGAATGCTATATTACTTCTAGAAAAATCCATTTATATCCATCTTCTGTTTTATTATCTCTTCATCACCTGTCTATGAAGATTTGTTTTCCTCTTCTGCTCCACTTTAATGGTTTAAGCAGCCTCCATTTTTTTTTTAACCTTCAAACTGAACTGCTCCTATTCTTCTGATGGTTTTGAAAGTTTGATGCTATATTATTCTATTTCATAACAATAATGATCTTTCCTAAATGAGCTATAGAAATGGGATAGAGAAGAGTGGTGCTGTGCCCTGACCTTTGAGATGAGATTGAGATGTCTGATCTCAAAGCTGACAGGTGCTGCAAAAACCTGAGTGCAGGGCAGTACTTATCAATAAGGTAATAGCTTTTGCAGGTAGGACCCAAGCAATGAAGTAAAAAGATCAGAAATCTAGTGGAGAGAAAAGATTGTGGGAGGCAAATAGGATGTTTTGGTCAATCAACATTTCTAATGCTCTGATTTTGAAATACACCATTTCTTAATGAGATAACATGACCTGATACAGAGAGACTTGGTCAATCTGTTCCAGTGTAAATGACTTTATCATGTTTCTTTCATTGCATGGTGACTTCCAACACATTGTTCTTTCCTAGTTCATCATGGCTTGCTGAGATATAAATCATTTTTTACTGCTGTGCCCACAGGCTATTTACTCTTTCATCATGTTTTTATTAAACTTCACTCTTGTTTCTTGTATGTTATCTGTGACCAGGTCATATATTTATTTGAAAGAAACTTATAAAATGGACTGAATTGTAGTTCTTCAGAAAACTGATCACATTTTGTACTTTGCAGGCTTAGGCTTATTGTCAAGTAAATTGTGGTTTAAAAAGGAGTTATCAAAACCAGCTTAAATTAAGGGCAGATAATTTATAGCTCAGAAGCAAGTTCAAAGCCTATATGTTTTATAGGCTATAGTCCATTTTATTTGGTAATACTCCTGAACAACATTAAAGTGCATGTTAATGTGTGCCCCATTTAAATGTTTGAAAACTTTCAGTACTGAACAAGACTATTTTAACATTCAAAAACTTGACTGTCAAACAAAAGTGCAGCATCACTAGTGATTCAGATGACTGAAACTGAAAGAGTAGCCTACAATTTTAGTGAAAAACAATGTGTTTATCATTATGCAACTTAAATAGGAGGGATGGGAAAACCATTTGTAATTTATGTATAATTGGGTTTTTTTTGGTTTTAATGTAGAAAATTTTATGTCCGTGTGCCACATATAGATATTGGTGTCTGTTCCCATATAGATGTTTGATCTATGTTTTTATTCAGGTCTCAGGGGTTGATGGCTTAGAAATTTGAGCTACTGAATCCAAAGGTCTCTGATCCCTACTTTCTCACTCAAGTTCCTCAAGCCCAAGTGTTTCTTGATGCAGGCCCTCTGGCCTCCTTGAGTCTTCTAAGGCTGACTTTTATCTTATGATTCCCAGACATCATTTGCTGATTCAGTGAGTTCAATGAAGAATTTAAGACCTTCCCCCTTGCTCCTGACAAAAAGCAAACAATATACACAAGCAGAATAACCCTCACTTTATTGGCCTTCCAAGTTGGATGTCACATTCCTGGGCTGTTTTCTTTTACAGCTTATTTTTCCTAAGAGTGAAGAAGTAGTTAAAGTCTCAAGAGACAAATGTCTTGATCCCTGTCTGTAACCCCTCCCCCCAAAAAAGCAAACAAAAAACTACTTCCTAAAGGCAACCCTGCTGTGTTCCCCAGGGGACACTGCAGTATGCTCCTCCCAGATTGACATCTTCTGGCAGGTCTGCAGGAAAAATTTGGCTCCTGTCTTGGTAACACTGATGTGAAGGGATATCACCCTCTCTTTCCTCTTATTGCAAAGGTTCCAAGCAAAGTCTGTCATGAGACTTATGGAGCCCACTCCATAACAGATATTACTGTGCCTTCCTGGTGAGACATCATTGACTTCATTGGGAATGAGTTGTCTAAATAGTTTTAGGAGATCTGAGTCTGGGAGATTGCTAGGTATAAATCATGGTTTAGAATCACTGTCTAGACCTGTTTAGAAGGCTCCTATGCAACATAAAAAGTTTTTTTATTTCATTCTTTTTCACCCATGGTATAAAACAATATTTGGAGTGCCTTAAAAATAGTCATAGGAGTATGTGGCTTAATTCTTTGAGAGATGTGAATTACTTTTTAGATATACTGCATGTCTATAATTTACAGACGTTTAGTGACCATCAAAATCTTGTCTTTTTTCCCTTTCCTTTTAACTAAAAAATACAATAGTATTTCTTCCATTTGTTTGCAATAAGGTTTTTCTCTCTTTCCTCATTAGGTCAGTTCAGGTCAGCTTAGCCTCAAGTCCTTTTTTTTTTTTTTTTANTAAGTGAATATAGTCTATTAAAAAAGTATTAAAAAAAAAAAAGCAAAAATGTAACTAAATGAAAATGTGGAGCAGGTACTATTCAGTAGATTGTCTCTTTAGTAGCCTTTCTGACATGAAAGGAAATCCTAAGGGTGTGACTAATTTAGATTTCATATCTCTATTCTTTGTTTTCTAGGAATGCCATTACAAGAACTTGCCAGTGTGTAAAGTTTTACCACAATTGTTCACGTGTTCAGGTGGAATTGGACTAAACTGTTCATTTTTTCTACTAGAAGTGCAAACAGTACAGGAGCAGGAAAAGTTATGTTTAGAAGAAATGCTTGTGTCTCTAGCATCAGAAAGTTTCACCACACTCAACAAAATCAGTCTGTTTGTTGAAGCCTAAAAGAATTGTCTTCAGGTGTAGGGACTATTATGCTTGAAAAACTCTTGTGTTTTTAAGAAATTGTCTTCCATTAAAGCTATATGTTGCCTGTAGGTAGTAAGAAGAATGAGAGGTGTATTTGCTTTTTGGTTATAAGCAACTATGCAAGACGACACTGATCTTGCAATGTGATGCATAAATGTGTATGATTGAGAATTTCACAGGAAGAAATACTTGTGTTTGCAGCAGCACCCAAACCACAATTTTGTGTACATAACTTCAGTAGAACAGTAGTTTTTACACAGTTCTAAACCAGAGNTTTCAGGTTTCTTAAAGGGACAGCTCAGGCAAGGTGTGTGTGTGGGGGGGGAATAACTAATAACAGTGCTATGTATGTGGTGGTGGAATATCTTTTAGAAAATACAGTTACTGAACAGAATTAATTCTGTTCTAATCCAAACCATAACACCTAGTTTAACTGTTACGGTATCCTCATGTACAGAAAGAAAATATTAGGACTTCTCCAGCCTGGTTCACCCCTGTTCTCAAGCTGTTAGTATTTTGAGTTTCTAATGAGATGTGGAAGAGGGTGGGATTCATCTTTTCCATGTTTTCATAAAGTTTATAGTTTAAAAGTAGCTGAGTTATAAGCTTTGAGTGTGTAAAGGGTTATAGCAAAGCAACCTGGTTTTGACAAACTCTATGGATCATTTCCTTCTGAACAGCCAAGCAGTACTTTTCAAACAGCAGGCTAGCTTTTAGACTGTGCATTCACATTTAGTAATCTTGTTTATTGCCCAGTTCTGTCCAAGAGGCTGCTGAATGTCTCTCTCCTCCCAGGATGATCCGTTGAACTGAGCAGACAGATTGTCTGCGCAGTAATTAACCAAAGAAAATGGAGCAAATACAAATTGCTGTGCACAAGTATTTAAAAGGCATTTATCAGGTGCATTTAAATGATCAACAACATAACACAGCAAATACTCTTTTGCAGTGAACTGATGGTAAGAGATTGTGGACACTTGCTGAGAATTTCCACAGGTGGATCAAGTAATTCCAGCTCCTGTGGCTTACAATGTTGCTCTTGAAGTTACACACCAAAAATTACAGCTTGTGTCTTGGAAACTACAGAATCACACAGAATCACAGAATGTCAGGAGTTAGAAGGGGCCTCAAAAGATCATCTAGTCCAACCTCCCTGCCACAGCAGGGCTCCCTAGACCAGGTCACACAGAAACAAGTCCAGGCAGGTTTTGGATCTCTCCAGAGAAGGAGACTCCCCAACCTCTATGGGCAGTCTGTTCCAGTGCTCTGGCACCTGAACTGGGAAAACCCCCTTTTTCTTGTATTCACACGGAACCTCCTATTCTTCAGCTTACAACCACTGCCCCTTGTCCTGTCACTGGACTACTTTATGGAACTGCCAAGAAAACAATACAGGGAGAGACTTAACCACAGACCACATCTTTGTTATTCTACAAGAACATTTTCTGGGATCATTTAACACAGAGATTGTTTGTTGTCATGCTAATTCTGTGAGTGTGATGGCACACAAAAAGTGTGCATCAGGGTGCCTACACATTCGGTCTAGTCCTGAGAAAAGATCTAGTTCTGCTTTTAGAAGATTGTGCAGATGTATCTAGGCAGAATCAAGGTTGTATATCCATTTTTCCACACCATACCATGCTTCTCACTGCTTAACTCTCTAACCCTGTGGCTAATTAATTAAAAAATAGTGTAGACTAATTATCTTTGTTAGGGATTGGATTCATAAGCGTGTGTTGACTCCTTTGTGTTCATCTGACAATAAAAATCAGCTTTAATCCAGTGCAATGGCTTTGAACAGTACTTACCCCAATGAGCACTTTGATTTCCTGGATAATTCTGCAAGAAATAAGATCACTTATATTTGACTGTGCTTAGTGCTTTATAGTGGTCTGATGAACTGTTTCTGAAACTTAAAATAAACAGAGAAATAACAGTTAATTTTATGAATCTTCATATCATGTGAGTTATCATATGTGTTGCCTGTTTTCTGGTTTTGATATTTTACACAACTTTTAATAACAGAATAAACTCTCCCAGCTGGAGAGTTTAGAAATAATAATGAAACTGTGAACTCATGTCAGTGACTGAAAGGGAAAAGGAACATTGTGAGGATGTTATCTTATTCTTCAAATGTTCAACCTAAGAAATTCAGAGATAGACTACCCTGAAAAGCTTGTAATAACCAGAGAAAAAAATGCAGAAGGTAGGCTTAACAACTTTAAGATGACCTAATTTTTCTCCCTCAGCAGCAATACAAAGAAAAGGAAAGAGAAAGAAACAGCAATTAGAAGAAAATATTTTTTAACATTGCAAACCCCAATGTATATGTTCTAATTATAAACAGAAGGATTTCAGTTTAAGTCTATGGACTATTATGGGGAAAAAAAAATAAAAAAGGAGGCCAGAAAGAACCTGAGAAAGTATGGGTTGTTTGAATAATGAGGATTGAGGTGGCTGCATGAGCAGAAAATTCTTCAAAACATGTTCCACTGAAATATCTTGCAGCCAAACTGGAGAAAAACTGGGGAATTCTCATCTTTTGAACAAGGGCTTGATCAGGGTCTGCTCCAAATTGGAGAAAATTGTAGAGAATTGACAGAAAGTTTCACATGGAAGTCCTCAAATAGTATGGCAAATAGGAGCTAGTAAAATCAAAGACTTCAGGATTAATTTTGTTGCAGAAATTAGTTAAAGTTCTATACTTAAAATAATGTGAATTTATGTGAAATAGCAAAAACTGTAGCAAAATCCTTATTACTTGTAACAGCTGTAGCAGTTCTTTCAGATTCCTCCTGCATGCAAAAGAGTATGAAAAAAATGTTGTGTAAAAGGCCGACTTCAGAAGGATAAAATATTCTCCTCTAGAATTCCACCTGAGAGATCCACTAGAAGTATATCTTCTGCTGGATTTTGAAAGCAGGCTTCACACTTTGGAAATAAACTGGAGAGAACACAATAAAGCACCTCCAGAAGATAAATATCAATACCAGGTCATGAGGCCACGAAGGGCTTATGTACCTAATATCTCATGGCATAAAAAGGCAGTAAAAGCTCTTTGTCTTTCAGCGTCTTCCTACTTTATATTCTGAGGGAATGGAAATCATTCCAAGGGAATTCAGGCTTTTGGAAAGACATGCTTTTTTTTGGTATAGGTTTTAATGATCCCTCCTCTTAGATTTTTATTGAAGGAATGTAGACCTTCCTGATGTTTTTATTATTCTTCCCCTTCTCCCTCCAATTTGACTTGGTTTACTTTTGCGATAATGAAATTATTGTTTTTTCTGGAAATATACATGTGTATTCTGGAATATATTTTGTCATTATCATTGGGGTGGAAGTATGAGTCACAGTGTGCAAACCCAGGGGGCAGTTCCTTTTGCACGAAATAACCTTTTATTTTGTAACTCAGAATGACATAACCCTCCTAACTCTGAGCCTTGTCCTCAAAGTTGAAACTTTAGATTTAGCTTCATTTTCTGTGTTTTTTTCCCAGCTTCCACTGCTAATTATGTATAGAATAGAAATAAATATTGTTATGTTGTCATGCAAACTTCAGGTGCTCAAAACTTATAAGCCAGTTTCACTTAAAGGTCATGAAAATAATCTCATTAAAATTCATTAAGTTGAGATGATCGACAGATAGAAAAAGAAAGAGAGAAAACCTTCCCACTTTCTGGTTTGTTTGCTTTTTCTCAAACCAATTTAAGAGATTACAGATCTCTCACCTTTTGTACTTGAACAGGTGGCTCCTTTTAGCTCAACAGGTGCTTGTATTAACTTACCACTCATTTCTATTATGAAAGCCGCCTTGGCCTAGAAGATCAGGCTAGGAAGAAGGTTTGTTATTTAGACAGTCTTTCCCAAGTGTATACGGCTTCTTATGTCAGTTTTTCAAGTGTCACATCGGTTAGTTTTTTATATGTGTGTTTCCAAAATCTATCCAAAATACAGAAAGCTTCCAAGATCCTTTGTACTCATCCAATTTTTGATAATTCAGGTGTATCATATGCTGAAAAAAATGAGCAAATTACCTAAGAAATTTTAGGGGGAAAAATAAATCATGCATATGGTTCCCAATGTCAAAATCTTGAATGTTAAGTCTGTGAGAACCTCCTGTGCTTCAGCTTACAACTATTGCCCCTTGTCTTGTCACTGGTCTTCACTGAGAAGAGCCTGATTGTTCCTTGTAAATGTTATTATTTGAGACTTTCGTTAAGGTAGTCCTCTTGTGTGTATACAGAGGGATACTTAATCATTTCAAATTTCCTGGATTAAAAAAATACTTGAATGAGGTGAGTTTGGATAGAAAGTCCTAGGTAGCATATAAAGCTTAGCAAGAAAACAATGTATTAGGAAAAAGAGAGAGTAGCATATATTTTCATTTGGTTTTTGCAAGGCAGAAGGGATGAAAGATGCAACTTTTCAAATATTTCCACCAAGCTTAATGGTTTAACTGTAATTTGTTAAATGGAGAAACAACCAACCTTTAATGTAGTATATGCATAAAGTACAAAATATTTCAAATTCAGACCCTCAAGAAAAATGTGGTACTGTTTTTCAACTGTCACTGTTTTTACCCATTTTGATCAATAATTTTCTTGCAGGATTAAAGAAAAGCTGTTTAAAAGCCTAGATAAGAAAGGTACCATTAGGTAACAAAGAAATGATCATATTAAGATGAATGCAAAGCATTCACTGGAGTATTAAATTCTTTATGATTTTTTTTCTATCTATCTAATAGGAGCCTTGAGAACAATTTAGGGGAAAAAAAAGCAAAAAATTCAAAACACAGAAAAAATATTGGAAGGCAGAGTTGATGGGTGGAATTTTAAGAAACATTTCAGTAGCTGTCAGTTGTTATACCTCGAAACATGGATTCAACAGAAATAACTGTGTAAAATGAGTAGTAGTTTCATGTAGATACAGTCAGTTGTGACAATGAACACTGTTATTTGACTCTTCTTGGTTTCAGATTTAACAGCTGTTTAGATCAAAGTTTTTATTCAGGAACTTATATTGCTGAAGAAGGAATCTGAATGCCCAGATGATTATTGAAATTGGGAAAGGGGGGAACAAAATAAAAAAAAAAAATGCAAAGCCAGGAAAGCTTCTGAGGTCAAATCTTCTGAGGACTTAAAGTAAGAAAAAAGTTTTTATGAAGAGCCATGTCTAATTTAATGGCCAATTTTCTGGGACGTAGAAATAGGAAGTAATTTTGTGAAGTTCATGAAAAAGGGAAAACAACGTCCTCTTTGAAGTGTCTTCTGACGACATGCAGTTGTATGTGTATTTCTTCTGAAAACACAAGCCTTTCCACAGAAGCAGCTAATGAGTTTGCCATTATATTATGGAAATAAATGAATGAAAAATCTCATGTGAAATCATCTCAAGAAATTTTTGATGACAGAAATAGGATCATAGGATTGTCTGAGTTGGAAGGGACCTCAAAGATCATCTAGATCAAAACCAGCAAAGTCTGAAGTTTAAGAGTGTGTGACTTGTTTTATAATGTTGACCATTGGGCAGTAAATCTTGGGAGTTCCTCTTCAAAAGAGAGAATTGTTTTCCTTATTTGCTTTTGTACCTAGTACTACAAGTTGTGTTAAAATGACTTAAAAATTCAGTTACAGGTCATTATGGCACATGCCATAACTAGACATTATAGCCCCAAATACCATTGTAAATTTGTTGTTATGAATTTTTGCAGCTATTTCTGACTGATTCAGCCATCATTATTCAGAATATATTTTAACTGTATTTGCCCTTAAGAATATTTGTATCATAGTTCCATACATATTGCTTATTTTGCAAAATGTGCTGCAAAACATGCTTTGAAATATTTGCATGACTAACTAAAGCTAAACTGGTCTTATTAACACAGTCCGTTTTGTGATGTACTATCTCTGCTTCTCTTACTGCTTGTGTTTAATTACCAGTCAGTTTGCAAGCATCAGGTATTTTTTTTTATTAGATTACTAAGGGTTCAGTTGAAACCTTTGTCTTTTTTGTAGGTAATAAGAAATAGAATTTGTCTTCTGGACCTGCAATATGAAAGAATGAATATGTATGAATTATTACATTTATTATCTGTTATGGTTAATGACAGTGGAAATTCAATGGCAACACTGGCAGTTTAATTATTTGAACTTTGCATTTGATTATATTCTGTCTCTAAGTTAAGATGTTTGAAATAGTCCAAAACATTAGAAATCCTAAGGAGAAAAGGTGTTTTCCCCTTGTAGGATAACCTAGTAGCATTCATTGTATACAATGCATCTAATGCATAATTTCCCCAAATAAATCTGTGCATGCCTTCATCAGTAACATATGCAAAACTTTCTCAGAGAATATTATTCAGTTATGTACTCTGCCCAAAGCAGTTTGTGTTTTTATTTTTTTTCCTTATTGTGGAATTTGGGGGAAAAAAAAAGTAGTAGATGAAAGGAGCCAATTAAATATTTATTATCTTTTTTGGCAGCTTTCTGTCTCTCTGCACAAGGGATCCCCAAGGTACACTCAAGCTTAAAGATTGCTTCACAGGCTATGGTATATTAAACTGGAAAACCTTTTTGCTGTTTTTTTCTCTTAATGCCACATAAATAGCAATTAAGTTGAGCTGAATTCAAGTAGGATTCTGCTTGGACTTATCTTCAGAAAAATCAATATTTCATTTGATGAAGTTGTTAGCTAGCCTAGTAACCTGAAATATCAGGAAAGTCCATGCTTTCATTTTCATTCCTTTCATTCTGTTACAGCCAAAAATACTATCCTTGTCATTTCCTTTTTGGATAGAAGCAGTGATCAGAAGAGCTCCATAAGCCCTTTCAGGCTAAATGACAGCAGGATATAGACCAGAGCAAAGCACTGAGACCTGTTTCTGAGGGCACTGTCTCCACTCACTTCACGCTTTTTAATAATTCCAAAAATGGAGCCACACAACCCTATTGTTACAAAGACATTCACTCTGTCAATTTCTGCACTCGGTTGGGTGAAAAATATCCTGTGTCTAGGGCCATTAGTCCTCTAACTAGGTAATCTGGAAAAAGTAAAAATAAAGAAAAAAATATGGAAAGTTACTTCTGTAAGTTTTCCCTGGGCAAAACTCTTTGCTGTGAAATCACATGTTGTATCAGGGCTATTCTTTCATACGTCTTTGCATCAAGAAACATAAACTCATGATACCTTATCTATAAACTCTTCTCCTGACCTGAATATGGCTACAACTTTAGATTGTAAATATATCTTCCTTCTGAGGAAAGAAAAATAGTTTTCAGTTAATGCTGTGTATACTATTTTTAATGTCATATCTTTTAGGTGAAGAATTAGAGGAAGACAATCATCTTAATTTGACCTAGATCAACTATGAACATAGATTAAACAACTGTTCAAACATTATTACTTGTCCCCAGCTGTAATGGCATCCTGGCTTGCATAAGGAGTAGTGTGACCAGTAGGAGCAGGGAGGTGATCTTGCCACTGTACACGGCACTGGTGAGGCCACACCTCGAGTACTGTGTGCAGTTTTGGGCACCGCAGTTTAGGAAGGACATTGAGCTACTAGAGAGGGTGCAGAGAAGGGCAACTAAGCTAGTCAGAGGTCTGGAAAACAGACCTTATGAGGAGAGGCTTAGGGAGCTGGGGTTGTTTAGCCTGGAGAAGAGGAGGCTGAGGGGAGACCTTATCGCTCTCTTCAGCTACTTGAAAGGCCATTCTAGGGAGGCAGGTGTTGGCCTCTTCTCCCTTGTGACTAGTGACAGGACTAGAGGGAATGGGCTTAAGCTGAGCCAGGGTAGGTTTAGATTGGATATTAGGAAGAATTTCTTTACTGAAAGAGTGGTTAGATATTGGAATAGGCTGCCCAGGGAGGGGGTGGAGTCACCTTCCCTGGAGGTTTTTAAGAAGAGGATAGATGTGTTTCTTCAGGGGATGATTTAGGGCTAAGAGTAGTGTAGGGCTATCGGTTGGACTAGATGGTCTTGAGGGTCCTTTCCAACCGTAACGATTCTGTGATTCTGTGAAATTAAGTCAGAACATGACAGAAGTCACAAAATGGCTTTAATTTCTCCTTCCTCTTCCCTTAACATTTCAAACTGTTCCTTAATTAAAACTTTCTGTCGAGTATTAGTAGATAAAATAATAAACTATGTGTTGCCAAAATGCTAAAAATGCCTGTCACCACTTTCCAGTCCCCCTAAATTACTTCTGACTAGTGTATCTATATTGATTAAGCATCATAGTCAAAGCTGGGACAGCTCCTCAGAGATGTGTTCTCAGAGAGATTAGCAAACCTGAGAGTGTGTGGGAAAGGGACACAGTGTTGAATAATGCAGTCCCACAGTCCTTTTGACTCTCTGTGGCAGGTGCTTATGGAAGTAGTCAAAAAAAGTCTCTGCAGCTACAAATGTTTTTTCCCACCTTTTGAATAATTTTTTGACAGTTAGCAAAAAGGTGTCATCTCTGCTTGAAGGGGGTGCAGAACATTTACTGGATATAGAGCCCAATGTAGGTGCTCTGCTTTATTTCCATTGCAAATTTCATATAACAGTGCAGAAAAATGTCACATAAGACACTAACTCTCTTTGAAATTCCTTCTATTCCTCAATAGAACTGTCATCTCTATATTTGTATATTGGAAATCTGGGTGTTAGAAACTGAGGGTCAGCTACTTAGTTTGTGGCAAATATCATGGCCCCTGTAGTTGGGGCAGCTTACTACAGCTGAGATATGCCCTAAGAACATAGAAAAGGAATCTGATAAATGAGCTCTTGACCTTTATTATAGCAAAAAAATAGTAATTCACATTAAGATTGTCTGTGACACTTCCATTCAATAAGACATTTGTTATTTCAGACACAATTTATGCCTAACATAAAACAAAAAGTTGTGTAAGAAAAGCACTAAAAACTATTTCCTTCTGAGATGTGTTCTCATCTCTACAACTTTTACAAACCTGGGAGATAATTACATGAAAGGATTTGGGACCCTATGTTTTTTATACTTGTTGATATTTTTCCTCTTATAAAAGAAAACAGAAGAAAAAGAAAGATGATTAACTATGCCTGATAGGAGCTTGTGAGATTTCTTTTAGGAAATCGAACTGTACCATGTATACTTTTGATTCTGTGGGGATAAGGAAGAGCTGGTTTTATGATCTGAAACTAAGGCTGAAAACAAGATGACGTGAGATGAAAAGAAAAGAAATGGAAGGGAATTTACATTCCTTTCTAGGGAAAGAAAAATAAAACTGGTGTCTGTGGTATCTTATTTAAATTCTGGTTCTCTAATTTTGTGAAAAAGGCCAATCCAAGGAGGAAAAATGCTAAACTGAAAAACCCCACTGTGTTCTATAGACTGAAGCCACCAAATGATAGTTTCTGCTGCTCATGTTTGAATCTGAATATAAGTAAAGGTATTTAATATGTCTTTCTGAAAGCATTATAGCATTTTGTCTTAGGAAAACAAGTGAACTAAACAGCTCGTGTTTTAGAGTGATAGAATAATATCTGTTTGGGAGCTTATTCTTTTTTATGTTCTTCCTGTCAGCAGGACTGTAAAACCCAGCTGTAGACACCTAAAACTTAATTCTCAGAGCTGCAAGTATGCCAAAATGCAAGCATCTGTTCGTAAAATCCTCCTTGGCCCACGCAGTCACTAAGTTTTGTTGCTCATGTATACAAGATTGGAACAGAGCTCTCAAAGTGTTAAGTCTGCAGCATCTGCAGAAACAAATTCTGAGACTAGGAGAAACAGATAACTTATATTTCAGAAGTATTATCTGAGAGATTATTCGTATTGCATGTTGTAGGTTTTAGGTAAATTCAAGTGGCAAATTATGTAGATCAATATTCACATCTGTAGACTTTGGATTTCAATTTGCTGAATGAAACTAATAGAATAGAAAAAAAATATTGGTTTGCAGGTTTTTTTCTTTTACAAATTAAGCCATAAAAGAAGGCCTAAAAAATTCTACATAAGTTTCTGCTTGCACTTCTTGCAGCAGCTATGGTACGTACATTGCTAGGTAAGGAAATCTTAATGTCATTTAATTAGGGTAGTTATCCTGACATTTAATCTATTAAGAAACAGGCAATTTTTACTCTGTGTGGGGAACAATTAGTAAGAAGTATTTAAATAGTCAAGTAACTTCCTTATAAAGCCTGCTAGTTAGAGCTGAGTAGAGTCTAAATTATTCATACCTCATTTAAATTACTTAGCCCTCAAGAAAAATACACTTTTATTTGCTAATTAATTGAATATTCCTTCTAAGTGACAGCCTTGCTGCTGTACCTTCTCAGTTTATTCATTAAAAAAACAACCACCATTTTGGTTATTTTCTTCCCTTGGAAAAGACACACAGAGAGTGAAGAGAGCACACAGAAAGAGCCACCTCTAAAGGACTGCATGAACAAATTAAAGACTAACTAATTGCATATTTGTAGGTGTCCAGATGATTGGCAAAACAATAGCTGCTTTGTCTCACTGCCTGTTAAGGGGTGACCTCATCTATGCTTTTAAGTATGTGAAGGGTGTGTGTCGGGAGGATGGGGTCAGGCTCTTCTCAGTGAAGCCCAGTGACAGGACAAGAGCCAATGGCTGTAAGCTGAAGCATAGGAGATTCTGTGTGAATACACGTAGAAATTTTTTCCCAGTTCAGGTGCCAGAGCACTGGCACAGACTGTCCAGAGAGGCTGGGGAGTTTCCTTCTATGGAGGTATTCAAAACCCGTCTGGAGGCATTTCTGTGTGACCTGGTCTAGGGAATCCTGCTGTGGCAGGGGGGTTGGACTAGATGATCTTTCGAGGTCCCTTCCAACTCCTAATATTCTGTGATTCTGTGATTAATTCTGGATTTCCAGTGTCCTCACATCGGCATCTTTTTCTGGTTTAGACTCTCAGTTATAATATAGTCTCCTCACCTCTTTTTCCATCTTTATTCAAAACCAGCATTTTTGGACAGTTTTTAAATCTTACAAGACTGAAATCATTACATAGAAGCTGGCTGATGCCAGTTGAGAATCTTGGCATATTATGGAGAAACTGGTATCTACTATGAAGGTCTCCTGACGCTTCCACCTATCACACCCTCTTTTTAGTGGTTTAACTTTGCAACAATTTAGAGATGAAATTTTCCATACTGTGTGTCTGCCTCAGGCTATACTTAGCTAGTGTCTCTCAGAACAATGCAGTTGTTTCCAAGAACAAGGCTGTGGAAAATGCAGCAATATTTCACATTGTAAAAATAGCTATGTTGAGAAATCAATTAATTATAATCAAGGTTTCACCTATTTTGTTATGACCACCACAGGAAAATCCACAAGGAAATTAGTTATTTTTTTATAGAATATTATGGACTTGCTATCATCCTATGCAAAACAAGTGTGTTCAGGTAATTAAAAGCTGCCTCATAATGCAGGTGCAACTGTAGTTGAGCCTTAAATTTCTGAGTTTATCTTTACAACTTAATAATGCTGTTTCAGGATAATAACGTCTATTGTGTGAACTAATAGGTTTAGCAAAAATATCTGCATTATATGTGTTGTCTACGTTTCCTGGTTCATATAATCTCATTTATCACCCCTATCCTAATACAGCAGTGATAGAAACTGGAATCAGGACATTTTCAGGTCTTGTATTTAAGAATCCTAATTTTACTTTCTACCTTGAAAATAACCTTCAGTGCTAGGCACCTGTTTAAATTATGTAATCTTTTAAATTATGTCAGCTGAGGTTATTCTCCATATTCTTGTTACCTGTGCTATTAAAATATGATTTATTCCCTGAAATAGCACGTATGATGCTGTTATGAACCATTGATAAAAATATTATCTCTCTCCCTGTTTGTTATGAATAGATCAGATTCTGATCTCACATTGATTTTTTGCTGTAGTGAAGTCTTTGACAACAAAGATCAATTTTACTTATATAAAGGTGTGATCAGATGCTGACTTGAATGTATTAAACATTTAAAAATGTTATAGTACTTGAATTAATAGGCTCCCTTTTAAAAACGAGCACAGTTGTCCATAGGCACACAAATACCACCCTAAAGCTTCAAATTCATAATTATATGAATATTCTTGTGGGGCTGTATCAATTAGCTTCAACAGTGAGCTGGAACTCTTTACTCACCTTTCTAACAGTTTAACTGTCTTAAAATGCGTTGTGTCACAGATGCATGTGGGTTTATCAGAGATTGAATGGAATCATGCACCTAAGCCCTATGAAAGTTAAGCTGCAAATTCTCTGGTAATTTCAAAGGCTTGGTGACAATTGTTATACAAGCCAATTCCATCACTTAATTGGGTCAAAACCTAATTTTTTTTGCATTCATTTTTCTCTTCTATTTGTTATTCTAGTTTATTTCCAACACAGGAAAAAATGAATTCCAGTATCTTACACTGTGTCTCACCTGCAAAGATAATGCCTGCTGGAAGAATCCAAGAGTGGGCTCTCTGTCTGTGATTTCTTCGGTTAGTATGAGACACACTGTGCTTTAGATAATATAATTCATGTCTCTCATCAATTTGTTCACTTGTGTTCTCTCTAGGAAACATTTTCAGCAGACTGTTTGGTTTTTTCTTTTGTAATTTGCCTGTATTTACACAAATGTATGATATATGTTTTGTATAAACACGTCCTATATTGTGAATATGTTGTAGGTTAGTATTTTAGTTGTGTATATTATGCATTAATAAATAATATTAATATAACTGCATTAAATATGTTATAACATATATAGAAGCAAACATTTAACAGGCAGTATGGTTTTGTTGTATCTCTAGTTTACACTGGAAACAGTAGTTCACAGAAATACACCCTGCAAATGCATCATGGTTCAGGGTGGTTCCTCGTTTATTGTGGGGGCTGTCTTAACATTAGTATTGAAAGTTCCCATGTGTAGAACAGTCCCTAGCGGATGTATGTAATTCTGTCAAACCTGGAGCAAACTTTAGCAGCTTGACAATATTTTAGGGATAATGTTAAAAGCATTCAACATTACCAATAATATTGGTCCAAAAGAAAATGAGAATTCCCAAAGCCATCAGAGCATGTAGTATGGCTTTTTGGTACCTGTGGTTGAGTTGCTGGTGTATGTTTGGCAACAGGTTCTTCTTTATTTGTGAAATATATGTAAAATAGAAGTAAAACAATGCCTACTTTCTGAAGTTATATCCTCTCCCAAATTAAACAAAGTAGTATATTTAAGAGGCACTGCAAACTTTCTATCTTGCATACATAAGCTGCTGTATATGTTCTGTTAAGTTACAGGTTGAGCTTAGACACTACTGCCAGCAATGCTCTCAAGCTGCTTAGAGAAAAATATTTACAGTATTGGGAAGGGCGCATTTATATTTAGTGTAAATCCTCAAATGATGTTTCTCCTGCAGATCAACAGGCCCTTAAGTTGCAATGAAATACAGTCTTTAAGAGCTGGAATAGTGGTAGCCAAAACCTATGTGTTAAAACCAGCCATGTAGTGCAGAATGAGCTGTCAGCATCTTCTTAATGAGACAGATCATACACAAAGGGCAGTGTGCATATGAAATAAAGGGCAAGAGAAAAGATGTAGAATCCAACAGGCAAAGCAAGAAACTCTCTGCCTCACCAGCAGATAGAGTTCACCCATAAAAGGCAGAGCTCTTCCTCAAACATGACAAGAAGCTGCATAACAAAACGAAAAATGCAACTTCTCACACTCAGTAACTGAGTTTTTAATTTTTTTTTAAACTTTTAAATTGCTTTCTGAGAAGAAGGTAAATCTTAATAAAGCATAGTCACAGAACTTTCTTGTTTTACAAGATTCATACCAGCAGTCAGGAAGTGGAGATGTAACACACAGTCTGTGATTTGTCCAAAAATAAAATTAATGCAAATACAAGGAAAGACTAATTAGCACTTGCACAATAATGACTAGTGATAATTTACAAAAATACCTGTTCCTAATCATAATCTTATGACAAACTTCAGATTTAAAAGAGTACCTTGAAATGTCATTGACTAAATCCAGATAATGAAAATGTACATTAAATGATCTTATAAGCTGTTCATAGGCATTCCATAAATAGAAAGAGAATTTTAAATTAGAAGAGTGAATGATGTGTTGTAAATTATTTGTTCAGCTGTATTTATTATTCATCCAGTAGGGCTCATTATTAAAGTTGGCAAGGTTGTTTTCTTTTTTCCCTTTTTCTTTAATTTAGGAAGACTATTTTGTTTCCTTAACCATGCCTTAGAGTAACTTTAATTATTTTTTAAAATAATGTGATGAAAATTTTTCTGGAAAAAATCTTAAAGCAAATAAATCAAACTTTCTTCTATTTTTACTATGTCCAGCAACGTTATTTATTTGTTTTGAAAGTAACATGTAAAGTATTTTCTACGTTGAGTAGTAAGAACAACAGGAAAAATTAATTATTTAATTATTGCATGCAACATCCAGGTTTAAGTTTTAGGGATTTTTATTACCATACAGATTTCTTCCTTAATGAATAATAATTTGTAATTATTTTTAATGTAGATATTCTTGGTTGATTCACAGATATATTTGGTCTGGTTTTTGAAACCTATTTTGATCTTGACTTAGAAGTATTTCATGATAATTCACAGAGTGACAATATAGCACAAAAACATCTCCATTCATACATTCCAAATTTTCTGGCTTTTTTCATATTCCTATGACCTGGCACTGCAGAGGTGCAGAAAGAAAGCACCTAATTTATCTTCATTATACTATAATTTATTGTGTACACTTTCATCAAGTCTCGTCTTCTAAATTTACAGTGCAGATCTTTTCATTTATGCCATATGGAAGTTCTTTTCCCTAATCATTTTTATGTCTGCCTCTGAAGACATTTAATTTCTTGCCTTTTTATTTTTATTTTCTTTATTGAAATAAATTATGCTTTTAATAATGCTTAGAATAGGCAAAATTCTTATTGAGATGTAAGTTACAAACTAACATGTATTGCTATTTTCAAAACTATCTTTGGAGACTTAAAAAACTTTATCTTTTTGTTCACATGTTTTTTGTTCTGTTGTTGATTTTTTTACAAAAAAATGCAAATATTATTCCTATGTGAGTACAGTAGCTGATTGCTGTGGCTTGTGCTTATATATTTCCAGATGCTAATCAGTTTGGTTTTTTAACTAACCTGTTTTACTTTTAATAGGGCATCTATCTGGGTAATACTACCTTCGAAATTTATTCCTGAAGTGAAATACTTGTGATATATAAAAATTACATTACGTTTTTGAGAAATGCTCAAAGTCCATGGACTGCTCCCATGTACAAGGAAGACAGTGGAGTAATAATCTAAATGAATGGAAATTATGTTAGTTGAATAAATGACATGGAGAACAGGCAAATGGAAAAGCAGGACAAGACACTCATCACAAGAGAAATAAAACCAAAAGAAAGTGTGAATATTCAGATGTGTAGAAGGCATTAAAACCATGACAAGTCCACTAAGTGGAATGAATTGATTTGTGAGAAAAGAATTTGAAAATGAGTGGTGGAAAGTGGTAGGTGGAGAGGCTGAACAGTGAGGCAGCTGAAGACTGCTAGCGAGCACTGAAATTCATAACTGAAGGTTCTGCCTTCTAGCCCATAGCAATTAAGCCTATATATATAAATATATATATATAACTGTTTAGGTTTTGGTTTTGTTGATGTTGTTTTTGTTTTGCATAAACAATGTTTTAAGAAGTAAATGAAGGAGGGGAAGGATGGCTACATGAGAAAACAACCAAACCAGTTGCCCAACAACCAATCAGTTTCCCTACAGTTCACAGTAAATATCTGCTTTCTGGCAGAATACTTCTTTCATCATCATGGGCAATTGCTTTCCAGCAGAAAATATGATTGGCTTCTAGTGTGGTGAGCAAAAATTTAAAAGAAAAAGGAAGTTTATAAATTATTAAAAAAAATTATAATCCTTAAGTACTGGTTGAACTGGAACATCAGTTAGATGTTGGAAATCACCTTTTTAGAAACATGAAGGAAAAAAAGTAATTAGATGTCATAAATCTGGTGGCTTTTGCCCTCAGTAAACGTTCTTTTTGAAAGCTCCTGACCAATGTAGGTATATGAGATGATTCTTTGTTTTTAATATAGCCAGGCTTTTCTGGATGGAGTTGTGCAAGCTTTGATGGAAGATTGCTGTTACACCTTGCAACAATAAAATATGTTATTTAGTGCTTCTGGTCTCCTTGTCAAATTTTTACTTGTCAGAAATTTGACAAGTAGAATTCGTATACCTTGTTCATTCTGTGAAACCAGTAGAGTTTCCTGAGCGTGTGAATTAGAAAAAGCAAAACCAAAAACCAAACCCCAAAGTCTAACCTGCCACCACTTGCTATATCAGGATCTATATAGGTTTTCTCACTCTAGTGTATCTTCTCCTTTTGTTATTCAAAGTGTTACTGTACCTAGAAATTCTGAACATAGTCCAGGACCGCCTCATTACTGTAGACAAACAGAACAAAAAGACTCTTCCTTAAATATACCACAGTACAAGAAGAAGGCATAGTTCTACAGATATCTTACATCTGTATGTGCCAAGCAGATCTGTCAAGACATGTTCCCTGCTTCCAGCCTTTAGCTTCTCTCTCTGTGCTACCTTGTCCTTTTGTCTGGCATGGGTATTTCAATGGTTGAACAGTGAGTTGAATAGAAGATCTTAAGGCAACCTAGTAAGAGGAAAATGTTTGAAGTTCAGCACCCAGTTCTGTTTATTCTCCGTGGGAAATAAAACCAAATCAGTCACAGAAACACACAACTAAACTTATTCCTTGCATGTTTCATGAACTTGTTTGTAAAGATTCTGAGATGAAGCTATGAATGTTTTCAAAGGTAAATTATTCTATTTTTAACTCATTTTACTATTGGTTGTTTTTGTATGTCTCATTTAAATTTCTTTGCCTCATTATTAACTTTTCATTCTTGTCCTACTTACTATGAATGTGGATAACAGATGATTCCCTTTCTCCTCCTTTATTGTCTTTAGTATTTGAAGACTTATATTTGCTCTCTTCTGTCTCTTTCCAAGACTAAGCAGTCTCAATTTGTTTATTCCTCCCCTTTTGCTGATTTTGCCTAGTCTTTGAGTACTCTTACAGTTCTCTGATGAACTTTTTTCTCAAAAAAAAAAAAAAAATGACCGAAGTTATACATGGTTCCAGCTAACAGCATATTAGTTTTGAGGAAAAGGTCGATAATATCAGAAAGCAGAATAGGAAACCTGTTTCATTTTAATCACTAGAGAGAAACCCTTTCCTTCACCCCTTGTCTTGCTGTAAGGTGTTATTTATTCCTTTCTTCCACTTTTTTTTGAATATTTGATAGAACAACAAGCATTCTGAGTTTCCTTATATAACATATAATACTTTGTATTTTAAATCGAGCAAAATTTGATCTATAAAACTTAAGTGCTCATGTTGGAAAAATCTGAGTTTCAAAATATGGATCCCCATCTGTCTTTTTACAATTATAGGGAAATATATGGTACAGTAAATGTACCATACATTAAATGCTTATTTCAACGTGGAGTTGAAATAGAGGATAGTCTAAAAGCCATTGTTGTTTTGTTGGCAATATAGTCAGTGTACAGCACAGGAGCCAGCTAGAAAAAAGATTTTACAGTTTATTTTCCATTTAACTCTCTTTTGTACCCATTTGTTTTCCATTATGCTATAAAACGGTGTTAATGCAGCATAAAACTCTGTTAATGTAGCATAAAATGTTATTATGAAATACAATGCCTGAGATTCTGGAAACAAAATTATAAACTAAACCTCCTGTATACCTACTTTAAATTTAGTAATAAAATAATAATAATCAGAAATTGCTGTCAAGATATTCCTTATAACCATTCCCATATTCTTTTTTTTTGCAGTGAAAACCAGATAAGCCAAGATAAAGTCACTGAGTAGTTTCAGTGCTTGGGTTTTTTTATTTCTCAAAATTTTTTTTAGTACAGCTACTGTAAGTATTAGGGTTGAAATGGAAAACTTATTGTCCTTTACATCTAAAGATGCCTGGTTAGATTATTATTAGTTTTTTCTTGAATTTTAATAGGACTTCATGTTAACTAAGTGGAGTTCTTCTCTGAATTGCAAGAAAATTTTCTCATATTCAAACAACTAAATAGAATTACAGAACCTCTGCTGGAGAATGCACAACTATGCACTGGTATCAAACACCCAGTCCATTATATTTCACAGAAAAGGTTCACTAAAAAAAGTCTGTGTTTTAAGGAGAAATGCTGTCATTATCATTTAAACTGTTTTGGAAGCTGTGTAGTCGCTGACATGTTCCAAACCCTGTATTTCTTATTTAAAAAAGAAAAAAACCACAAAAGAACCAACCAAACAAAATAACCAAACCAAACAAAAAAACAAGCTGGTCTAGATGCCTGCACAATACCACTCACTGTAGTATCTAAGCACTGTGCAGGACCCAAGAGGCCCAAAAATGTGATGACAAAAGTCTGTTCTGAAAGCTTGCACAATGCAGTTCAGAAGGTAGGAATTTGTCTCTGTAAATTCCCAGCTATGTTGTTTTAACAAATTGTTTCAAAGTCTTAACTTGAGACATCTGTATTAACAGAGTTTGCAGAGATCTTTGAAGTAGCAAGGGTATATTTACAGAAAGATGGCCCCGGGAAATGGGACATTAATCTAAGAGACAGCCTGTATGGTCAGGAAAGCTCTGGACACAGTGTGAACAGTGAGCCAACCACTGTATAAATGCAAAGGAACTTAGTGGTGCATGAATGACATGTGAATTGAACTCACCATCAGTTTGACGTTAAATCCACTATGTAAGTATAGTAAATATGGTGCAATGGATTTGTTAATTGCCTGCTATCTCTACAGTTAATTAGCTGACCACCTATGTAATTTCAAAATGTGAAAATAACTACAGAATATAAAGTGGTAGCATCTGATTCAGGAGAAATGATAACAGGCATATAGTTACAGCTCCTGAAAAAAAAATTTCCTTCGTTATAAATCTGAAGGCTTAGTGAAGACATTAATGATGTCTTTCTGACTGAGCATCTAGCTGATGTTCAGAATCAGTACTCAATGCAATTGTTAAGGACAAGTGAGATACATTTTCTGTTGCCCAGTCTTCATGGTCCTTTTCTGGTTGCCCTCCAGGCTCCACATTTTGTATTTGGTTTTTGCTTTAGAGTGACTTTTGCCATTTCTGCCATGTTAGAAGAATTTTCTTCTCACCCTTTTTCATTTTCCAAATGGCTTTTCACATGGTGTCCTCTCCCTCTGTTGCAAGGCAACTCAACTTCCCTGCCTGTGATGATCTGTCTTCCATTATGCCACCCTCTACCACTGGAAAACACAGCACCAGCCTGCTTTTTGCACCTCAGATATCCATAAAACAGTGATGGTTTTCATCCATTTCGCTTGTCAGGATGAAAAAGCTCAAAACAATATAAAAAGCCATGTTAGTGTGCTACTAGCCTGAGTACAGTCTCTGCTCATGAAAATGTTCTGTATTGCCTTGCTCTTTCTTTCTCTTCCACCTTTCTATATACACATCTGTTGTCTCAAGAGGAGTGTTGTCTCAAGTGAGTGTTCTTCTCATATGTATGCATTTATACACAGCAGACCTATGATAAACCATGACTGCTGCCCTTTCTGGAGTAGAGCATGCCATTTGTGCAGACACAGACCACAGCAGTTGCTTTTTATTTTGATCCTCAACTAGAAAGGGTTTGGTAAAAAATAAGGTTATTTTTAAAAAGCCTTAGTCATGAAGGAATGCTTGTATGTTGAAAGGATTCATTTATGTTAGATCAGTCAGTGAAGGAAAATTGGAATTATAAAGACTGATTTTTACTGTCCCAAGAGAGGTATGGTTTTCCTAAGTTTGAAATGGGCTTCTAACATAAACCTACTATGCTTAATTAAACCTACTTGCTTAATTTGTTTTTGACAAGCTGATTAGAAGCAGAGGATGTTAAAAATAATGAATAATTTTTGACCTTATTTAGGTCAACAACATTCAGTGAAGCGCAGATTTGTCTAGAATGTAGGATGTTAAGTTAAAGAAGAGCCCAGTGATGTTGTTTAGTAGAAGACAAAAGACCATTATCCACCAAGACCTGCAGGATGTGTTTACAAAGCAATGTGAAGGAATAAACACTTTATATAATATAATTATTTTGGATAGCAGGCTTCAATGTAGATCTAAACCTCATTTTGTCAGGGTTTCAGTAAGGCTGTGGATCTGTGAGGTCAGATCCAGTTCACAGATTTAAGAGTATGCATGCAAGTGGATTAGACTTCTAGGACCACAGGATTTCTAGATTTCTAGGTCATTTACTCTTATGAGTATGAATAATTATTTCTTTGAATTTGGCTACAGAATTTTCATCATACTTCCTAAAATACCCTCATGAACTTTTACTCTTCAATAGAAGTTCCCGCAGTGAGCAATCCACACTTAGTGAGTGAATTGAGAATGTTAAATTTGACCTCCATGTCTCTTCTGTACAGCATCAGAGTGAAGCCCTTAGGTAGGAGAGGATGCAATGAGGAGGGAAACTGGGCTTGATTTGAGGGCCCTGGTACAAATACTGAACTTCCCACCCATATTTTTTCTACGGCTGATTTAACAGTGCAGTAGCTCAATATGTATGATTTTCATCTTTCATCTGAAAAGCAAGTAACTGAGGGTCCAGAGACACAAAAATTTTAAAATAAGCTTTCTGACTGGACATGTAGGAACTAGGCAGCTATAACTCACAGCATGTGAAGCAAGTTACATTTTGCAGAAGGTTAAGGCAGCACTCTCATGTGGTAAAGTATTGGAACATCATACTGCTTTACTTTTAATCTTCCCATCCTGGTTTATGATGTGGATGCTTTGTCTCCCAGGAGATACCAGATACCACAGATTTTCAACTGTGAAAGTGTAGGTGTACCCTGCTACTTCTGTTTAATACTGCCATGGCTGCTGGCAATAATTGTTAAGTTTGCTGCTTCATCTTCATTTCATCTCTCTGTGTTAACTCACCTAACTATTAACATCTGATCAAGGTCCTTATGCTGGGAAGCACAGAAACCCCTTCCAGCCTCATTGATTTCCATGGGAATAAAAGACATTCATAAGACATTGATTATTTCTACCAGAAACTGCTACTAAATTAGCATTAAAAAGCAGTCTGCTCCTCTCAGAACATCACTGTGAGTCTTAAAGCAAGGTTCATATCTTCTCTAGAGAAAGAGAATAAAAGGGGAGGTTCTAGTCTTCACAAAATTTCATTCCCTTATGACATTTCATATCAACTATGATTAAAAATTTCCTTTGATATTGTTCTGCTTTCCCAACTACATTTTTTTGAAATTGTCATCCAAAACAATTACTTTAGGTGAAGAACTTGATAGGACAGAGAATAGGACATTATCTAAGACAGATTTTTTACTTTACTAACAAAAATTAATTTGCATCAACCTGCAGAGAGAAAACAAACACTGAGGATGGTAAAATGTCATCTTTTGAGTTGCTACACACTATAGAATTTAGCAGGGGTTTCAGGTTATGTAGCACTGACATTTGTCAAATTGTCAATTTTATGTGAGTTCACAGAGATCAACAGAGTATTACAGGGCATATTTAAGGGACTGAAAGTTCACAAATAGAGTTTCAAAGCCGAATCAGAAAAGAAAAAAAAGTTTCAAAGATTATTGTAGGCTCAGTAGCTTTATTGGTTAAAAAGTGAAACAAAGAGGTGAATGTTAATATAAACTAAATCTTCAAATTCTCTTTGCATCCCAAATGAGCAAACTGTAATGCACATATAGATGAACACACTGAACACCTGATCTTCAAAAGAACTATCTTTCAAGGGAAATTAAAGATATACTAGGGAATCCCTAACATTGCTGTTTCCTTTTTTCATAGTTTCAAATGAAAAAAAGCTCTACCATTACGCTTGTGAATCAAATTAAGTCACTCATCAAGTAATCATTTCTTCTCCCTACATTATACTGAGAGATAACAGGTTTGGAATGCATAGCATTTTACTGTGTTTGTTTAAATAAAAATAAAAAAAATCAAACTCCAATAAAATTACTACCGTTCATGAGTTTAACAGAGTCAGTGAGGATACTGTATTTTTACTGGTTTTATGGAAGGTCCTTAATTAAATGTTTGGTATATCTACTCACCATTGCTCCTGACTGGCTCTTTGCTTTGAGGAGGAAGATGCATTATGAGATCTGCTGACAGTGGTGGGTCTTTTCTGCAGGAAGGAGTTTCTGGAAACCTTTGATAAAGTGATAAATTCAGTTCAGTTACTTAAAGAATTTAAAATGAATTAAAATAACAAGATCTCTATAAACAATCCGTAAGACTTTGTATACTTATTAAAACAGAAAGTGGATAGTGGATTATACTCAATAAACAGAAGAGTAATATTCAAAAATGCATACAGCTCAGCTGTGCAAGAAGAGAAAATTCAAATAATGGAACAGTCCAACCCTCTATTGATATACTTGGAGATCATATCTGGAGGTATTCTTCAGTCATTTATAGAATCATAGAATTGTCAGAGTTAGAAGGCACCTCAAAGATTATCTAGTTCCAACCCCCCTGCCTGGCAGGGGCACCATTCTCTCAAATTATCAGTAGGAAATTTGTGTCTTTCAGGAACTATGATTATTTTCTACTTGGTGAACTAGATGTTAGAGCTTCGTTCTCTCACACATTTTTCTTAGTGTTCTATCCCAAACCAGCATTTCTAAAGGGATTTCAGTCAAACTCATCATGCCTTCAGGCAACCCAACTGATTACTGTGGCTGTTTGGGTGTTCAGAAAAGTCTGTGCCTTGTAGGACATGAGAGAAAAGACTGTATCCAGCACAGCTGCCTGGCCAGTCTGTTATTTACGAAGTGCTGGCAGATAAACCTAGCACCTGCCTTCCACCAGTTCTTGTACATCCATGCTGTGAGGACAGAAAATCCTGGCCTAGGGCTAATGCTTCTTTTGAGCCAGTATTGTTTTGCTGTACTTTTGTAGTTTCTGGTTTTGATAGCCTAAAAACAGTTTACATAATTGCACAACCTTGAGTCGCAAGCCAGGGGGCATGAGACAGGTCTCTAAATGCCAAGAGAAGAAAAATAAATTTTAAAAATGACTCCTTAAGTGGAAAAGGTCACTAAATATTACAATCCTTTGGCACTGGGAGATTTTTTAAAAAAAAAAAATCCTTCTTAAGTGACAGAATTCTGATAGATTTTTAAGCAAGGTGTGGAAAAGCATGCTATCTGGGAAATGTATTTTAAAAGTGATATAAAGATTTTAAATGTAGGAGAAAAGAGATGTAAATAAATTAGATACAGCTGAAATACTTAGAAGCAGAACAAAGAAAGTATGACTTGTTTATATAGAATACAGGTTGCATGTAGCCAAAACTATAGAAGGACATATCTATTTTTTTTTAGTTTAGCTTTTTTTTTCTGTAACACTCATCAGATTTTCGAAACACAAGGTTAGATTTAAAAGTGTTCAAAACCTATGAGGAAGACCTCATCTTCAAAAACCTCAAGTTTTCATTTACATACTAAAGCAAATGTCTTTTGTCATTATGCTTATCATTTTTGTTATAATCTAATCATGTGCTTGTCGTTACTGTGCTGTCTTGGAATCACCTGAAAAGACAGCATGTGATTGGCAATAGCTTTGCTTGTTTAACAGCTCATGTCAAACTTCATTGTACTGAAATTCTCTTCCTTAAAGTGTAGGCTTTTTGTAAATACAACTTAGTTAACTTCTTAATACTTGATGGTTTTATCCATTTTTAGTATTTATGTTCCCCTTTGAAGGCATATACACATTCTCATTATAGTAAGACTAATTCACCATATTCTTCCTACCAAAGACTGCTGGATGGATGTCCATGACTGGTGCACAGAGAGTAGAATGCCCATGTTCAAAGGCATTAAATCTGAGTAGCCTGTACTGTACTTAATATTGTTCATAACCAGTCAGTTAATACTATCTCTTATGAAAGACAAGGCAAACCTTTGTTCAGCTTTGACACTGATAAATATTATTTTCAGTTGTTCTGGTAATTTCCTCATTAGGTCTCCAATCCTTAGGGAAGAAACAGTTAAAATTATTGCTAGTTTTTTCTTTTGATGATATTGACTCACTGTTTGCCACCACCATTTTGTCAGGATGAAACTGCTGGGAAAAATAACCTTCCTGAAAATGCAACGTGCTGCCAGCTTTGAAGAGAAATGACACACAATGGATATTTGTTATTCAGCGTTTGCATTTTCAGGGTCTTTTAGAAAAGGCTTTTTTTCCCTACTGTTGTTCATATAGATGGTGTATTTGCTGCATGTGAACCACAATGCTATCAAACATGTCTAATGCAGCCAGTGACATTCAAAAATCTGATGAATCCATGACCTGATTCTCAAAGGTGTTTGCATGAAATAATTTCAAAGCCTACTGATATCAAATAAGGGTAAAGCTGATTGTGTTATCCATAGGGTCATTCAGCATTGTAGGTTCCTCTGATATTATTCTTTTAACATGGGCACAGGTCCTTCAACATGCATCCAGTGTGTTTCAAACTTTCTTTGGTATTTTCCATTAATTATATACTTCTTACAGAAAAGACTTGGAGATATCTCTGAACAAGCAATTTTAACCGAGGCTTCTCATGATGTTCAAATAAAATATACCTACTGGCACATCTTGGAAATAAGAACCATCAGAACAAGTGAGATTTCTGTTTGTTGTTTTTATTTTTTCTTCTTACAGTAAAAGTAACAATTAACACCTATTGACTGACCAATAATACATTTTTATAATCGCAAAGATATATTTTCTTTTACATTTGTAAAGAAATTCCTTTCAGGAATAAATTAATAATCTTAACTTGTATCCTGATATTTTCTCTTCTAAAGAATCATTTTAACTAAGCTCATTTTGCAATGAGTTATTGTTAAGTATTCCTACACCATGAGAAGGACAGAACAAAGGTACAGTGATATGTGAATATTATCGTCTTATGTCACTTCATAGTATTTTTTAAGTATCAGCCTCTGAAGTCTCTGCCGAGAAGACTAGTTTTACTACTAGAAATGAAAATTTAAAAAAATAGTAAATATTTTTTTGTGGATAAAAGCTGAAAAATCTCATCCTACAGGCTTGGAGAACAGGTAGCAAATCAAATTAAAAACAAAGAAACAAAGAAACCAAAGATATCTAAATACAGAAAGTAAGCAATCAATCTTCACTTTTTACACCACAACAAACCATTTTGGAAGCCTGATTTGCAGTGTTTTGAGTTGAAATTCCATGGTAAACACCATAGGAATTATACATGATAATCCTTTTTTTTTTTTTTTTTAATTTTTCTGCAAAACATCTATGGCAATTTGTTTGAGTTAATTAGAGCTCTAACAAATCAGAATTCCAAAGTGGGAACTTACTGAGGAGCTTGAGTGTCAGGGTTTGTGTTAGAAGAGAACTGATTCTGTTTGATAATTTTGTTTTCCAGCTGAAGTTCCTTTAAGTAACTGCATTTTCTGAAGCTGGCAGTATGTTATCTACAAACACTACCTACTTCCAGCAGTGATTAGCCCTAATGTTTGGGTTTGTTGCCAAGGATTGATATGGAAACCAGGGCCACTGCTGAATCTTGTTATTCACATTGGGAGGGTGTAGAGTAAAAGTCTGCACCTTCAGGAAGGAGCAGACAGGACAGGTGATCCTAATCTAACCAACTAGGTGTTCCATTCCGTATATGTCACACTCAATATAAAGCTGAGGGTCAGTTCCCTCTTTTTTTTCCTCTCCTTCTTGCTCTTCTTGTTTTCAGAGCCCATTTTTGCTGCTCTTGCTCTTTTCTGTCTCTTGCTCCTGAATCCAGCCCCCCGATCCAGCCCCCCTGAATTTGGTTCCTGTCTTCTGCTGAAAGCCTCCTGTTGCAGCATCAGAGGGGATGGTGACATAGTTACATCAGGTAGGGTTTGGATTTGGCGTTGGTTCTGCATATTTATATGTATTTCATCTATTGTTACTATTTTCATTAAAGTAGTTTTAGGTTTTTTGGCTTTTTTATTTGTGATTTGTTGTTGTTGTTTTGTTTGCTGCGGGTTTTTTGTTTGGTTAGGGGTTTTTCAATCCACAAGTCTCTCTCTCTCTCTCTTATTCTCTTTCCCTTGCAGTGGCAGGGAGAGAATAAGAGAATAGTGGAGATTGTCTGTCACTGGGTTAGTGGTTGGTCCAGACCTAACCCTTGTCAAAGGGCAAAATGAAGCATCTTTATTTAAGAAATAAAACCAACCAACTGTCATGTTGTTCACAGTATTGTTGAACCAACATCTATCATGGACAGGTCAAGATATTCTTTCATTTTGCTGTTTTGTTCACTCTATTAGAAACCCATAGTCTCTGAGGTACCACAGATTCCCTTCTATACAGTCATCCCCCTCCACATCACCTGGTATTTCATCTGCTATCTGGTAGTTTGCTGCTTTAACAATGATTGAAAGGCTCCCTTTGCCACCTTTCTTCTTCCAGGAGGTCTACAAAATATCCAAACATCTTTAGTATGCTGAATCTCAGCTGTGATAGATATCACAGAGCACCAAAGTACCCCCTGTAGACCTCTGGGCAGCCAAAGAATTGCAGTAGCTGGCTAACAGTTTTCAGTAAAAACTTGCTATTAAAAGTTCATAGATATTATAAAGGTAATTTTTTTCCCCAAACATTTAAGAATCTTAATGAGTTTAATCTGCATTTTCTTAGAGACCTCCAAGCTATACAATACCATTTTGGGAAGCTGTTTCTACAAGACCTGCAGCATCTCTTGATTCAATCTATGAGTATAAAAACAGAGGCAAAAGGAGAGGCCTGTCTCTGACAAAAGAGAACAATTAAGCTTGACAAACTAGTAGAAAGGGTCAGATTAAGTGGAGAAAAGAATAAACAGAGGGGGTAAAAAACAGATTAGCTCTATCAGGAGAATGTGCAACTTAATTGGACATTTCAAAATTTCTGGGAGACTTTTATGTTTTCTGGGGCTGACTGAGCAGGAAAGGTGCCAAAAGCAGAGAGATGTAGCTTTTCTAGAGAGTAAGGGAAAGGATAGAAGGAAACATAGAGTTGATTAAGAACTAAAAAATACTTTGCCATCTACCCAGTTTTCCCAGCTATATGAGCTGGAGTAGATAAATTAATCCTGCCTTGAAACTAAGAATTTCAGTGTATGTTGATAGACTATGAAATATTTCAGTACCAGAAGCCTCTTGCACCATCCCTTGTTACCACAGTGTGGTGTGGGAAGCTCCTTTTCAGAGTACTGTGTCTTTTGCTCTTGCTTCTCTGAAGGAAATTTCATAGTCAGAAAAAATTGTTCTTGATTGTTCTCCTAAATACGCTCTCACTCTAGTGCTGTCTGGTATTTATATTCTCCACCATTAAATATTTATGAATAATTGTTATATCTCTGCTCAGTCTTCCTTTTATTGGACCAAAATTTTTCATTTAGTCTTTCCTTGAAAGATATGACTTTCATTTTCTCTGATGATCCATATAAACCTCTCTAATTTTTGATTTCTTGAATTTCATGCCATTCCCATTATTATTGCACTGTTCATTAAGGTAGCCTGGTTTTTGTCTGTGTGATATGCCAGCCTCTTATAAAACAAGTACTGCTGTCAAACTTTTTGTTGAAAAAGGGACTTGAAAATCATAGATTTGTTCAGTGCCATTATTTGAAATTATAACTTTACCGATCATCTCAGTCACAATTTCTCTGAAGGTTGGTAGTTGTTATTTAAGAGTCCTTTAGCAGTTCTCATCCATCACTATTGCCTTCAGTCTTTTCCACATCTATTAGTTTTCTATGTGAAAGTACTAATTATACACTAACATCCAATTAGATAAGATTTCTTGTGTCTCTTCTGTTTAGTATATTTGGTTGCCAGGTTATCTTTGCTCTACCTTTAATGTCTAACCCCATTTTCATTAACTTCTATATCCATAGTTACTCTTGCCATAAAATTTTGTAATAATGCCTTGCATATTATGGAGTTTATATCATCAGTTCTGAACATTCGGATCAAGTAATTCACTTTTGAATGATTTTTTTGGTAGTTTTTCTTGAAATTGTTTTTAATATTTGCTACAGTTACTATTCACTAGATATTAAAAACTAAGCCAACAACCAGTGTTAAGTTTATGATTGGACTTGATGATCATAAGGGTCTTTTCCAACCTAAAAGATTTTATGGTTTTATAACTTTGTGTGTCAGATATGGAATAACATGAGGGGAGATCATTGGTCCCAACCAATATGGAGTCATTAAGCTGTTGAATTTTACTTCCACTGTCATTGTGGCAGATTCACTTTTCCTAGTGTCTTTAAATTCATTTTCTTTTTGACCCCAGCTCAACAGCTGCTTCATTGTGAAAATCTTTATATATTAATTTGGGTTTGGAGTCACATAAAGTTTATCTTTAATATCTACACAGAACATTCTTCAAAGTAATCTTATTTTTTGTAATTGTTTTTTCTCCTGTATTCCTGAAGAATCTTAAGTTATTTGATTTAATATTTGTTCCCAGGTCTGAATTCCTTACCTCTTAACTATGTAGATTCCTAAAGCGTAGTTTTCCTTGCTAATGAAGTTGGATTTAGGTTTGGGTTTTGTTTGTTTGCTTGTTTTGTTTTTTGGTTTTTTTTCCTGCCTACATATCAGTCATTCCTGAGAGAACTATTGATTCTGTTATGCTCTTTTTCAGAAGATATTTTGTCCTCCTGTTCCTGTCATTTCCCCTCTGTAGATTGCTGATAATTTTAGTATCTTGGACCCGAAAGAGTTCCAGGCCTCCTCCATATTTTGGGGTCCTCAGGTTTACTTCTTTCAGTACATTTTTTGATATTCAACAGTTTGATATGGAGAAATTGGGATTCAGTATATAGCTCAGACTTCTAAGTATACCATAATGAATAACAAGTGGTGACAGATAAATCAAAATAAAAGCTAATTGACTTTACTCTTCAGATGTTCTTTTCCTGGAATAACTACAGGGAGAAGCTTGAAATTAAATTTAATATGAAAGGCAAACCAGTTCTTCCACAGATTATTATTTTTTATAAGTTTTTCTTACAAAGTTATAAGCTGATAATGTTCACTTCAAATTTTTCTGTTGCACTTGTTTCACATAAGAAAAAACCCTCCAGCAGTCTGATATTTTACTTGGGGGTGTGTGTATGTGTGTGCTCCTGAATTAAGTATTTCATTATAAATTTGATATGTTTTACAACAGTTAAATACCCTCCACTGCCATGTGTCTCTGTTGAAGCAGTTGCCAGCAAGAGGTAATTCTCAAGGAGTGGTAGAAAGGAATCATTAAACTAAGCAGCACATCCTTTAAACTATTAAAATTGAACCTGACTAGCTCCAAATAGAGACCTGGCATATTTCTTTGGCCACAGGGGGGGATTAGAGATGAGGTAACATCACCTTTTCTTGGTGAGGATGTAAAGGGACAAAGAATAAAGAAACTTCATCTGTTCTATGGAGATATGCATAAATTCTCTTTACTTTGTGGATTATCTTGATTGGAAGAATACAGAAATGTCAGGTATCTTGGAATACTCGAAGTTTCTCATTCCTCACCAGAGTGAAGAGGCAATATGTCATTTTGTTTGTCAATTTTACTGGGACTACTTAATATTTTTCTTGTTTTAACTGTAAACCTGTAGCAGAGTAAACATATTTCTGTTTAATAGTGAAATTAGAGTTAAGTTCATGAGCTTCTGTTAACAGAAACATCATCTGTGTATGTTACTCATTAGTCCATTGGACATATTTGCCCTTTTTACTCCATGACTGCAATTAGAAAATTCATAATTCCACAGGGTTTTTCTTCTTTTTCTTCATGATTTCAGTCAAAAGTGCTTGTTAAAGAGCAAGTTTCAATTTACAAAAAAACCTAATGGTCAAATGTCAAGTGCAGCCTGATGTGTCATCCTGTCTAAATCTGCAAAGCAGCTGTGGAAGTAACTTGGCTTGAGTAAAGCCTGCTGAGTATTTACATGATTACGTAAGGCACTTTAAATCAAAATTTACAAGCAATCAAAAGACTTTAAAAAAATGCAGTCAAGAAGTAGAGCATAACATCCTTCTCCAATTTCCCCTCATTAACTACTTCATTTTTATGCATTCTGAACAGTTCCTGATCACAAGTCAAAATGTGTCCATGATCACATCCAAGGTGAACTCTCTCACAGTCTACATAATACTTCACTAGATTAATTGCTTGGTTTGTATGAGTCAGGAACATCTTCCAATCAAAGCAATTTTAGAAATAATCTTATTTTCTTTTTACCATGATTAATTCTAATAAGTTTAAGTGAAATGCATATCCGTTGATTTTTACCGTAAATGTTGAAGGTTATTCCCTTCATAGTCATATTTTAGTTTTAAAGTAAAACAATTTGCATGAACATTAATAAATTTACATACATTATTTTTCCATGACAATCTGTCAAGTAATTTGAAAAGAGTCATAAACGATGACAATTAGTTTCATAAATGCAATTTATGTTAATAAACTCTCTATGGCTCTAAATTTACTGTATTATGGACAAATTCAAATGCTGTAGTCACAATGTGGTAATGTTTCTAATGTCATAGTCTAATCAAAAGTATACACTTTTAGACCAAAAAAAATGATATAAATTTATTATTTTGAAAACTAAAAGTTCATAATTTTCAACCTTATGGCATTGCAAATGCCTACAAATAACTTAAGCTATCTTGTTTGATTCTTGCTAAGTTTATAGAAGACAAATGATGTAATATTCTTTCTTTTTAAGTTCTTGTTTGTAGATTTGTTGATATTTTTGTGGGGGCTTAGCTTGTAAATGTTATTCTCTAAATTTTGAATCTATCAATGAAACTCTCCTATTTTTATAGGAGAATGGTGAATGCTGAGAAAAAACCCTGAATCTTAATTTTAAATCAAATTTTGATTCCCTTAAACCATAACAATCATAATGGCAAATGAATCTGTGATTACAGTGGTCATATGTCATGGTCCCAGGAGTTGAAGGTTATAGTGTGTCAGGTCAGGACACCTTTCTGTTCAGTCCAGTGGACATTAAAGTGGGATTAATGAGACTGCAATAAAATAGATTGTTCTGTTAATTGTTTAAACAAAAGGAATAAATCTGAAATAGGAATACATCATGTCAGATTTATTAATGATTCTGAATCTAGACTCTATTGTATGGAAGGTCATTAAGTGATTAGTTGAGCCTGATTATCATATTTGGGTTTTCTACTTTTCCTGAAATCACTGGGACATTTTTATTTGACATTAGAAGAAATAAATTAGGTTCTTGATGCTTAATTACATCTACTAGTGATTTGATGTGCTACAAAATTTTCTCTGATCTATATCATATTGCAATTATAAAATACCCCTTAGGGAAACTTCTAATTCATCACAAGAGAACAGAAGAATCAGAGAGAATTCTACACTATAGATACAAAGAGAAAATTAAGTTTTGCCAAACCTCACTCTTCCCATATGATATCACCATGTACCTTAGAGCTTTCCATATAAACTTGGAAATCAGGAAACAAGGCTGCTGGCAGAACTGTGAAGAAGTACACTAGAAATTGCCTAGAGTTAAACTGTAGGTTTTAATGAGTATCTCCTGTTTAAAGTGAATTTGGATAATAACCATGCCAAAGTCAACCTTAGAGAAAAGAACTGTTGTTACTGATTCCTTTTTTCTGAGGAAAAGAAATTTTTACCAAACCATAGGTAAATATAAATGTTTATAGTGAAAACTAATTTGAAATGAGCTGCAGAAAGGAGTCCTGAACAATCTGGGAATAACCCAGTTTCTATTTTCCAAGTAAACATTCTCATCCATTGAAACCTCAGAAAAGGCTGTGAAAGAGGTTTGAGCACCTGCCACTGTTTCTTTGACATTGAAGTAATCATTTTAAAGTTAAAGCTTAGCTCACTGTATGTGTTACATCTTCACCAGATTTTCATATAGTCCAAAACATTAATGATAGTAAGAGGAGTTTGAAGTCCAGGTATATTTTCCATGAGCTTTTATTTCATAAAAAAAAAAAATAGTTTTATGCAAATGTGGATGAGCAAATTCTGTTCCTTTGTGATAAAATCTACAAATTCCAAGGTAAAAAAAAAAAATAAAAGCTGTGTCATGAACTGTGTTAAATGTCTTTTTGAGCCTTTTACTAAGTGTATTGTTAAAAGTGATAAGGTTTGGCAGCAGAGGGGCTGCAGGGATGGCTTCTGTGGGAAGATAGCAGGAGCTGCCCAATGTTGGACAGAGTCAACTTCAGCCATCTCTGCAACAGACCCACTACAGGAGACAGCTGAGCCCATCAGCCATGTGTGGGGCACCTCTAGGAAAATATGTGTAAGAAAGGGCAGAAAGCATCACACACCAAGAGAAGAAGGGAACAAAAAGTGTGAGAAACACTAGAGAGAGCACCAAAGTCAGAGGAAAGGAGAAGTTTCTCATGGCAGAGAAGATATTCCCCTGCAGCCCTTAGAAGAGACCATGGTGGAGCAGGCTTTTCCCTGCAGCCTGTGGAAAGGACTATGTCAGAGCAGACATCCACACTGCAGCCTGTGAACAGTCCCACACTGGAGCAAATGGATATTCCTGTGACCCACAGAGATCCCATGCTGAGTAAGGGAAAAGTAAGAGGAGGATGACAAGCAGAAACCTCTGCCTACTAAGTGTAATACACTTCCCCCATGGCCCCCGAGGGCCACATGGGGAAAGGACTCAGAGGAGCTGTGATTGAAGGAATGAAGTTGAGAATGGGAAAGTGGAGAAGGAAAGATGTTGCTTTAGTGTTTGTGGGGTTTATTTCCCACTACTGGAAAATACTTCTTTTTAACTGGCAATAAATTGCCCATTTGCTCTGCCTGTGATGGTAACTGGTAAACAATCTTGCTGTCTTTTTCTTGACCTACCAGAATTTTCCTTCTCCTTACTTTTTCCTTGTCACACTGAGAATGGTGGTAAGCAAGCAGGTTGATGGGAGTTTGTCTGTTGGCCAAGGCTAACTCACTATGCCAAGCCTGTAGCATTTCTGTTTTCTCCTGGTATTTTATTAGGAGGTTTTGTTAATTATAACTTTATAAAATAAGCATATTCTTAACTGGAACAAGAATTCAGTGAGATTCTTATTCTGGAGTTAACTATACCTATATATAGTTAATATCTGAATATATAACTTACAGAATACTAATGCCTTAGACTGAAGCCTTAGATGTAAAGATTAAGGGATATATGTCCTGCTTTCTTAGCCTCCCTTCATCTGTGTTTTTTTGGCTCAGCCAGACTTGCAATGTTCTTTGAACATAGATGTCCTCATAATTTTTCCATAACTTGTAACAGGCACTATAGAAATTTTAGGTAAATATAATGGAAAGATTATGTAATGTCTTACTTGAAACTAAAAGCCCATATATCAATTTAAGGAGATTGCCTAAATGAGTGTTTCTAGATTTCTGTATAAGTTTTTTTCCTTATATAGCTATCAGCTTGGTTTTGGGGATTTTTTTTGGGAAAAAAAATACTCTTATGACAGGATGTAATGTTAGTTTGTAAAATCTGAATCTTCTATGAAGTCTTTTATAACTCCAGCTTCCTCTCAGTCTCATTTGATTTTGAAAATTGCTGATGTTAGTTTATTCTTTTGATAGTGTTATTTAAGAATAGAATGGTAAATTTTCAAGCATTACATTTAAGGAAATGTGATTGAAGTATTTTCTACTATAAAATACTCATGTCTTCTATTCCATAGAACACTTTCCTATATCCTTTTTGAATAACATTTGTATGCTTCACTAGTCTTCATTCCATCCTTACTTTTCCTCTCTACCTCATGTAAATGAATTTGAGGATTTTGGGATACTTGGAAACCAGAACATAGTCAGAAATAATTCCTTCTTCATTAGGATAAAGCTGGAAGTCTGCCACAGCCCTGCCAGAGATAGAGATTTCAATTTTCTGGTAGACTGAAGCATAAAAGAAAGGAAAATAAAATGCATTCTGAAATTCACCTTTTCTTTTCATCTGAATTAATTATAATATACTGCATCTGTTGTGCTGTGCATGCTAATCTACAGAAGTCACAGTGGGCCTGCTAAGCCTTGTGCAGTTTTGAGGATATTGGAAGCTGGTTTGCTATGTGTTTTCCTGTTAATCGATTTGAATACTCTGAGACTGAAAGATTGCTGAATGTTGCATTCTTATTTAGCTTATTTGCTACTAAGAACCTGTGATGCATTCAGGTTACTTACTTTTTGGTATAGTAAGGTTAATGTATCATGAGGTAACTGAAGAACTGCCTGCTTGTCATGTCTGTTGAGTGACCAACTTCAATATACATTTGTGAGAGAGTCTGCATCATTAGTCAACCCAAACTGCAATAGTCAAAACAGACACATTTGGAGTTTGTAAGCTGAAGATAAATACAGATTCCAGACCCTGGCTGATGAATTTTCAAAAGTACATTTATTTCTTAAAAAACAGTAAGGTTCGACATTATAATGATCTGATTAAATCACAACAGTACTCAGTTAAGAGTTTACATTGTGAATTTACTTCAGGGAGTGACTGGCTTTCAGAGGAGAACAGTGTGAAGCAGAATTTGACTATGTATGTCTAAGTTCTGCTTTCCCTCTGTGTACATCTAGGACACTTCTGCCTGTCCAGCAGATACTGATTTACAAAAAGAACACCGAGATTGGCAAGAAATTATTTTCAAGTCACTTCTCATTTACTCTTTTGTTTTCCTGAATATTTGTCCAGTAAACAACTATTACTAACCTTACACATATCAACAGCCAAGCTGTAATAATGGAATATTTGAAATTCATAAAGATAAGTGGCTACAGTCTCCCACTCTAATATTTTCTAACATATAAACAGAACATTAGATGGAATGGAAAATTAAAATAACAAATGGTGTTATATGTATACTTTAATTATTATATGAAACAATTCATATTTTTCCTTTTTTTATTGTTGTAACTGAAAAATATTTATGTAGAGTAAGTATCTGGAGTCTGTAATAAAAAAGTTATATTAGTTTGAAATCCAGCATGAATCATAGGAAGCCACCTCCAGATGAGTTACAGATAAAATAATTTCTGAAGCTAGGTTATACATACATAGATACTCTCTTACCGACCAATATTCACAAGAAGTAGGGGACTGGGAGTGAATCTATTATTTGAATAATATTTTCAGAAATTAATGTATTTTCATCATGAATTTTTAATAGATTTTGCATCATAAGTTTCACTAATGCTTGTTTTACGTGGAGTTAAAAGTTGTATAACTGCACACAAAAAGTGGGATTTATAATGTGCACTGTTTGCTTTTACATAGTTTGATCTCAGTGTGTACAGCATTTATTTCCTCACTTTTGGAGACAAGAACAGCAAAGCTGTGTATAAGCCTGTTTTCAGTAGAGTATGTTTTGCCTTTAACTACACTGATTTACTGAAACTATGCTGATGTAAGACTTGAATAAATTTTTATGGATTACAGTTGTTTTATCTCATTTATGGATTCACTCTTCCAGGTATGCATAGATGAAGACATATATATGTAGAATCTGTGTATTTTCTGACTTATATCAGGGATTAAAGGTTTGCTCATACAGAATCAAGAAAGTCTTTCCATTTAACTAAATGTATGTTGTGTGAGGCTGCTGGTTTTTTGGGCTATCTGCATGCATTTGTAGGGAAAAGAAATAGAATGACTAACAGTGAAATAATTGAACCTTTAGAACAAAGGAACAATTACATTAATCTAGACAGGGAATTTACTTGGCTTCCCTAGTCCAATAAATCACTGCTATATAATGCTTAGCGCGGTGGACGATATCACACAGGCAATACTGCATTCAAAGCTTTGAGTTTGTCTAGGACAAGCTCATAGATCACAGAGTTTGATTTATGACAGAGTATTAAGAATGAAAAAAAAAGTGGAGAACTATATGTACATATAAAAGTGAAACTAGAAGTTTAAACCCATGAGACTATGTCTATCTATGTCCAGCTCCAGGATGTACACATATAGTATGGAAGGAGATTCTTACAGAGGTTGAAACAGGACAATTTTGCTCAGGCTAACATATTGCTTGATCTCAAATCCTGTATTTTATTACAGACAGAACAAACCAAATGAATTGTAGCGGTAGAACGAAACAGTATTTTGAGATCTGCAGAACCCTTTGCATCTTTCTTGTTCAATTTAAGCATGTTGTCTAAGAAAAAGGGGACAAAAAAAGGAGAGAAAAGTAACTCCTCCTCAGAGCTTCCCCTCCGCTGTTGCTCTAGGGTATGATATTCCTTCCTATGTCAGCTAGACTAATACTGAGTGCATGGCTTTAGCAGAGTGTCTGAAATAGTGTGAATGAGACAACTTGTAATCCACCTTCATTAAATAGTGTCCAAGGGAAGCAATACAGAGAGTTAGGGTAGGTTGTATGGCTTTGGCATCTCTCCAATGACTGGGACAAAACCAAGACTTCTAAAAGACAAATAGTATGTAAAACCTCCCATGTGCCACACCCAATGGCAGCAAATATATGCAAAACTTGTACAATGCCTCACCTCTCAACTTCTGAGTTCTACTCTGAGAGTGAGACAATCTGTAAATACAGACAGGCACAGAAAAGTACAAGAAAGAGAGAGGCTTTAATTTGTCCTATAGTCTGAGAAGAACTGCTGCATCCACTTTCTTAAATTTTCTCTTTATGATTTGGTATATTTTAGAAGATAGATGGTCTGCAGAAATGTCATTGTCAAGAAATCAGACAACATTGCAAGTCATATGACAAATAATATATTATATAAATTTTGTAAAATACTTAGATATCTATGTGTAGATATAAAGGTGAGAAAGTATTTTTCCCTTTTCCTGATTGAGTCTGCTTTGTCTACTTCCCCTTGAACAAATAACTCTATATTTTTGAAGAGCCATGAGGAGAAAATGTTAGTGTTTTGATCTAAAAAACAAAGCCAAGTATTGCCTAAATTTTTAACTGATACTGAGCAGAATATGATGCACACCTCTTACAGTGGGTCCAGGGCTCCCTCTGTACAATCCTCAGGAGATCCAGGGCACATTTGAGCCGATGCTAACTCCACTTGAGGTACAGGCCCTGTTCCACCCAGTATATAAATTAAAGCTTCTGTATCAAATATTACTGTCCCTTCCCCTTAACATGAGAACTGCTATATCCTATCATTCCTTCAGCCTGCCATAGATCATGGACTGCTTGGCATTGGAGAGATACCACAAGACATCAGAGGTTTTTAATTTTTTTTTTCCTTATGGAAGCAGCTTGTTAAAATATTGGCAGTGTGTCATTGCTTAAGGGAAAATTATATGGCAGAGAAGGGTATCTAGCTTCATGTATAGATGCATTCTGAAAGCTGTCACAACAATTTTGACAGGAAGAAAGGTTTCTTTATTGTTCATTTTTGAAGTACAATAGCATTTTCATCCCTTTGGATGCATGCTTCTGTTTATATTTTGAACTAAATGCACCAGTGATCTACATTTCCTCATTAAGATCCAACGCTTAAGAATTACAGAGAAACTATTAACAATAAAACTCCATATGGAAGTATAAATAATTCACAGGTTGTGTGTTTTGTTCTGTCTCTGAGGGAATATAACTTGGCAACAATCAAGGTGAGTGTCATCATTAATTATCATTAAAATGCTGAAGTAGAGGTAAGTTTCCTGACAAAGCAATGCACATAGTGAAACTGAAAAGAAGTTTATAGAAAGACTGAATGGAAATTAAAAATAGAACACATGTAGTTAGTTACGTAGTTACTGAACACTCTATCAGACATAAAGAAACTGTTACTGCAAACACTAAAGATAAATTTTATGTGGCATGATGCTTTTGCAGGATTCAAAAAGTCATCTGTGCAAACATCATGCATTTTAAAATCATAAGTGCTATCACTTCTGCAATATGTAGTGGAAATATTTGTTCACAGTTATGGCTCTGTCTTCAGTCTCCATACTCAGCCAGACATATTTTCCTAAAAGATGCTAGATGTTTAAAAGGAATGCAAAGCATTTCAAAATGTATTCCCACTGTTCATAAGGGTAGTCTGCAGTGTTGTTTAACTTTGCTGGAGGTTGTGAAGTTGAAATTCAGCATCCAAAAAATTGCCAAAGTTTATTTCTCCTATTTGTTTGATTTTCTTGGTGGTGTGGTTGTTGTTGGGTTTTGTTTGCTTTTTTTTTGGTTTGGTTTGAGGTTTTTTGTGTTGTTTGTTTTAATTTTTTTGTTGGACCCCCCTCAAATGTTCATACAACTTTGCTGAGTTTGCATAGCTGTTGCCAGGCACTTCCCTGTCATGTAATGGTCCCTGGATCACAATATAATTTCAAGATAATAGTTCCAGGCAGTCTGTATCTGACCACTTTTTCCCTCTCTGCAGGTAAGTTTTGTAACTGTGCTGTGGCTGCTCAAAAGGATGGAAGCCCCACCCCTGGAAGCTTTTAAGGCAAGGCTGGATAGATGGGGCTCTGGGCAACCTGATCTAGTGGTAGGCATCCCTGCCAGGCAGCGGGGTTGGAACTAGATGATCTTTAAGGTCCCTTCCAACTCTGGCGATTCTATGATTCTATGAAATATTTTGTGCAACTAAGAAATAAAGGATTTTTTTTTTTCTTGTTCTGTTCTATACTACTGAAGTGACTTTATCACCAAGCAGGTGCTGCATTATATTATGGGAGCTACTTTACCAAACACACAAAGATATTAAGTATATCTGTGTGCAGGTTCAATCCGGATGCTCTAAATTGATATGAAGCTTTTGGTAATCCCAAGAGCTGATTAAGATATTCATTACACTCCTCCTCCATCTCATCTTAAGTGGTGAAACACATTGTTTGGTTGTTTAGTGCAGACCCCAATCCTTGCACCCAAGTAATACCTAATTCTGGAAGTGCCATAGGGATATAACAGAGTGACTCAGGTAGACAGATAAAATTATCACAGGATTCATGCTGAGCTTGTGCATCAACAAACCCACAGTCATCAGAGTCCAAGCAGATAATTTCCTTTATTATTAATTTTTCAGCTCCAGAAAGGAGTAAACCTTAACAGCTAGAATGTGTTATGGGATTTTTTAAAAAATATTTTGTTCTATAAACTCAGACTACTTAAAGGATATAAAGCTCTTCTGATGGATTTGACTTTATTTAACCCAAAATCTTGAAGACATGGACTGGAGAAGACTGCATGGACTGCATTCTGAGGAAAATAAATTTGATTGTGATGCATTAATTTGAACTAAATACATGTCAAATTTAATTTCCTGTAATTTTTAATTCTCATCAGTACAGCTAGAGGAGAGTAAGTATGACCTCCACAGCTGCTCTTCTTATTTTCTAGATTCTATGATTTTATTATCTGTCTTGCAATCACAAGAGTTCTCTGATGTGAAGCAGGTTAATATTGAGTATTCATTTAAACTTCCCTTTTCAGCTGTTTTTGGGTCTTAGTAATTAAAGGATAATATTATATAGGACCTGACTCAATCCAGCTGAGCTTGGAGGAGTCACTGATACAGACAGCCTGTCCTGCTCTTAAACTACCCTTGGAGCAAGAGAAAAGGAAATATATCTAAAAGTTCACAATTAGCAACAGTTATTTCAATTACTTTTCACATTGGTGTTAGAATTAAAATGTTAAGAACCTCTTGGGAGTAGTACAGTAGCTGCAGGTGACTGGGAATTCCTAACAGAATTTCTAGGCAAAGGGTTGAAGAGGAGATGAGAGATCAGGTTCTGTGTTCTTGGGACATCTTTTTCATTGCAACTGGGAAGTATACCAAACTGGGGGACTTGTATATGGCTTTTCTAGTGTTTTCTGAAAATAAAGCAGGAAATAAAAATAAATTAATAATAAAAAAACAATTAGGACAAAAAACCTGCTGCAAACCCCTTACATTTTCTTTATACATGACTTTGTTTAAAAACTGGGTCAGCTTCCCTGATCTACCAGGAGTACTCATGTGGTGTTGAATGTAACAGACATACACGTGGCACCACGTTCTTGCAGTGGTTGGAGGCAGTAGGCAGATACAATTACCTCAGTGAGGCTTTAAATCATCAGTTTGCAGAGGGTATCTTCTCTGTCAAGCCTGGTGAAGAGGGTTGATCATGATGAGAATGACTGGGAGAAGCGGCACCTCTTTTTTCCACTCAAGGCTCTATGGAGAAATGACCTTACAGACTCTCTTTTACAGGAGCAGTGTAGACGCAGGTTTATTTTCCCTGCAATATTGGCCCCAAGCAGAAGCTGAATGAGAGGAGCATTTAGGCTGGGGAGTTTTGACATTTCTGGCTTAGATGCAGTCTATAGTAATGGAATTTTACTGAGGTATTTTCCTAAATATTCAATTAAATGCTGTTACATTGATGCCTGTAAAGGTGGTGGCAGTATGGCTCCACAGATTTATTCATTGCTAGAACAGTTCAGTTAAAACAAGTCTGTTTTCTCCAGTTGAATTTGTTCTTCCAGTTATCCCTTTACTTTCAGCAGTAACTGATATTGCACCCTTAATGGTTGTTTGTTCCTAAAATATTGTAGGCCCCCCACATAGTGATAGGTGACTTTTTTAAGAGCTAGCCCAAAGTTAGTGTTTTATTGAGGGACACTTCAAAATTCCCTGTGAAGGTTTTCTGGATTAAGTTATAGAATTATAAAGCTTGTAAGACTTGTCTTTTCTAATTATCCAAGTCATTTTCTTTTCCATCCACTAAGATGACCATATATTTAATTATTTTACAACTCCTAAAGATGCATCTTAAGGCATTCCTAATCCTATATTAGTTTTATAATTTTTTCATAGCATTCATCTTTGGAAAGTTTCAATATGATTTTACAGTGAATCTTCCAGTGCCAGAACCTATCATGAGCTTGCCTTTACTGTTACCAGTCCCTGGCCAGCTGCCAGCCTCAACAAAGTATTTTTGGAAAATAGGCTGTGGAAAAACAGCTGTACAGACCATAGGAAGAGATAGGACAGGACAGTAGTTTGTCCATTTCCTTAGGTTTACAGTAAGAAATGAAAAATAATGACTATTATTGTTCTTTAACAAGTACCTATAGACACTGTTATCAGTAGACTCTTCTGCATAAAGCACCAAACTGATTATTTTATTTGTTTTATTGAATAATCTCTGTTGTTCTGTCAGAGCCAAAAGCTCTGGATCTCACCTGTTCAGAGCTTACTGGTACACTCATACTTACAAACTACTTCTTAATTCTTTCTTCCACTTTACCCAAGGAGCTTTTCAATGCCTTGAGAGCAGAACATAAAGTGATATTCTCTTGAACTTGAACATTAAAGATGATGCAGTGACTATATGGGAGCTAGCCCAGGGAGATGAGAGCAGGTTATTTTGATAATCAAAGGAGCACTGAATTTCTCAGGAGTGTTTTTGCTTGGTTGGTTTGTTTCTTGGATATTTTGTTTGTTTGTTTTTGGTTTTGTTTTGTTTTGTTTTCCAAAGGATTGATTGTTTTCAAACTGTGTAGTTTATTTCTTTGTTGTACATGTAGTACATGCAGAGGAGGAAGATTAAAAAAAAAAAATACAGCTGAGCTATTTACTAATGCCTCCTATAGAACAAAAATTTGCAAAACCCAGCAAGGAATCATGATGCATTTCTGTAGCATTTTAACCATTCACATGACATCTTTGAAAGCATCCTTTTTGCTTTTCCTCTTATCCTTGTTCAGCAGAAATGACTAACTGTATTTCCATTACTAAAATCAAGTAGTGACACTGAGATTATGTACTGTATTTCAAGATTTTGAACTCCCTTTGATGTACTGAGGAGCTCAGGACTATGTAAAGTAGCCAGGAATGAAAGGGACTGACATAAGTAGCCTCCGACATGGCTATTCATTACAAAAATACATAGCTGGTGGATATTATTTTTCTGTATGACAGCTTTGAATCAGAGGAAAAACACCTTCCTAAAATTCCTTTATAACAGAAAATTCAGTATATTTTTGTCCATTTTTCCAGTGATTATCTCCTTTATCAAGACTCTTGAGATATCAAAGGTTCATTGCATGAAAAAATTAAGACCTGTGGTTTCAGATAATGCTGAAGGCACATCTTCAGATCTTTACTTAAAGTTTCTCCATGCTACGATTAAAAGTCTTGTGAACTCATCCTATGAAACAGTCTAATCAGAGAGCTTGTGTTGCCATGTATTTTGCAATCACATGTATATTATATTTTTGTAGTAAAATGTATTAGATTTTTTTAAGCTGTAAGCATTTTAAGGTATTTTACAGTGTCTTTTCTGTGCAATTTACATATTTCTCACTTATTGATGGGATTTTTAGATAAGAAAGAATTTTAAAGAGCCATCTTGTTACCTACAAGTTAAAAAGCTCCAGACCAAAAAAACCTTTAACATGCTGAAGTTGAGTGGACTACGAAAACCAATGCAATAATCATTTATTGTGTGACATTGATATATTGTATTATTATGTTTCCCTATTTTCCATTTTTAATTTCAACAGTTAATATATTTTTATATTTTCATTATAAATGAAGTACAGTATGATGAAACTATTTTACAGAAGAAACAGTATTGTGAAGTTGTCTTTTATATGACCGATATCCAAAATTTACTGTTTTATAGGATCCAGTCTTCTAGATCATGCTGAGCTGCAAACTTTTATTCACTTCTATCTCTATGTAATGGTTTAAATGTGCTTGCTAACCAAGGATAGAACCACTGTGGCATGAAAGCAATTAATAACAGAAAGTTAAAGGATTTGAATTTTCTCCTAGAATGAATGAAGTAGAGAGATTTCTTCTCATAGTTAACTTTATATGCACAATAATTTTTTTCAGCAATGTCTTTGTTATTGTATTTGTGACTGAGAAAACAAATATCATACATTATCTCAAAATTCTTTCCGCAGGGATTATTAAGCAGCAGCTTAGTTACCATAATGAAGTCCAGAAAATATTCTTTAGGGGAAAGATATTTAGGCTAGTATTTCCTTTTGGACTTACAAGGCTACCTGCTAGAAAACCTGCATGCTAAGCATCAACTTCAGGTAAAGAAAGATTATTTATGTCTTAGACTTTCAAGTCTAACTGTTATGTGTTTTCCCCTTTCTGAGGACACTCAAGTTTTGCAGGAATCCTCTGCACCTGCAAAAGGGCTTTTACCCCTAGAGACTCTCCTATTCTCCAAATAATTTAAGGATTCCAATGATAACTCCTGTCTGTGCTACAACACTGTCTCAGCCAATAGGTTGTGAAGTACGTTCAGCTATAATGTGTAAATAGACACTCAGACCTTGTTCGAAACAGATGAATTTCTTTTTAAGTTCTAGGTAGAAGATATAAAATGTCCATAGCAGCACTTTGACAATGTTAAAAATTATTCATATAGTCAGAAATGTACCAATGGAACTCAAACAAACTATTTCCAAACTATATAGTTGTTGATTGGATCAGCCTTGGTCAGTAGCAGGTCTGTCTCGGGGACAGCTGGTGTTGGCTCTATTGGACACAAGGGAAGCTTCTAACAGCTTCTTACAGAATTCACCCCTGTAGTCCCCTTGCTACCAAAACCTTGCCATGGAAACTCAATACAAGAGGTCATTTAGAAATGTGTCATTATTTGAAAAAGAAACCTCTTCATATAACAGCAATATTTTAAATATATTTAAGAGAGAGGACAGAGAGGACTTCCTGGGTCTTCAAAGTAAATATAAACTGACAATGAATGCCTCAGTTAAGCAGAAAGACAACTGTTCAATATGTTTTGCACAAGCGCTGCTTTGAATTCATAATGACTACTCAAACACATGAAGTTGTACTGATACCTAATTGTCATCAGATGTGCTAGCATTATGCAGGAGATCAATTAATAATACTACATCTTAAACAACATGCAGGTTGGGGAGGGAATATAAACTCACCCTAGTTATGCTATACATTTAGTAGCACCTCCATACAGAAAAGTAATTTTTAATTTGAAAGTTGACCTTTAAAAGTGTCAACAAGTTAGACCTTGTTGTATTTTTGCTTTTTTTTTTTTTTAATATGAAACTCAGGACTTCCTGTATTTCTATACCAAATCTTGATAAGAACATGTTCCTGCTATTTTACAGAGAAATCTTACCCTGCTCATGTTGAATTAGTAGAACTGCTATTCCTACAGAAGAAAATATTTCCCTTTCATTAGAAGAAATACAAATATTTAGCTACTATTTCATATGGCTTGAGAATAACAGCATGCTTAGACAGAGAACGGCTGCAGGAAGCAGACTTGCCTACTTTGGCCTACAGTTGAGACACCAGAAAGCAGTAGGAGTCAAAAAGAGAGGTTTTTAGATCAGAGACTTTCCTGATGTACTGTGGCAGCATCTCAGAGAGCCCCTGCTATCCTGCAGATGGCTGAGGCAGCCATACCCGCCAACAGCAGCCAGGACGCAGCTCTGATCTCTTCCCTGCTGTGCAGGACTTTGCTGCTGCAGGCGTTCCTGCTAGCTTCATATAAGGGCATCTGGGTTTTGCTGGCATATTATTTCTTGCTCACTGGTCTCATGGAAAGCTGCATCAATGGCTGTTTTATAAACCTGCTCTCTGGACTCTTAGCTGAAAATAAAAGGAATTTACCATCCAAACTCAATGATAGCAATGGTCTTTTTTTAAAAGCAAATATACTTATCTTGCTACATACATGGATTTTTGTCCATTTGGATAATGTCAGTTCATGTGAAGTGCAGCCTCTGTTTTTCTTCAGGTTTTTGGAACAGAAAGGAATTACTAATCCCATTTCTTTAATTGGAAAACTGCTGATAACTTTCACTGAAATAGAAGTGCTTACAGGTATTTTGTGTGTCTATATGCGACTGAAATAAAACTGGCAATTTTCTTAATCTGGAGTGCATGAAATTATAAACATATTGTTAGGTACATAAGATGGGACTCTAGAGCATTGTAAGAAAACAGCAGATGTTAAATTATCATAGACCCAGAGAGATTATGAATTACACAAAACTAGGAAGTATATACAGATAAATCTACAAGGCTCTGTAAAAAATTGAGCTCATTTAACACTTAAAAAATGTTCAATAATCTGTTGTTTAGTTTTTAGAGCAACTGGTGTTGAAATATAATAACATTTAAAGTCAAATCAGTAGTTTCTAAAATTCAAAAGATCATTGTTAAGAGGAATAGAAGGTAGCCCTTTGTATAACACTGGCAAGAGGAAGCAGATAAAACCGGTCGGTGTCCATCTTCCATTTTGAGTTCTACAGAGGCTCGTGCTTCTAAGAAGAGCATCCCAGCTGTAGCCTTTACAAAGGAAGAGCTGTCAGAGCTCTGCAGAGGTCAGTGAAAGCAATTGTCAAAGTGTGTGCCCCAGTCACCTGAAGATAAGGGCTCTATGGGATTGTGTCTCCTTCTAGAAGCTAAGACTAAATTTTATATTCCAAAAGAAAATATATAAACTGTGCACAGGACTAAGTTGATAGCAATAGTTTCCATGATTTGACTAATCTTAGTTATCCAGGAGATAATTATGGTTTCTAATTACTTTTCCAATTTTTCAGGGTATGTTCCTGTCCTTCAGCTTTGTTCCAATAATTCTTCAGAGACCTGTTACTCCAAAAAGTTCTGGCCTAATTACAGGTAAATCCACGTGCCTCTCTTCAGTCCTTCTTGATAATGACAACGTTGTAAACATTGTTTTCAGGAGCCCAGACACCTGTATGTTCACTAAGAACTGAGTGACAGCACCTCTGTGAGGATGGACTACAATAAGGGTGTACTGATTGCTTCACAAGCAAGTTACCATGGGTTTCTTGCATATATTTTATGTGAAATAATGATTAAGAGCTCCCTTAGAGTACATAAGAGCCTAAGGGATGAAAATGCTTCACAGATCAGAACTTAGTGATATCCCCTCGCTTAAATCTTCAAGAGAAAATAATTCCTTCCAAACCATCCATGGCTACTCTATTTCTTCCTGAGCTTCTCTATTGTGGTTTGAGAGTTGTCTTGCTTACAGGACTACAAGAGACCAGCAGGTAGAGCAACTGGCTTACAGCTGAGCCCACTGGTGTGGTCTGCAGTGATTAGCTGAAGAAGTTTTGAACTAGGGATAGATCACTGTGTTCATGTAATGATGGATAGGCACCCAATATCTGTCTTATTTAAATAGGGGGAAAAAAAGATCTCTTTAGAAACATTTATTTTGTAAAAACACAGGGATTTTGTGTCTAAAGACTTTAACAAGAACATACACAAGAAGCCCAGCTGGGAGACATATAACTTTTAGGAATGAACAGGAGAAAATACATTGAGAATGAACAGGAAAATTTTCAGGTAAATGTGCTGAATTGGGATCCACAAAATCCCTACAAACCTGGAGCTCCTGATTTATTCACCATGGTTATTAGCTGAACAGAAAGAATTTGGTTTCTTTGGCTCTTTTGAGATGGCATTACTGTGAAAAAGTGTACTGAATCCAATTTACCTCCATTACCATTTATTAATGACGAAGTCGTAGCCTATCTTAAAGCCAATGATTATCATGTATATGTTTTCTTCTCACCTGCTGGCAGAGCCTGGCTCTGGTAGTATATCTACTAAATACTAGACCTTAGCCCTAGAAAATGCACATAGAAATCACCACTGGACTGCTATCAAAATAATAAAAACAACAGAGCTGCTTCAAAGCCAATACATTTTGTAGCACAATAATATGAGTGGTGAGATTTGGTATGTGCAAAAATGGAAAAGATAATAGAGGGTTTAATGTTTAACAGTAATTCTGTCCCCTATTGAAATACAAAGGAGAAAAATGGAGTAAAAATTGTATTTTATACCAAAAAACCACCAACCATAAAACCTTTCCAGAATTTACTTATGTAAGATAATGTTATAAAATGCTAAATGTTTTATACATTCTGAGCTGATGTTTCTGCCTTAGTTCATAACAGTGTTTTGAAAGAGATAAGTTGTCACAGTGCTATAAAACATGTTTACAGTTTCTTGTAAACACCTGTGTAGCACCTAATGTAATTTGTAGAACATTTATTGCTTTTACCTTTTAGATGACACTTGGAAAAATAAGTTTTCTGTACAGTTTGGAGTTCCATGTTTGCTTGGTACAGCCTGAGCTGGGTAAAAAGCTCCCACAATAAGGTAGAAAGCAAATGAACAAATAAGCCTCCTTTTCCTAGCCTAACTGACTACTGAGGCCATCCACATTTATCCAAAATATAGCTTTGTGTTATACTTAGCACTTAATCTGCAATTTTTCCAGATGTATGTTTGCCCTTTATCCTGGCCTGCATTTATTCCTTTCCTAAATTGGCCAAGGTAGGCCAAAGTACTTGACATCCACTTCATCCTCAGGAGGACCTGAGGCTGAAATGTGTGAAGAGCATTTCTGTTCAAAGCTCAGCATATAGTGGTTTAAATTGTAAAGAAACCCCTCCCACTTGCATGACCTTCAGCTGGAGCAGTGGCTGCCAGCAGAACTCAATATGTAGCAGCTCATTTAACAAGGCCCAGGGCATTGCTCCTCTACATGCACTGGCAGAATGATGGGAGAGGCTCTCCTCAGGAGCTGGAAGGTTTGTGAAAGGTGATGAGAAAGGAAAGAAAAAGGCTAGCACCTGTGAGACAGCAGTGATAGAATATATGAAAACTGACTGGGAACTATGCAAAAGCAGAAGTTGTATAATTTTCATCGAAGCAGAGTTTTACTTGGTAAAAATCTGTGAATATTGAGTGCTCTAGTATTGAGGGAGACAAGCATTGTTTTATGTAGCATGTCTAGAGTTATCTTTCAAAAGCTAGGTTCCTATTTCTCTTGGTGTATTCTTTTAATATAAGCTATATCTTAAATACAAATGCATATGAATATTAACTAAAAATGTTTCTGGGGTGACTTTTGACTATTAAGTTGCCTTGTAGCTTGAGGAATGCAAACAAAATCAGCCAGCTCAGTAACTCTTAATTTTATTTTCATCCTCAGGAGCCTGTTCTGGCAGTCCGTATGGTCAGCTTTGAAGCAGGATCTTTGTCAGTGGGCAGACTACTGAGTGGACAATTATTGTAGTCTTGAAGTGAATGTGAGTTTTTTAACCTTTAGGTTTTTAGTCTTTGTTGCTGTTTCTTTTATTTTCTGTTTTGTGTTGTTTTTATTATTGTTGTCATTTTTGTTTGGGTTTTGTATTATTTTTTTTAACCCAATAGTCTTAGAGGACTCAATTATTTTCAACAGTGCTTTACTTTATTTTGAGCATCCATGTATTGTGGAGGTGTTTTATTCATGTCTGCATTATTTTCCTTCTGAAAATGTCAAAAAAATTATAGGCACTCCAAGCTTAGTGTATTCACTCTACTACAAATTAAATATTCCTCCAGCTATAATTATTACAAGACCTGCAGTTTTCCTCCTTCTAATTTATCTAGAAGTATAGAAGGAAAGAAAGGCTGGTTTCATAAAGACATAGGATGCCACGTAGTTTAACAAAATCTGTATATGCTTTCTTTTCCTTGCAGAAGAATAATACACAGGATCTATTACTGAACACAGACTTCTTGTGTATTTATTTGACCTTAGTTTCCCACCCTTTAAAAAACATTTAACGTTTTGGAGAAATGTTGTGAGGCTAAGGATCCTTTGACATTAAGATGAAGAGTTGCTCCTAAATCTTGAAGAGTTTGTCCCAAGTCTTGAAACAGGTTGTGCAGTAGGAGGAAATAGGTTCTGTATGCTGCTGATCAACGCATATATTCAATGTGCTAAAACAAGACTGTGATGATACAAAACTGATTTTGTGAAAGCAGGCTCATGTCCTCCATTTGCACTGGTATTCTCTTGGCAAAATGATTTTTACTGCTTTCTGTTATGGCATATTGGGGTTGTTTGGAGACTACTGAAGAAATTGTCTTTTCAGATTCTCCTGTGAATTTGTATGTGAATCATCCAAATAATCTACAAAGCAAAATTAAATCAGAGAAAATGGGGATATTTATTCTACGGTTGAAAGAAGGTAAAGAGAATTTCAGCCATATTCTGTTTTGAAAATATTGCTGAAGTTTTCTCTGAAGCTATTGTACCTAAAGGCTATTCCATGGTAAAACACTATAGGCTGCTGGTCTGAGAGAGCTAGAGAGATCATGCCATTTATTTAGATAAAGGTATGGAGTACATTATCATGGTCAACACTTTGACTGGCAACCATGGTGGGATTACTGGCAATGTCAATAACCCAGGCTGTGAGCTGCTGCTGTACTTAATATGGCTTTTCTGTGTGTAAGTATACACTTAATCCACTTCTAGATCATAGTTAGTTGAACTGTAAAATTCTTTGAGGTCTTCTATAGGAAGTCCTACAGAAATGTGAAGCATTATCACAGCAATGCAGATTTGTAAGATGTTTTTCTTTAGGGTACTAACCATAAGACTTCCCCAGCTGGCTGTGTATTTAAAAGTATGGCATATTTAGAGCAATTCAGAAGGGCATCTTGTAATTAAAAATATTTTAGGGGATATCAGTTTGTAAGAAAATGTAGAAAATTAACTGTAATTGCCCATTATAAAATCCTATTTTCAGTTCGATTAATAGTTTGTTAAGTTTTAAATATTTATGTTTTTTCTACATGTCTGTTTCAAGGTGAATAGTTTTAAAAATATCTGTCAATATAATTTCCCTGTTTCACTCAGGAAGAGCAGAGAAATCTAAAGTTTTCAGGTCACTAGGTCTCTTGATAATCTCCTACCCTGTGAGTAGGGATTTGAAATATGTCAAAGAGGGAGTAGAACAATCAAGTCAGTTAAATGTCCTCAACTGGCACTGAAGTTTGCCCAGAATCAGTTTAGGCTATAAGATGTCAAAAAAATCTCATTTTGTAAATAATCCCTGCAGACTTTGAAAGAGTTAAGCAACTATGTTCTCTGATTGGTACTGTGTCTTCAGTTAGCATGTCTCAGACAGAGTCCTTGGGGCACTCTGCATATTGCCATTGCCATGCCTTTCTGTTGTTAGCAAACTACCCCTGAAGCTGATAGCAGAAATGCATCATCTCCTCTCCTACTGGCACGCACTGAGGATGGAAACCTACTGCTGTTATTTGTTACACTGTGCTGATATACTTCAGGTTGACTGTTACACAGCCCTGTTGAGTTGTCATTAGTCACAGTGTTGGCAATTGTTCCATACTCCTTAAAAGAGGAACACCTAAACCAAGGACATGGTGCAAAGAATAGTTACATAAAAAAGTGTTAACTCTGTCACATCCAGTGCATAAAATGAGGAAATGTGATTAAAATCAAGACTGAGTTTGCCTCAGTCCTAAGTTGTCCGTTGCACAAGAATGCTTTCTGCTTTATAATCACATACTTTCAAACTGTTATTTCATAAGATTTGTGATTCTTTCAGAATATATAATGACAATAACTAAATAACTAACCAAGTAAATAATACCTGGAGATACATTTTAGTGATATAAGAAATAAGACAAAAATCTGTCATTCTTCTATCTCTTTTACTGCAGACATTAGGTAGTACTTAGTGCATGTGCACCTGCAGGAAAATAATGAAATTAAGATACATACATTTCTACATTGTAATTTATGTTCTGTTTAAATTGGAAAATAGAAGCTATTATTAGCTATTATTTATGCACAAACCCCTACTTATTACAAAACAACCTTTGAATTTGCATGTAGGTCTAGGAATTGACTCACCTGAATGATTCTTGAAGGTTTTATTTTATTTTCCTTAAGTCAGCTTCTTCATTAATTATTAAGGAAAATTAAAGTTATGCCTACTGGGAAAGAGATTATGAGTATGTGAGCAAACATTAAATCCAGATTGTTTATAGATGAGCACATAAGCATTTGTCTCCTGTCTAGCATGTTGCAAGTTTTGTCTGCCTTGCACCAAAAGCAACTGATGGTTAGAGAAATGACTACTGAAAACAAGATGCAATTTTTAAACTGGAACATTAAATGGACTGTTGGGGAGAGTAGCTGTCAATAAGGGAACTCTCAGTTCAGAGATCATTTGCAAAGCTAATGTTGCATGCCTAGAAGTTATGAAAGTTGGGCCCATCTTGCTGTAAATGTCTAAGGTTGCAGAGATTAAAATCAGAACCATGCCATTGTGACTATAGGGTAATATACCAGACAGAAAGCAATATATGCAGTAACAACCACCTGGATCACACAACCTATATTTAAAGTAAAATAAACCAGTACTGAAGGGAATAGTCAGTGCATAGCCAGTACACAAGGAAACATGCATTTGTTAACAATCCTAGGGGCAAGTCAGAGAAGAACACAAAAACCCCCAAACCTACACCATGATATAAGGTATGAGAAAGATTAGTGGATGCAATGATCACTGTAGTGATTCAGTGAAGCATGATGTGCTCTTAATGTGTAATGAATAATTTTACATGAAGGATAATTTGTTAAATGTCAAGTGGATATGTTGTTTGACCATCCCAATTTACTGAATCAGCTGGGTATGTGATACAGAAAATTTTGGACTGTAACTGTAATTTTTTTTAACTTCTACAACTTTTTTTTTTTTAAATATGAAACTGTGGTGCCTAAAAATTAATTAAACATAAACCACACTAACATCTAGATTAAAAATTTCAGATTAAGTTGTCTTAAAATGTAGTTGAGTGAAAATCTGAAGAGGACTGTATTTGTCATCTGTGTGTGTACAGAAACATTAGAAACTCTGCAGTTTCAAGAAACAGTGCTGAAATTAATAAATCCTAGAATAATAATTTATGACCTTGCATGGCAAATATTTCTACACTGCACCAATGTAAGTATTTTTAAAACCATGGATTTTCACGATGCCTCTATTTTACCAAAGGAAATGGGAATATTAAAGAACTTAATTAAATACTTTACTTAGAGGTCTACTTGCATGAGATGAAAGATAAAGCTTGAACACAATAGAAAGAAAAGAAGAGATGATATATTCCTGGATTTTCTTCATCTTTCCAAGGGCATTACTTTTTCAAATATAGTCACAGAGAGAATATAAAATTGGGATGTGATACTTTCAAATCCAAAATCAGTTCCTTAGATGGCGTGGAACTGCTAGGTTTTCCTTGGAGGGCTCATTTCTTCAGCCCCCTTGGTTTTAGACAAACTTTTAGGAATAGATTATTTTGTTGACAGTTTGGCAGAAAACAGAGGAAAGTTCCCAGGAAAGTATATGGAGGCTAAGAGTTTTGGAATAGCTTCTAGAAATGTGTGACAGTGATGAATGGACTGATTAGGTATCTCTAGATTTTTTATAATCTCTGGTTTACCAGTTTCACTTATTTTAGCTTCTATTTTAAACATTTATTTTCCAGGATAAAGTACCTGATGTAAAAGTTAATTGGTAGGAAGAGGTAAATAAATAAAAACCCCTCTAAATTAAAATCTCATACTCCAGAAAATGAGAGGAAAATACCTTTGCTAAAAGTTAAGCTGAGGGATGTACACAATAACTAGTTTGTACAAATTGTTCTGAACTTGTCATCTCAGAGAAGGGAGTAGTTCTGGGTTGACAGCAGTTTCAGGGAGCTTAGTTACTCAAGAGTTATTGTATCTGGAATTAGGCATAATCTGGGGCACCACAGAACTTTTACAAAAAGCTACATAACATTTGTCTTGGATTCTATGCAAAATTGGTTGAACTTATTTCTTTCCTATTGATTCAATAAATTTGCAAAGATGCACAAAGAAACTTGAGCAATATCTCAGTGGTATTTGCTGTCCTACTGCAGGCACTCAAACCCCGTTCATGTATATGCAAATGTATCTGCTTGTGCATGTATGTTTACAAAGAATATAGGAGAATTAGGTTCTTCAGAGTGAAAGAAATAGTAAACCATCAGCGGCTCCATTTGTGTTAAGAGCTGCCAACGTGACAAAAAGCAGATAACTGAGCCTTCAGGAGAGTAGTCCATTTTAATTCAGAATTTGAAATTATGCACTCCTCTCAATAATTTTGTGTCTTAGCAGAGCTGTCCCCAAATATGAAAATGTATTCATTTTCTCTTGCTTGCTTAGTTCTTACAGCACCTTCTGTCCCATGGCTGTATGAACAGCCACCCAGGATGGAGCTGCAGTTACTGTGTTAAGCACTATTCCATGTCTGAAAAGCACAGTTTTTCTTCACATTGCTACCCTTGTGGTCATTACACAGAAATTTATACATGGGATCTTGAGCTTTGAACACCTTTTCTCTTCATAAATATAATGTAACTCTGTAATGACCAATCCTCCCTGCTTGCATTCTGGATCATTATGCTTCAGTTTTTGGGTGGAAATTCAGGTTGGTTCCACTTGAGTTGACACTTTGTCAGGATTTATTTTTAGGGAAATGTTTAATTCAAATTTAAGAAAAAGAGGAGTTTAAGAATATTCATTATTATTAAAAAATTGTTTTATTGGACCCTAGATGGAATTTATCTATTTAAAATTGTTATTGGTTCTACCACACTTAACTGATTTAGTCTCCTTCAGAGATGATCCTGAGATGCCTGGATAGTCTTGACAGGATGCAGACTAATGAGGCAGACAACATGGTTTCCAGAATATGGTTAAACCATGCTCTGTGATCATCTCCTCAGCATTGCAAAGGTTTACACAAAGCACCACAGATTTAGATACTGGATATGCAAACTCTACTTGGAATAGCCAACTTCTGTCCTGTCAACAAAAAAATTGAGCTTTCAGATATATAATTGCTGTGTAAAAGTTAGACAACAGTGATGGAAGAAGTAGTTAAGGGGTTGTTCTTTGACCAAACTATCCCCCTAATAAAAATTGGCTTTCAACATATTTTTTCCTTTCTCAAAGAACAGGTAACTCTCAGTTATGAAATGTAATTTCTTGATATTTTTAAAAATAACAATGACCCCATCTGATTTAAAGTAAGATAGAGGCTACTTCTAGATCCTGGTCTAATTGGAAATAAAGTAAACATTCACAGTGACTTTACTAAACTAGGAATCCAAAACTTGATAAAAAAATAAGCAAAATTTATTATTTTCTTTCTTTCTAATATCTATCAACTGTCTGCTACCTTGTATGTAATATTTAAATGTTATCATGGTTGAAATACCAGGTACCACATAAACCTGCCACATCACATTTAGGCTTTCTATATAATGATTATAAATATTTCTTCCTAAAGTTTTCTGGCTAAAGATTTTTTATCAGTTTCATAGACAAGGGCAAGCTTTACTCAGAAAAGTTTCTTTTTTATGAATTTTGTCTAGAAACATCTGTTAAATCACACTCCATCTATTAACTTTTTGGAGTTTTGATTTTATTTTTTTTTAAGCTGCAACAATATGAACAAACCTTATCTGAAATATTGAAACTGGAGAAGCTTGACTGTAATTTGTTTTTTCTTTATGCATACACTGAAACACACATTTTTGTCTCTGCTGAATTCAATCTTTTTCAATACAAGAAATTGCTCAGAATTTTGACTTACTGTCTATTAATTATAATATCCAGTGGGCTTGCTTAGCAACCTCTTTATACCTCTGCCATCAACGTTTCCTCAGATACTGTAACCAAGTCAAATTCTTTTTTTTTTATCTCAGTGGGCATGGTCTCCAGTCAAGATAATTTTCTTTCTGGCAGAGGAATATGTCTATAACTCTTACAAGATTAGTTAACCTATATAATGTGTGGTAGAAATGAGAAACTCTCTGTATCCAGATGGTTATTAATAAAGAACAAATCCTCTTATACTGTCAGCAACAGTTTCTAGGATAAAAGTCAAGTTGGTGGCTGTGTGTTTCTGCACATATATATTTCACATAGTTCATGCCTTACTGATCCATCAGATCTCAACTTGAATCAGAATAACTAATCATATCAAGCATCTTTGATGTAACCAAAACCACCAGGACTTTCACAGTTGACCTCAACGTAGCCAGGAGCTCTGTTGGTACCAGTTTCAGATAGTAGTTTCTGTTACCTTGGATCATTCAGTGCATTTTAATTTTGAGTATGTAAAATATGATATTTAGTCAGATTGGTAAGATGCTGTCACAACTTTACCATATAAATTTTGCATTTTACATTACACAGTGAGACTTGTTTGAGAGCTGTTGACTAACAGTGCATTATATACTGTTGGAACAGTTTTCTATGAGTGGCTTCATTATGGAAAAGATTTTATTCAGATAGAGGTTTTCAAGAATTGCTTTGAAATATGGAATAAAAAATGGACCTTTCTTAGAGAGATAAGTTTGTGTTTTGTTTGTTTACAACTTTGGCCAGTAGCATCCAATGTGTAATAGAAACAGCAGAAGTATTGTCAGGCTGTCAGTGACGCTTACACAACACAACAGCAGTTTGTTTTCCTTGGCTTACAACCACAGTCTCCACTGGTTTACACTGTATGACCTATGCAAGCTTCAAAATCATTTCATTACCAATCTTATCCCACCTAGTCAAAGAAACAATCTTTTTTTATTATTATTGTCTTTTAAGAAAGAGTAGAGAGAATTATGGATAAGAGTAGTGTGTGGGGGGGTATGTTTCATATGTTAATGACAAACAGCTGTAAGTAAATAGAATTAGTGAGACTGATTTTTGTACACTATGTCACTTTAAAGCTGGAACTACTATGCTTGAATACCAGGTTTCGACTTGTCACTATTTATAAAATATGGAAAAAATAATGTTTACTTATAGCCTAAAATGCTCCATTTAAATTAAGCAGAATTATAAAGAAATGATATTTCCCTCTTTTTCCTAAAGCATATGGTACAGAAACTGCAGAAAACAGAAAAAATGCAGTCTGTTCTCCATGTCCACAGTACACAAGGCCAGTTATAATGGGCTTAAATTCTGTGATAAGTAGTCAGATGAAATATTAAAAAGCACCTTCTTATGGTAAAGATAGAGAAACAGGAGAACTGATTGCTTGAGTACACCACCACAGGTGATCTTTGAGAAAAAGCTAGAGAGGTTTCCAGCCTGCCAGAATCACCTTGATAAGAATGCACCCAAAACATTGATTCCCTGAAAATGTCAACATTTAGAACTGCTCCCAGATCCAAATGTCAAAGGTCTAGATGTTGAGGGGGTGTGTGTGTCTAGATAATGAGTTTTTCCCCTCAGTTTTAGAGAAAAGGAACAAAATTGATTCCTAATCTTCTTCTAGAATCAGATTTCCCTTAAAAATATGGGTCTGAGTATAAGAAAGTCTATATATAGTTAAGCAATTAAAGTTTAAAGGAAAATCAGAGGCTTTTTAGGAAAGAAAAGGAAAGAAAAGGAAAGAGGAAAAGCATTTGGTGCAGGTCTTGATCCACCTGCCCTACAGGCAAGTTTAAAAACTCAATGTAACTTTAAAGTTAACTGAGTTCTTGATAAGATTAGAAAACAGCACACAGCCTCAGGGAATGGGAAATATGACTCCATTTGGAAGAGCTGCTCTTTATGGGAAAAAAGGGTGGTGCTGTTGACCATGATGTTTCTGATATGTAACTGGTTGAGAATTTTTGTCTTGGAGCTGTCAGAATGCTACCTCTAAGCAGCACTAAATTCTTTCAGAAGTTATAAGGGAAAAAAGTCAACATAGATGAAAATATTTTTTCACTCTGAAGAAAAAAGTCATTCAAAAGACTTTTTCATGTTTCTTTTATCTCAAAGGCAGACCAAAGGTTAAATTAATTTTATGATAACACAAAAAAGACACCAACATTTACATTCACAGTTAATCACAAACTGTTTGACCTTGAGCCACTTTCCATACATCAGAGGAGAGGGTTCAGAAAGACATTACATGAAGGAGTTGGCACTGTTACAGACCATACACTGCACAGTCTAGCATGAGGCACTTGAGCTGTCAACAGAATGGTTTGACAGTCTTCAGATCAAACAAGTAATCCAGTTAATGAGGCATATCTCAGGAACTTGTCAAGAAAGTAAAAGTGTGAGTGATATGGGTACTTTGTCATGGATTGGCAGAATATTAATCAAGGCAAGGTACATTTTCATATACTGTTGACAGAAGGATTAGGCAGCTGGGGAATGTTAAAACTTTAAGTACTTTTGAGAATGCAGGGTCTAGTTTCTTTGTTTTTATTTGAAGTAAAATGAATAAATCCAAATTTCCTTCAGTCAGTGCTTACCATTGCAATTGGTTTCCTCAGGTATTTTGATAAAGAATATCACAGATCTGTGAAAAATTTCCAAAGGATAACCTACATAGTGTAAGTTTAAGCAAATTAAACTTGTGCAATCTAAGCCAGTTTCCTTCTGTTTTCATATAGTCTTAAGGGGTGGACCATGAGACTTTTCTGTGTTTTCTTAACAATGGTGTAGAGTTGCTGAGCCTTGATAAACAACAAATGAGCCCATAGCCTCTTGTTTTTGTGGTGGTTCAAACTTTTCAAGAAAATCATGATAGCTGGTTTTCAAAATTGTAAAAATAACTGATAAAAAAGCCTTTTTTAACAAAAAAAATTGTTTTATTATACCAGGGTTACTGTTGTTCATGGGAGCTATCTAGATAATTTTTTAAAGTCATGTAAAAATGTATTGCCACTCTAAAAATTCTGGTTTTCAGCTATTCATTCCCTTCAATGGTACATTAGAAATCTATAATAAAACACCACATGCAGCCTCACAGGCTGATTTTTTTGGCTGATAAACATAGTATAATGGAAATTCCAGGAGCAGTGGGACCTCCAGCAGTGAGGAGAAATGCACTCAGTGAAAACACTATACTGCAGCTCTGGGGGAGGTGAAAAACAGGGGGGGCTCTGCAGAGCCTTTGCTTGGTGAGCAAGATTCCTTCCCCAGCCCACTGTGAGCCCCCTGCTTACACTGGAGGGTGGACAGCACTGAGGAGAATAACAGGGACGAATGCAGGCATGGAGGGCCACTCATTGCGAAGCTGTTTGGGGACACATCAGAAACTTAACTCAGCACTAATCCAGCATTAAGCTCCTGGTCTGTCTCCCTGTGGATGCAGTTGGTAGCAGATGCACTCCCCATTGTGAAATGAATAAGAGGTTGCCAGACCAGTGGCCCATTACATTTAATCTTGTTCTGTGATGGGATCACAATAAAGATATGAAATGATCTGCTCGACTACACTTTCATTCCTTACAGTGGCAGAGTTTCTTCAACTGCAGAAAAGCCTTACCTCAAAATCAATATCAGTAGGATTATATTTTAATTACCTTCCCCAGAGATGATACATATTGCCATCCTGTTTAAGAGCCCTCCACTGTAACTGGCATCTCCACCTGTAATCCAGGGAATAATATCTTCCACAATGGCACTGTTGCTCTCAGCATCTGAAAAGTGGAATTACACGAATGTCATTCAGTTACCATTTTCCTGCACTAAGGAATCCTGCTGTGGCAGGGCGGTTGGACTAGATGATCTTTCAAGGTCCCTTCCAGCTCCTAACATTCTGTGATTCTATGATTCTGTGATAGTCATGTATGCAATTAACATATGTTCAAGAGAACCTTTTTTTTGAACAGGGCACAGGATTCTTTTCAAGAACTGAAGTTCCTCCCAGAAGCTCTTGATACAGATCCTAAAGTTAGGCCAGCCAGGTAGCATAGGATTTGCAGACAACATCAAGGAAATGACAAAGATACAGATATATTGTCATCTGCCACTTCCAGAAACAGATATGAGCTATCAGAGGTGCCCAACTGGAGAAAAGAAAGTGGATTTCTGCATACTGCCTGTATGATGAATTCCTACTCCCTCTTAAATATGTGTCTGAGGAAGAGGATTTTACTGATATCACTAAAATTTTTTGCTTTTCTGTGGGTGTTACTAGTGTTGTTTTTTAGTTTTGTGTTGTTTGTTGCTTGGGATTTTTTGTGTGCTTTGTTTTTAGGACAGGAAAAACATTAAGCCAAGACATGTCATGAAAGTTTCCCCAATGAATATCTCACTTGGATTTAATGTTTGCTTATTTGTTGTATCTTTAAAAACAGAACTTCTGATTTACCCATCAAATCGTGATGAACAAGGACAGGAAAATCTAACATGAACTTTCAGGTCAGTGGTATGTTTTGTAACATCATCTGTACATCCATACTCTTTGTTTTTCTCCATGTCTCTATTTGGTCAGGTTTCTGCAGATATTTTCCCATTTACTCTCCCTCTAGATTTAACTCCCTGAGTTAAATCTATAGCTTCTATTTCTGCTATAGATATCCACATGGAGATTTCCCTTCACTAAATATTGGAGCCACAAGTGATGTATGTGTCCAGTGTATATGTGCAAAAATGTCAGATTCATACATATCAAACTAAGGTTCAAAATTTGGGAAGATTAACCAAAGATTCTTAAAGAACTTGTATAGCTCTCCAAAACCCTAGACTTGGCATCATAAACTGTCCTTCAGCCTTCTTTGCTGACATTTTGAACCATTTTATTATGCATCTGTTTCTTACTGACTAGTTTTTGTGGCTGGAAAATGAAGACATGTATTCTAAGCTAGTTTTGTAATGGACAAACTGTTAAGCTTGAAATTTACAAGACATCAAGTTTACCTTTAGTGGCAAAATACACAATCAAAGGGAATTGTTTTGAACTACTTAAGAGATGGCATAAGAAGATTCAATGTTATCATATTGTGTAATTTACAGATCAGTCAAAAGGGAAATACTTTGTAAAACATGATGGAGATTTGTTGGGGGAAGAAAATCCAAGAAAAGCATGAGAACAGAATCACTTTCAACAGTTCAGGAGCTTTCTTCCACTTCAAAGTTGTTTATTTTAAAGCAGTATAATATTAAATAAAGCTGAAACAAGGGGCCAAAAAATAAACTTTTTGAATAATAAGATTTGATACATTCCATTATTAGAAAATTTCATTTAGGTTTTCTACTTCATAAGAAACTTTATTTCAGTTCTCTCTGTCCTTCATGAAATAGAAAGTCTAGTCAAATTCATTGCTCACAATTCTTTTGAAAAGAGTCTGAGCAGATTATGGAACTTCTGAGAAAAGTCTTTTGAGCTTAGTAAATGGTGTTTGACAGTGATCTTCCTGCAGCTGGTTAGATCCAGCTAACCTGAACTCACTTAGCACCTGAATTAACTTAGTGACATCTGGTTAGATACCAACAATGTTCTTCAGGTTAATTCAATTTAATCTCATCATTATTGTCACTTGCTGTTAAAACCAGGTTTTTTCCACCATCATTTTTTATATTAGTTATAACTCTCTTAAGATAGCTTTATACTTTTATTCCCAGTGATGGATTCTGTTTATTTCTTTGGATGGGATAGATCTCAATGAAGAAGTAAGTTATGTTTTGTATAGCTTGTGAAGAAAAAGTTATGGTACCTTATTACCAAACCAAGTAGACCTTCATAATAGCTTCACGATAAAACTGAGAGAACAAGCAGCAGCAAGGAAGCAAAAGCTGTTGTATGGTTATCTTTGAAGGTTACCCCTAAAAGTGCTACAAATGTATGAAATAATTTCCTAGAACATTATAGGCTCTAATAAGAATACATCTGAATAAAATTACTTAAAAATACTAATCAAGTACTGGATAGGTAGCTTTAAGAATTACCACTGAAATGGAAATAAATTGAAAAAGTAAATCAGTTTTGAAGAAAGTGACCTAGAACTATCTATGGGGCTTTATAAATTTATTTATTGTTCTCCTGCATTTTGGTTTGCATCTTATTTTCTGTTCTTTCAGTATTCCTGTTTGCAAACTGCCTACAAAAGCTGGCAAGTAATTTGGATACATCCAAGCAGCTCCATAATACTTTACCCACTTATCTGCACTTTGTTTTCTATCTGGGGCTTCTCTTCATTTCAGGCAGAGAATGGTCCCTCTTCTGCCATGTTTTTTTTTAACTGTTGGTTGATGTCAGTATTGCTCCAAGATTCATGTTCAATCAAGCCCAGTGACTGACAAACTCTTATGTAGCTCCTGCAGCTGTAAATCCTTATGTCATCCTGAATTCTGGAAGCTTTAAAGAAAATAAGGCAGCTCTGCTAGTCACACAGAAAGGACTTGTTTGGTTTTGATTTAGTGCAGAATGAATAAGAAGGCAGCATGGAAGAACATGAGGAAAATAGATGTCAATCTGGTGAAACAGTGGATGGTTAGAAGGGTTAAAAGGGATGGTCATTACACAAATTATTTAAGCTAAATGGGAATGTTCCCAGTAATCATCCTGACTTGGTTGTCTCAAATCCTAAAGTCGGCTTCAGGTGGAACATGCAAATAGAGTGGTCATTAAAAAAGTCAGATATAGAATAGTTTATGGAGAAAGAAGGAAGGATCCAAAATATGTCATTATTTATTTTTGTCACAGAGTGTTAGTATAGATTTCTATGGAAACTTACCAGAAATTGTTCTTGGAGAATGTCTTACGAGGAAACAAGTCAGTCCTCTGGCTCCCTACTAATCACATCTGTGAGCACAGAGAAACCAAGTTAATAATACAGATTACGCTGACTAATGCTTTGGCTTTTTTTTTTCTCTCTGACTGCACACATGGCAGACTAATAAGGTTCAACATCAGCTGTCAGAAAACTCCTCAGGAAATATTCTTATGTGCCAAGAAGAAGGTATTGTATATATTGTTGCTGATGATTGCTGCCATTGCAAAATGCGCAAACTGGCTGCTCTGCAGCACCTGTGTCAACATCTGACAGCTGAAAAGTACAGTGCATCCTTGAAAGAATAAAAATCTTCTAAAAAAGAAACAGAAGGCATTCTTTATTGAAAAGACCTGACTCTGTTTTCTGAAGGTATTCCCATTAAGGTGTCTTCTCAGCCAATAAAAATCCTCCAGATTCTTCTGGAAGATTTTAAATCTGTCTTCCTTTAGTTTCAGAGAGAATAAAGTTCTTAATCCTGGAGGACAGACAGAGTTAAGTTCTTGGAAAGAGGAATTAAGATAAGCTATCTTTATGAGTAGTCTTATTTCCTATGTTTTAGTGAAATTCCACATATGGTCCTGAAGAAATGTGACTGTGGCTTCACCTGTGTCTGCATTCTGGGGCACAGATTTGGTTGACTTGGTGGCAGCAGTGAATATGGCACCATATACTCTTCATTTGGATTTTGGTAATGAAAGATGTTTTTAAGAGTATAGGTGTTGGTAATAGAAGAAAACTCTTTCCTGCCCATCATACTGCCTACAGATGGCTTTCTGTTCTGGCTATTCAGAATTCCAGTCAGTACTGTGGTTTCCCTGAGCCTTAACTCTAGTGTAGGTCTAAGACACAATGAAATTCTTTTTTTTGCTACTCATATCTGAGCAAAACCAAATGAGATTTTGTTCTACATAACCTATATGAACCTTAGATTGTGAACAGTGTTTCTCAACTTTCCTGGCAGTCTGATTTCATTTCTTTGGTGGTGGTCATTTGGATGGTGGATATATTTAAAGGGTTGCTTCCCCAGTGGAGGAAAAGAGGACGCAATTATACTGCCTAAGTGTAGAGGGAAACGTGACATTCAGTCTGCCCAGTTTGATGGTGAGAGCATCAGCTTTTAGGATTGGAGGTGTGGGGTCTAGGAAGGGAGAAAATTACAGGGGGAAAAGAATAAAAAGCAAGAGGGGCAGGCTGTTATTTGTCAGTAGACAGTGGCTATGGTCATTATAAATTAGAGCACTCTAAATGGTTCTGATGAACTTCAAATTTGCAAATCAGGTTTTGTAGACCAAATGTGATAGGAGTCAGGACTACTCTGCCTAGTACTCTCATTTGCCCTCATTTCCACTTCAGTTTTTATTTCTTAATAGAAAAGGTCAGATATTATTTCCATGGTACATTATATTATGCTAACTTTATATTGCATATTAACTCATGGTAAATATCATATTACATTATTATATGTTACAGTAACATCCTGAGCAGGAAAAATAAAGAGCCCAGAATTCAAAAAAATTTGCTGTAGTAACCTCACATTTTATAAATTGGTTCTGACTGGTATTTAGCTTATACTTTAGAAAAGTGAAGTATTCTGAATCTCAAAATGTTAAAATGGCCATAAAGTTGTCATGGTGGAGGCTGGGGTTGGGTGGGGGAATAAAATCTCTTCTAGCTGGAAGGGAGCTGGTAATACTTGTGCTTGACCCCAGGTTTTAAAACAGAAGCACTTAAGTAAGGCCTTAAATAAGACTTCTCTGAACATAACACTGGCATAAATGAAGCTCAGAGGACATTGTAAGAGACTCTTTGGCATTGTATTGTAGATAAATTCATTTGTCACAGTGTGGATGGGATGTTTATATGTTATAGTTGTATAGTTGCTGTTGTCCTCCTTCTTCAAGGAAATGGCTTCAAAGGCAGCATTTAATGATGTTTTGTAGTCATCCATTGTGCCTGTGGAAAGAACAGTAATAGTCTTTAAGCATCATAATTCATGAAAACATAGATGACTATTGGATTGCTGAAAACCATGGCTTGGCACTATCCATTACTCACAATAAAAATAATAAGGCAAGGAGAAAGACTATTATGTCCTTATAGATAGTTCAGGAATTTACATGGAAATTATTTTTCCATGGTTTTTTTTTGTATCCATTGTAAGGACAGTATTGACTTTTTTTAATGCATTTGTTTTGTCTTTTCTCATAGCTTTCTCAGCAAGCACATTTAACCAAGCAACAGCTCTGTGAGATGTAGCTTTAGCTGAGGCTATTTGCTGCAATCTGCAGCCACACAGATAATTTGTTGAGTCCAATGATAGTCAAATTTGTGAGCTGGGCACTGAGCTGTTCTGAAGAACTAGTGCTCTTTACAATCTCTGTCTTGCACCATATTCTGATATTTGGTGAAATACCATGCAGGAGGAGGAGCAGATTGCTGCCTTAATCAATGTAATTCTCTTCACAAATTATCTGATCCAGGTTCTGTTGAAACGTATAGAAATATTTCAAAGGTAATTAGATCAATGGTTTGTTTTCTAGAACTTTCCTACAGTTTTGCTGGTGCTATAAGATCTGATAGCATATTTTCTCTTTCTATAATAGATAACAGAGAAATATAATTCTCTTCTTATTGGAACTAAAAGGGGTCTTCATTACTAAATAAGAATCTTTGTGACCTTTGAGTGAACTATAATCAAAATTATTTGTGTGGCTTGGATTTTCTAATATTTTTCAATGAAGAAAAATTAGATTTATTTTGACCTACTACCAAAATACAGGCTATTGCCATGTTCAGCAGTCATCTACTTTATTATTGCTTTAAATTACTGATGGATTAATTTTGTCCATGATAATACGTATCATTTTAAGACTATTTCCTGTTCATTTTAATAACTCCATTCAATAATTTATCAGGGCTGGGATTTTAAAGGCTGAACTTTGATTGAGAAAGTAAAAAGTTCCACAGTTGTCTCCTGAAGACAAAAGATCCCCATTTTTTCTTTTATTTAGTTTTTTCCCCCTCCTGTAATCTGTAGCAGTTGTTTGCCAGCTCTGTCATTTCCTTTATATATTGAGATAAGATCAGTCAGTTACATAGGAAAAAACCTCAGCTAGTTTAGAACCTAACCCATTTTCCTAGCACGTTATTGAAATTGTTAGGCTCATAATGGTACAATAGAGAAGTCAGAGGCAATTGGGCAGCAGTGACTAGTGCACAGCTAGCAGAAGTGGAAGGACACAATGTCAAGCAACTTGAGTAGGAGACGTGACAGGAAGCAAGCCTGAAAACCTCACTGATCATTGCCAGCTGTCCTAAGGATCAGTAGCTTTCTGCCTGTGATACCCAGACTTAAGGGAATTACAAGTACTTTTAAATGACTTGCAAAACAGTCCAAGAGAAATAACGTGTGCTACACAGCAGTCTGGAGAAGATGAACTTTCCAAACCTAACTCTCATATATTACAAAATTTGTTTGGAACTCACAAATCACAGAAAGGTTGGAATGGATCTATGCATAATAGATTATACATAATAGCTTACAGGTTAAAGACTATGTCAGGTATGTGAAGTGAGGAACTTTTTCCTCTTACTTTCATATAGCACTAGTTTAAGTTCAGGTGGTGTCACAGTTGCAGTGAGAGTTACTATTTATGAAGGATTTTGACGGAAAATCATTCAGAATCTTCTACTTGACTTTGATTTTTCTGTCCTGTATGTAGTATAATGCAGATTCTAAATTGAGTCTTGAGCTCTTAAAACTCTTTAAACTTGAATTGCAGCCTATAGTGTATCATTTGGAAGATATGATGATACATTCAATACTAGGCAGCAGGTGGTGTTAAAAATGTGGTCTTTGCTTTTGAGGGCTGAAAACAGAACAGGCATACAAAGTTGACAGGTGGTGATTACGTCTGGGAAACCACAGAGATCTGGGGATTTTGCAAAATTTGGCAAACAGTTCATAGCAGGTAACTTATCTAAAAATTCTACCTCTTTTTGTTTGTTAGTATCCCAATTCCCTAAGCTCATTCTTGAACAAAAATGCTCAAATGCTCACTAAATTCACCAAATAATTAAACCATTAAGGTCTTATCCAAAGCCTTCTGTAGTCCATAAAAATAATTCCACTACCTTAGTATGTCTTGAATATACTGTAATTACCAGCATAATATTCTGTCCCTGTATAGACCTATTTTAAGTCAGTGGGTCCCTTGGTACACATACATCTTCTCATACTAAGAAGGAAGGAGTTCAGAAACAGACTCCACCTAAATAATTCTGCAAAGAATTCTTTGTTTCTCAGAGAGAATTGAGCACTTTTTCTCCCCCTTATTTCACTCAGCAGTCACAAAGTTAGCTAGACCTAGAAACCACACAATGCATGTTTATAACCTGACTGAAGGGGTATTAAAGTCCAAATGTTCAGTTTTGTAAATTCAAAAATAACACCTGTGGTTGTTCTCTGTAATTCACAACATTTTCTGAGTCTGCTAGTAATCCTTCAAGTAAACTGAATCCTTATACAAAGCAAAAGGAAAACAAACAAAAAAGCAGCATAATCACAATATAAACTAAATGGGGTAGGAAATAGCTGTCAGAATGTGCCAACAGAATTTGCTCACCTTTAAAAAGATTTTCTTTCTGCCACCTCCATTACTGTTATTTGATATGGTTGAAAATGTGTAGAAACAATATAAAGCCTGCAGAAACAATATAAGAGGCAACCACTCTTCATCTAGTTTTAGACTTTAAATACTCTTCCACTAGCTTTTGTGTCCTGTTAGCTTCAAGAATAGAGGTATATAGAAGGAGCTGGTACAAAGTTAAACCCATTAAACAGTAGCTAAGAGAAGTGAGAAACCATTTTGACGTCTCATATATTTGTTCACAATTGATTTTGGTAGAAGGTTCTGCAGTGAGACTTTCAGAGGAGCCTAATGAGGTTAAGAACAGCTTCTGCAGGGCTATGTGGAAATGGTCTGGTCTTCATCAGATTTAGACACTTCCCTGTTAGATGATTTTGAAACTATCCTTAGGTTTCTGTCTCTGTATTACTACCTGGAAAGGCGGCTGCTGCTGCCCTCCCATCCCTGAAGCTACTATATACCAGAAGGCAGAGGACAAGAGTTCCAGGAGCAGAGCTCAGTGAGATTTACTATGGCTGTATTTAAGGTTGTTTTAAGTCATCTGTGATGGATAGGTCTTAGTGCAATTGTGGCTAATGGTAAAACAGAGCTGTGGCTTTGTCAGCCAAATTGGGCTTACCCAAATCAGCATCAGGTGTTAAGTGACTATGTCTGATAGCATCTAGCAGGTTATTATCAGCACCTACAACTGTATCCAACTGTGTTAAAACCTGTGCTACTCTTCAGGGGCTGTTTTTGCAGGGTTTAAAGCAAAAGATGCATTTCATTTCAGCACTTTCTGTTAAGCTTTTCCAATTCCAATGTTTAAATGAATAAATAAAAAGGAAATTATAGAATTTGGGTTGTTCTGCCAGGCAGTATTTCTGTAGAACACCATGATTTTGCAGACTCATTTTCTAGAATGGTTGTTTCACAATTTTACTACGAATTTACAGCACAAGCCTGTACTCACACACAGTGCTAAATTACTGTAAAATTAGGTAATATGTGTTAAGTATTTTTGACTTGTATAAAATCTAGAGTTTATAGAATGCACTCATCTAAGACATAGTTTCACAAACACTGCATTTACTTCTTCAGAGGGGGGAAATAGTTCCTTCATGTAGATGTTTCATATGTTGATTTTAAAATTAATTGCTGTTGAAATAAGTGATAAACATTAAATCCTAGCCACAGTGTAAGTGTTCTTGTTTATGTTAGTTCTACTGCAAAATGTATAGAAAATTACTTTGTCTTTAGACTCTCTGTACTAAATCTGGTTTTACTGACCAAAATTGAGCTACTGAAGTGTAAATTCAAAGTGAAATTTCAGTCTGTCCTAATAAGTAGGATTCTCATTAGCAGCTTTATTCATGTCTGTGTAGTTACCAGTTGAGCATCCAACTATAGGTCCTTTGTAGGACCTGATGTTTACGAAGTGACCATTTCACACTGTGACAACCAGGTCTTACATCAGATATTCAGAAACTGAGGGTTTAGTCCTTTGGCTGTAATCATCAATACTGCTTCACCAAATTGCTGTGTAGCAGAATGAGTTACTGAATCAGGGGTGTTTATTAATCTTTGTGTTTATCCATGGTAGTAGTTCTATTATTTACTATAATATCATAATTCTTCACTGGAAGGCATAAATATTTTCAGTTTACATTATCAGTGCTGCCTATTGATTTAGGTCTTTGTCTGGGTTTCTTAATGGAAAACTTGGAGAAATAGCAGTTCCTTTTTATTTCTTCTTTATTGTTCATTATCTCTTTGGATCAAATGGTGATACATGAAATACCATTTTCTGAGATGATTCTTCTAAGGCATGACAACACATTTTTCACAAACAGGTAGGGACAAAGTGAAGGATATCTAAACAGGCAATAATTTGCTTTTGGCAAAAGAGGAAAGCAGCATAGAAATTGATTGATTAATTGATTGATTAAACTGAAAAGAAGCAATAAAGGTAAAACTAAATACTGGTGTAGATAAGCTGTGATAAGATAAATTGGAAAGATGACAGTCAGCTGTCCATAGTGACCAGAAGTTTTAAAAGTGGTATTTCTGTTTTGAATTAAGTCACAATCTCCTTTCTTACTCTTAGTATACTGTTTGTGTAGATAGTGTCTTACAGAGGGCTGAAACTTGTTTTCCCCTTGTTTGCAAGTAATCTTAAAAAAATATTACATCCTAAAGAGATAAAATTTTGGAAAGTCTTTAAAGCTGCCCATAAGCAAAAGGAAAATGAATGTTTTCTTTCTGAAATTAAAAGGATTAGACTGAGTTTTGTGTGGAAAGGACGTGAAGCTGCCTACTGTTACTGTGTGGCATATTGGGAGTAACAAATGACTCAGCAAAAGAAGAGAAAGTCCTTACAGAACAAACCAGACTGTGAAGGGCAAGGAACAAACTTTGGACTACATTTTGAGATATTGGTAAGTATTACAAATGCAGGGCAAAATGCCATATTTACTGAATCACCAGTATGTTCAATTGCAGTAATTTTTATATTTCCTCATCTTAAGTTTCCTAAGTACTCTGTAACAAATTGTATCAGAAAGGCCACTTTTGTGTTCAGATGTTCTGCTTATTCTGTGACGCTTAAAACCCTCTCTCTTTAGTTGTTTGTCTAAAACTACTTTCTCAGCTCTCTGGTATGAAACCACAATTTGTTTGAAACACTCATTGATGAGATCATTACAGGACAGTAGGAATGAAGGAAGTATCATTTAACAATAACTGGTTTTGTTCAGCCTGAATAGTCACAAAAAAGTCTGTGCTTTCAGATGCTCCAGATAAGAAAACAGGAGTAAAAAAAAAAAGGATATGTTTTTAAAGGAGTACTTTACATGTTGTAGACACAACTAGACTTCCAAAATGTTAAATATATTCCTTCCTTTCTGCATGCACATTATTTCCCAAGAATGTGCTCCTCTAATGCCCTTCCTGAAAAAAAATCCCTGACAACTTTATGCAAATACAGCCTCATTTGATATAAAATGTCTGGCTTATAGCCTAATACAGTATGCAGAGAAATGGTAATCAAGTTGAATTATCATTTTTCAGACCTCAAGGATAAAAAGAAATATTTCATCTGACCATATTTCATGTTTTAAATCTGCATTGACTATAAAATACATTGCAGTGCTATCAAACATATATCCATGCCTTTCCCATCCCCTAAGTCTTAATTATTTTTATGAGACACCGATACATTCCGCTCCCAATGTTTCTTACATTGCTCCTGATGGATGGCTCTCTTCTTTTGACTTGTACAAAACATCTTGAATTATGGTGCTTTTAAAGATTATTCTGTTCATGTGTTTTCTCTCTAGAGTCCTGTGCACAATTCTGGTTGAAATTTTTGAATTAAAAATTTCCATTAAATAAATGGTTCTATTCTTACAGAAGTAACCTATTTAAGTACATAATGAGCCTTAAGAATAACAGTAAACTCTTTAACATAAAAAAAAGGTAAATGAGAAAAAAAAATCTTGTCTGAACTAAGGATGTGAGTAGTCAAAGTTCTTGATGTGTTGTAGGTAAGGTATATAATTTAAATTTACCTACATATAACAGTTTCTTACATTTCAAACATACTCCAAGCCTTCCTTTCTTCAGGTACCTGAGAGTTTGGAGTAGATGAAACAAAAACATTGCTTATCTGTCTTGTACCTGTAGATTTGGAAGAATATATTTCCATGTATTAACTGGTAATGTGGATTGAGAACTGTAAGAATCATAATATGATCCAAATACTGCCATGAAGTTTAGGTCCAGTAGATACCTTAGCAAAAAAACAGCAGTGTTTTTTTACAGTGGGAGGAAAGGAGTTATGACTGAAAATATTAATTGTTTCTGTTTACTGTTCTAAAGTAAATATTAAGCAGATAAGAAGTTTCAGAAATATTTACTTTTTTTCCAGATCTCACTTTCAATTAACTTTTGAAATGTCTTTCCAAACTCCAGTCTGAGAAAGCAAAGCTAAATGCCTGTGGAAAGCTGTTTATTTCAACCTTCTTTGCAGGGAAGGTGTAAATGTTTCATGAGCCCTGACTTCCTAGTGAGCATTATTCCATTGTGACTGACAGCACAAAGGGCAGCAGTAAAAATAGCTTTTAAAAAAAGATTTAAGAAGAAAACAATGTCAGGGTACATCTACAAACTAATATCTAGGGACTCAATAGACAGGTTTTCCTTTTATCCCTTAGAGTCTGAGGTTCACATCTTTTTTCTGGATACACTTACCATTGTTTCAAATACAACAACTATTACATGTTAACTTTGGAACATGTAGCATGGGCAATGTATTTAGAAAACATTTCTGAGCATCTGTATGTTTATTTAATATATTTCTTTCCAGAGGACATTTCAGTATTACATCTTTGGCTGCTAGACATGCCACATATGTTCTTGTAAGATAAGAGAAACAAGAACTAATTAATATCTAAATTATGCCTATATTTTAATGCTAATGATGCTTAATTAATGTATGAATATGTTATCATACATTACCCAGTAGTTTCAATAATGTGTCTTTTTATATTTTATTGATTTACCTCTATGTATAAAAATATTATTCAAGAAAGTTTAAAAAAATCTGATTTTACAGTTACAATTTTACAGATCACTGCAGCTATATATTTAACAGAAATATTAACTATATTAATTATACTTTTTGTCTGTTACCTTTTCTGAGCCTCTTAATCATTCTCTTTTTTCTAATTATTATTTTTTATTTTTAAAAATATTATGCATCTATTTTGCTGTTTCTTTAAGGCAAGCAAACACTTTTGACAGACAGGTCAGATAGTAGAAGATTGCAAGAATTAATAAAGAAAAAAAAAATGGACTTTGGGGCAGGCCTCCGATAAGCATGTATAAAAGGACAATATTACTGATACCTTTTAATATCAGCTGAAAAACAACAGGCCAGAGAAGAGGGCTTTAGCTTCTAGCAGCCAACAGCTTTCATTTCTTTCCTTTATTCAGACTTCAACACACTCAGTTTCTGTTGCTCAGAAAGTGCTACTTGCACTTCTGGGTCTTTTAATGTGTTTGAGCTATTAGGTACAAATGGCTTGCCCTGTGCTTCCCAAACACTTTTAATAAAAGCTCAGATCAACCCAACCATCTTCTTTTTTCCTATGTATCTTTTTTTTTTTTTTTAATGGAAATGCAGAATATATAAATAAAATTACATGGACTAAAATTCAATATGTCCAAATCTAGTCTTTGCCTGTAAAGGAGATGCCATACAAGATATTTTTAGTATGTGTGATTGAGTCTCCTCTCCATTAATGCTAGAACTACTCACTCGCTGTCACATCACATAAATAAGATAAATTTAGCATCCTCTGAAGTTGTGATCTGGGCGATCTGAGATACATACTTGTATGTTACAGCAAGACACCCTAGACTTCTATTTTTCTTAGGATAATATATAATTTTTCTTTGTCTTAAAAGAAACACACCTTCATGCACAAAGGAAACATTGCCCTATTGTGACCACACGTACAGAGGTGCTCAATTATAATTTTTTCATCAGATTCTCATTTTCTGCTCTTCCTATCCTTTCTAAATGCTTTACAGTGTAAACATCACTTTCAGCTTTATGCATGTCTTTGAAGAAACTTATGACATGATGAGTTTGACAATAGAATATTTATATTAACAGACTTGATGACAGGCATTACTTTGTGGCTGGTTTCTCTCTCATTTCTTTAGGCGAGGATTCTAACACATAACCTTGCTGGCTAACATATATGTGGACATATAGGTGTGTATTTCACGTAGTCCTTATAAAAACTTTACCTTTGCTACATTACCAATGACTTCTGGAGTATTCTACAATGATTTGATAACTGTAAATAGTTTCATTCCCTCTGAGGAGACATTTGCTACAAAGAGTTGCTTAGTCACAAAGCAACTTGAAGAGTTTTGCATTGGGGAAAAAAAAAAAGAAAGGAAAAAAATAACAATGTCAAAACATCAGAAAAAACTGCTTTTATTTTGATGCTAACTGATATTAGATTAATTTAAATATAAATTTATATGCTATATACTCCTCAAAGAACGAGAGTGATTTCTTCTCTATGAAACAGAGCAAGTACTTTATTTTTGCTCACAAAATTTTTCTCATCAGCAATTAACATCTCATAATTTTCAAAGCAGAGGTCCAAAGACCACCCCCCACCGTGACACATCCCTGCAGGAAAATTTGTTGCCAGTACAGTGACAATTGTTTCAGCCAGGATTTTGATAGAGAGGAGAAATAACAGTCTTTCTTATATGTTCTTTGATATTGACAGATCACTTTCAGGTCTTACCTCTGGCAGAAATAACACATCTCTGCCCTTTAAAATGGTAACTATTATCCTGCAGTCATTTTCCTTGAGTTTGGTGCTATTCTCAATCTATTTACATTATCTGGATGACATAATTTTGCATGTTCAAGCTGAGAGACCACTGTAATACTCTTGAGTTATTGTATTCTATAATTTATAATGCATGCTGGTAACAGTTTTCAGAGTTACACTTAACAACACTAAAAGAAGCACACAAAGGCAGACTGCATAAACTTTCAGTTTCAAACAAAATATTTCTATTTCTGGTTGAATAAATGTTTTATTTCAGTTATTTGTTTCTTTGAGGGAGGGAAAGCAGAAAAAAATATTTCAGAAGTTGAATGCCCTTAATGAAAATCTCATATTGCTGAGATCCTAATTTTTTAGGCAAAAGCAATCCCTGTGATTTATTATTAAAAAAAGTTTATAAAAAATAGAATTGTGATCACATCTGGAGCTTAGCTGAGATTGCAGTTTTATGAGTCACACTTTCCATTTTAGGATCCCAATAAAGAGACTTAAGCAGAATCATAGAATCATAAAATAATTTGACTTGGAAAGGACCTTTAAAGGTCACCTAGTCCAACTCCCCTGCAATGAACAGGGACATCTTTAACTAGATCAGATTTCTCAGAGCCCCGTTCAACTTGATCTTGAACGTAAAGCCTTACTCTTCATCCTACTGCAACAGGCCCTGCTACAAATGTTTTCCCCATCTTTCTAATGGGCATCCTTTAAGTATTGAAAGGCTGCAATAAGGTGTCCCCAGAGCCTTCTCTTCTCCAGGCTGAGCAACGCCAACTCTCTCAGCCTTTCTTCATAAGAGAGGTGTTCCAACCATCTGATGATTTTTGTGGCCCTCCTCTGGACCTGCTCTGAAAGCTTCATGTCCTTCTCATGCTGAGGGCTCCATTGCTGGACACAGTAGTCCAGGTGAGGTGAGGTCTCACGAGAGTGGCATACAGGGGCAGAATCACCTCCCTTAACCTGCTGGCCATGCTTCTTTTGATGCAGTCCAGGATATGGTTGGCTTTCTGGACTGCAAGAACATTGCCAGCTCATGTCCAGCTTTTCATACACTAACATCCCTATGTCCTTCTCCACAGGGGCTGCTCTCAATCCACTCATCAACCAGCCTGTATACCAATCCTTGATACCAAGGACTACCCTGTCACAGGTGCAGGACCTTACACTTGACCCTGTTGACCCTCGTGAGGTTCACGTGGGTCCACTTTGCCAGTTTATTGAGGTCCATCTGGATGGCATCCTACCCCTCTGAAAAAACAAGGCTGTGTCATTCTGGGTGAAATTGCACAGTATTCTTGAGTGGGACAGGAAGGCAATTTGCTCTCCTGGCTAAAATGGTGACCTTTCAAGACAAAATATTCTGAAATTTAAAAAAAAAAGAGTAGGAGAGTTAGAGCTGTGCATACTGTGAACAGGTTTTATTGTCTTATGTTTGATATTTTTTTCATTTGGAAGTAAGCATTTATATTTTATTTTGCAGATAAGTTACCTCACTCAGGTCATATGAGTTCTACTTTTCTCTTTCTATTTTGTCATTGAAAAATGAAGAGGTAGGGAAAAAGTGAGGAAAGAGTAGGGAAAAGCATGAACTACAGAACAAGGGTCCTGTAGCAGAAGTATTGGAAGGCTGGTGTTTTCAAAGCTGGGACACATGGCCTGAGATATTCTACCATTTTACTTGGGATAGTTTGTCTCTGATATTTCAAAAGGCAACCTGGATCCACCTTAACTATGATTACAGGCATTGAACAAAGAGCAGTCCGCTAGGCCTGGGTTTGGCTGTGGTGCTAAACAGTAAGAGAACTATCTCTAAGGAACCATGCTGGGGTGATACTTCATTAGCCACAGGATGAGTTAGTGATATCACTGGCATGCATTTAAAAGCTTGCATCTGGGCTTATGCCACACACCTTTAACATGTTGTATGCAGAATAAGAGAAGTCTGTTCCCTGCTCATAATTCTAGAGACATTTTTAGTGAAAATAGATCAATACAGAGATTTCTTGGAGAAACCTGTGTTGCATAAGATGATGTATGAATGAGGAAATATAATTGTTTAGTGAAAGACAGCTGTAAAAACTAACAGAAAATCAGGAACCAGATGTGAAACTCTGTAAAATACATGGTTAATACATATCTTCACTTTGGAACCTGATTTCAAATAGTATGTGGAAATGTTGGTCCCCAAAGTTTTCTTAAATTTGATCATGTTCTTTAATTGTTACTCATCTAAAATGCCATCTGTTATTGTAAAATGGTATAATTTCTTCTAACAAAATTTTTTTTTCCTCTTTTTTCCCTCCTTCTTTTCCTTTCTTTTCCTTATAAACATTACCTCTTTGGGGTCTGCCACTAGTCCTTTCACTGTTACAGCAGTCGGTGGTAATTGGGAAAGAGTTCACTGCAGCTCATCTCCCCTGACTGGTGAATGAGGTGTATAATCTCTGGATGCAAGTGCTTTGGAAAGCCAGGAAACAGCTAAATACCTTTAGCTGCTGAGAGCAGCACAGTTCATCCAAGCGATCTAGTTGAAACATTTATCTGCCTGTGACATTGGTTAACATAAGAACTTTTTACTTCCTTAGAGCAATTCCAATCCCAAACCTCCCTTGTGATCACAGTTTTACAAATATTTGAGATATTTCTCTCCAAAACCTTAGCTTTAAGATATTTGTCTGGGAGCTGTAAGTATATAACTATACATACTCCATCAATGCATAAAGATCTACATGGGCTGAGTAAAGGGAACTCTTCTTGCTGGCAGATCCAGATGGCTTACAGAGATGAAATGGATTTTTTAATATTGCTATTTCTTTGGTTGTTGCTTTGGTTTTGGTGTTTGTTTCTTTTTGTTTGTTTGGTTGTTGTTGTTTTTTTTTAACCAGAGAACAGAGGCAGAATAAATTAGGACTAAAAGATATTAGAATTCAGATATACAACAGTATCTTGTAACAGAATGTCTTGACATATTCTAGAGCAGAGTTGGTGGTTGGGAAGCACGGGCTGGCAGTGAAGCATGCACACATCCCCAAATAGAGTACAAAGTACCTTTTAGGCTGTGAATTTTGTGCTGTGATGAGGTGTTAATTGCTTCTCACTGAAGTACAGATTGATCTGTCTCAGCTATCATCCTCCAGTGGACTTTAACCTAATCTGAAGAGATTCAAGAGCTTAAAAATAAATGAATGCAGAGAAACGTGTATCAGAGTTTCATTAGTTTCTCTTTCCTAGTATCTTTCCTTTATGATTTAACTTTGGGAACAGTTGCGGAAGGATCTTCCTAGAGCATGTTTGTGTGCTTTTCAACATGCTCCCTTGAAAATATGTGATCTAGTTTTGTAGGGACAAAGAACCTGTAAGCAGAAGCTTAGTGAATTACAGTTAAAGACTGTGAATAGGTTCTTTTCCATATAGCATCCCAATATGAAGAAGTTGTTCTGACCCTTTAGCTAAAATTTGGGCAAGCAAAACCTGATCTACCAGTCTGATCATTTGGAGTTAGTGCAAGCATTGGTGTGCCATACTGTGAAGACTTTCATTCAAACAGCAAATAGGCCAAATATTTTCAGTCTTTTTTAATTTTATATTTTGAAATGATACCTCTTGATTTTCAAAATTTATTGATGAAGGTAATACTTTTAATCTGTTGATCATTTATTAGAGTTTAGGGAGTGTTTTATGGTATTATTCTTAGTAATGTAAATAATATTTTTACTTTGTTAGCTACTAGCATTATTTACTAAATATTATTAATTTTTTTTCCTTTCCTTCTTTCTGTACATCTCACAACATCTTATATTCTGTTTATTAAAAAGTGGTATTTTTATGAATATATTTCACAACAACAACATTTATATGATGCAGTTTGGGACCATTATCGACCTCAAGTATTGAGCTGAATATATTACAGAAATAATCCTTGCTGGGAAATTTTTGCTTTTTCCAGGGCAATTGGGAAATAGCAGTAGAAATAATGTTGGTTTCAGGGCTGAACGCACTATTTTCTTGCAAGGATTCTAGCAGTCTGACCATGACTTTCCACCATAATTTCAGAAAAAAAAAAAAAGAAATCAAAAAAGGTGAGAAACTTTGATACCTAGGCAGTCCTTGTTACTTTAGCTATGTTGTTTCATCTATCTCTAATGTAATTGTTTAAGATGTGAACTGCTATCAGTCCTTGAGGAGAGTCAAAGAATTGATAGTTATACAGGAAACAGTGCCATGAACTGGAGGAGAAGGAAGGATAAACACAGAACAATCCTCCTCTGAGTTAAAAAAACCAACCCAACAAACCAAAACAAACAAACAAAAAGTCTACATCACCATTGAAATGTATTTCTTACAATGGCCAATGTTGACATTCCAATCTTATACTGCTCCTGAAAGAATATGTCACACACAATGTCTTGTGAAAAGCTGACAATGTAGCATTTTATTTTTTGTGACCATCATTGTATGATTACAGCACACAAAGGTATAATGAAATACATACTAAATGGAAAAGAGAAAATAAAGGTTTGTATGACAAATGAGAAAATAATAAATGATAACAGCAGCAGTTATTACAGTTCTTTGCAGCAAGGGAAAAAAGTGAGGAAAAAAATCCTATGGGAGATGAAGATCTTAAATTGCTGATATTGGACAGAAACACCCCCACAAAGAGTGTTTAAGCAGGACTTCTCCATGCACCACTTCTGCAGCAGCCTTTTGCTAACTGGTTTGTGATGCTCCTCTGGCTCATTTGACCATAATCTTAGCTGCTGTGGGGAACAGTCCTCTCAAGGGGCTGAATCCAAAGCCTTTACAAGTTGAGACTAAGATTCTTTGCTCTTCATTAATGCTCATTTCTGTTTGAGTATTCAGGATAGATTTGGAAAAGTTCCATTTTCTGATGAGGTTAGGAAGTTTAAGGACATCAAAATTTAACATTTCTTCAGCTGATGAACTGAATAGAAGGCTAGAAAGGGCAAATCAAAGAAGACATTTTCCCACCCACCCCCGTCCTTATACAGTCTTCCCCATTGTGGCTCAGAACAGATCATTTAGCATGTGTCAAGTAATGATTATGGTATTACTTTCTTGTCTGATTCACAGGGCTGTTATGAATATGAATCAAATAGTCTTTTTCTAACTCTTTGGTGGACTATGGTCCTTTAGAAAAGAAAATAATGTATTATTCACCACTCTTCTGTATCTAGTCTTCTCAGTGGGTGTAAAAACTTCTGTCCATCTGCTTTACGTCACAGATGGCCTCCAATCACAGAAAGGGACAGACGAAGGAATAGTTACACTTTCTTTTTTTTTTTTTTTTATTATATAAATGTTTCTTTTTCCAAATTCTTACACATCTTGAGCAAAGTGATTAGCATCTTTTCCTTCCAGGGATCCTCCAGCCATGATGTGTCTGAACCTGATGCTTGAATCATGGCAGAGAAAGGTCAGATTCAAATACTGTCAACTCATCTCAGAGCCAGGGCATTCAAACAATTGTGTGTGCTTCATTTTGGCTTTTCAAACTTTTTGTATAATGAGTCCAGATGTTTTGGAGAAAATTCAGGATTTTAAATTTAATGGTCATTTTTCAAAGTAGCTGATTTTCTGTTGAATATCTACACAAAATTTGCTGGATTTTAAATGGCTCTGTCAGCAACCTGCAAATCCCACAAAGAGTTCTTGAAAATCTGTCCACATCATTAAGGTACTTGAATGGGATCTCTAGTATCTTGAAATGCTAGAATTACAGACTATAAGAAAGACATATCATTCCTTATAGAGCACTGTGTTACTCCCTTGGTGCTCTGGAATAATAATGTTAATAGCTGCTGCAGAACCTTGCCATGTGAAAGCTGTGGTTTCAGCATTAATTGTGGTTAAACAAAGAATTTTAGTGTAAACCATTGAGAGTTGTCTTCAGTAAATTGTGCTCAGGAGCTATATGTCTCTTTAGTTCTCCCTGGCTACTGGCAGTCAACTCACTTCCCATCTGCTGCTTTCCATGGATGAAGGCTGCTCTCAGCTTCTAGGAAGCTAAATAAGGCTTTTGGTGAAATTGTCTGAAAACTGCAAAAGAGGTTTTCTTACATGACTGTGCAGGGGAGCTGCTAAAGAATGTGCAAAGTTTAGTACAGAATAAACAGAAAGTCCAGAAGGTTGGTATTGTCAGCCAAATATAAAAAATTACTCTCCAAGACTCATCAGCACAGTAATTCAGTCATACACACAGTGACTTGGTGTGCAGATTAATAATCTCACTTTCCAAGTGTTCAGGGTTGCAATGAGTTAAGGGGGAATTGAGGAACTGAAAAAGATTTTCACTTTCTGACAAACACAGACTTTTCCAAGTATAAGACTTTAAGTTACCCCTGGTAAAGAAACTGTTAATGACCTCCATAGCTATCACAAACATCAGTGAAATTTTGCATGTTGAAAAAGTAAATGTGCATCAACCATTCACAGGATTTGTAATTTCCTTGTCAGCATCATCTAAAGGACAGCAGTAACATTTCTTCAAGAAATATTTGTGAAGTCGTATATTTCTTATATTGTCTCCAAGGTACTCACAATTTAGAACAGAATATAGCAAATTTGGGAATCTGTCCAGCATTTCATTATGTTTTAATCTAATCACACCAGAATACACTAGTCAAAAATAAAGCTAAGAATATAGGGAAGAATTTAAATTCAATCTTTTAGGAATTATCTAATTTTAGCTGTTTTATCAGCCTGTAACTAATCCTGAAGTTCATTGAATAATCTTTTTGTTTGCTGATGACACTTTTTTCACAGCATTTTCATATCTTTTCTTTTTATTTGTTACAGATTTTGCTACTTTCATGTTTTTCTATTTACAGAGGAATATTAGCAAGATGTGTTGCTTTTTAAATCCCTCTGCATGTTCATAAAGGGAATCTAACCTGTCAGTTATCAAAATGGAGGCCTCTCATAAACAACATTTTATCTATTTTGATTGTTCAAAACTAGGCCCTTTTAAATACAGGCAATAATGCTTGCTGAACTGGAATCTAGTTTTTACCTTTGTGAAGTGTGTGCTTCACACTCCATTCAGAGGAAAGTCAAAGCACTGACAGAGCAATGTCAGGTCCTCACACCTTAAGAAACCTTAATGAAACTCATGGTCAAAATCAGGGTATGAATTAAATCTCTCTAGGGTTTCACTGTTAAATTACAGATGGAGAAGTAGACAGGAATCAAGCTGACTATCCAAGTTTACCTGAACTTTGAAGTAAGTCTCATCTAGCATAAGATACTCTCTACATCTTAGTTATCCATTTTTTTTTCTCTAAGGCTTGCTCATTCCAAAATGTGGTATCCAAAGAACAGTGATTATTCTGGAAGTGTTGTAACTGCATCCAAGTCTTAGCTTTGTAATTCAGGTTTGTTATCAGAATTAATGTTTTTTAAAAATACCTTTAAACATCATTTGAGGAAATTCAAGTGTATTTTCAGAGGCACTTGAAAACTCACGCATGCTTCTCAATGATCAGAGATCAAAGACTCGGTCTTGAAGGTCAGCACTTTTTACTTGGGTATTTAGACTCCTATCTAGTGTTATTGATTTCAGCAGAGCTATGCAGATAAGTACCAAATGTGTATCTGGCATTCACTCTTTCCTTTAATCAGTATTTTTAACAGATGATCTGTTAACAGAATATTATTATACATTAGTCTTTTCAAGTACTCATTACCTTTCTGCTAGAAAAAGAACTTTTCATAGCACAGTGAATAATATGCCTGCTTTTAGCAGTAATTGCTTTGGTGCTGTGTGCATATGAGAATGAGGTGTACCAGCCTGCCAGAATATAAATGGGGTGAGATGCATGGGGCACATGCTATGTTGTGGAGTTGTAATTAATAAACAGAAAACTGTTGCTGAGCATTGGGATGGGCAAGGTGAGCACTAAACTAGGTCCATGACTGATAGCAGACAACCACTAAAACTAATTCTTAGCAAGACTGCCATTGAAAATATATCTGAAATTGAAATGGTCTGTATTGTTTGATTAACCTAATATTTATAGATTATAAATGACTGTAAATCAGTTTGCACAGTTTAGGGAAAGTAAAAATGAGAGACAATAACTACAAGTGAAACTTGCAAAACTTCATACTGGATCTGTCTGAATCTACATCTCTGGCTAATGGATTGTGTCCCGAGACATTTTTTTTTTCTCTTTCTTCCCCTAGGAGTATTCTACAAAGTGTTTGTAACTACTTTAGGCATGTTACAGAACAAGATGGATGAATTGCCAGATTCAGTTTGGAAAAGCCTATATAGCAATCAGTCCCTCTTCCTTCTCAACAACAACAGTCTTCCTTTTCAACTCAACTATTTAAGGAAAAAAGTCTGATTACATTAAAAAAACCCTGTAAATCATACAATTTTTATTTAAATTATTTTAAAAATTATGAGAATATTGAATTTTTAATTTTTCTAAGCAAGTATGAACTACTTCAGTAACTACTCGCTAATACATAGATAGCATTCAGTTATTACATATACCTTCATATGTATACATTGAATCTGTCAGTGAGTTTGTTTTGTTTTATGTAATCATCTTAATCTATGCAAATGTGATCCAGCAGATTTTAGCATGAAGCTGTTGCATTTTACCCATTTGCAAGAAAAAAATTCTAATTCCACTATCAAAATTAAAGTTGATTCAGCAATATATTCAGTATTAGAAATTGAATATTCTCATCCTATATTGTGCAAAATGTTTTATAAGTAATTAGTGAATAAATAGATTAGGCTATCCAATGTGCTAGACATTTCCTTTATAATAAAATAATTATATGTATTAGCTCTGAAAAGCAGGAACTATGTACAAGAATATAGTGAATGGAAATAATTCTCATAAGACATGCAATGAGTGTCTGAAACTCATGGTCATAAACTCTAGTACAGGGTTACAGTCTGTAACTGAAAAAGACCACTTATATTTAAAAGGTGTCATCAGTTAGAATATTATTAGACTCTGTTGTGACTAAAATGGACATATCAGCTTGAAAGGGAATTTATTTAGTTTTACAATACAAGTAATATGCAGGTTTTTAAAAAAAAAAAAAAAGATAAAAAAGTGAGCCACAGTCCAGGTTCCTGGGCATATAAAAAAGCCTTGAGTGAGAAGGTCTAAAGCTTGTGTATCTTCTGGTATGTTGACAAAGCCTGGATACAACTTTGGCAAACAACAGGAGACAAAAGCTGATATTCAGTAGTTAACTAGGGTCTTATGTGTTTTCTGAGATCCATTAGATCCTTACATAGTTGTTGTATCTTCTGCTTGGTCCTTTGAGTAGAATCAGGCCTGGAGGTATGTTCCTATGGTCACTAAAAGAGTACAGGTGAGAAGTTAGAGACCTCAGAAAGGGAGTCACAGCAAGCAACCACTATATGATAAAAAAGTACTGAAAATAGGGGTATGCATTAAATGCCAATTTCTTTTCCAAATGTAGGGACCTCTCAGTGTTCATGTCCATGAACAGTTTTTGGAATTAATTTGCTGAACCATTTAAAAACATATAGGTAAATAAAATGAGGATATATGGAATAAAGCTACATTGGCATATGATGTTGCTTTCCTTTTCATTTCATGCAAGAGCACAACACAAATCTTCTGCCCACCCTGAAGGATGTCTAAAGCATTTCTTCCTGTAATAAGCTTTTGTAAACAAGCTGAATCAAATTGTTCTCCTTTGTTCAGAGTAGTTAAATATTCATTGAACCCAAAACAGCAAGGGTCTTCAGTACAGTGAGTCCGAGCACTGCCTTAGGAGGTGAACAGCTTCTAGAGACAAGGTTTAGATAAATTGTTGGTCTGCCATTATTAAGTGAATTTTTCAGTTCTTGGTCTAGTCAGCTGTGCTCATGTTTTCTTGATCCCTCTGACCCTATTAATATTTAAGTTTTCCATAAAATATTGTGGCACTGCCACACTCTCCCCCTTCATTATTTTTTTTTTTTCTAAGTAGCCTTCACACTGCTGGCTGTACCATTCTCCTGGGCTGTTAGGCTCTTGCCTCAACTATGTATCTTACCATCATCAAACACTTTATATTACCCTAAGGTTATTAGATCAACCATACAGAAAAATTACACTTTATGCCATCTTTGGTCTGACAAAATTCACATTCTGCATTTCCCTTCTAAAAATGTTCTAACCACAAACTTAGAAGCTAAATTAGTGTAGGAATATTTCTCACTTTCACAGATGAATTTTACCACTGTACTGAAAGGAGCAGTATATTGCATCATGCTGAAAAGAGCATAGGATAAGAAAAACAATATTTTATTTCATTTTTGGACACAAAATCAGGGTTAGTTAGGTGCTCAACACTGAGGTTTTGATTTCAGCTTATCATTGAGTATAGCTTAATTAGAAGAGAGTAAATCTTTATTAATTCCTTATTATTCATATTTTATCACTGATCATCATGAAAAACCCTTCTGGTGGTGTTGTTTTTCTGATCAGTGTATCCATGGAAATCTGATAGAAACCTAGCATTCAGAAAGTTAGTTATTTTTCATGATGAGGTCCTTTTTGTTGTAGAAATGCAGACCACAAAAAAAGAAAGCTGAAAGGTAAAGGCAAACCCAGATGATGACAAAAAAGGTGATCAGAAGCTAGTTAAGAAGAAATTGTGATGATTACATTGAACAAAATCTAATTAAGAGAGCAAGTAAAGATGCTGTTCATTGATTCATGTGATGATAATGTAATAACAATCTCCTTTTTATATGTAGCCTTGTTACTTTACAAGATTTGAATGAAGTTCACAGAATCTGTTTAAGCCAGTGCAATATTAGCTGAGTCCACTATTTAATTAATTGTTTAATAATAAATGGGCCCCTTGTTTACAGTAATATTTTAATTCAAATTTATCTTCACAATCTAAAAAAAGTGTTTAATTGTTTTAATGATATTAGCTGTCTCAGCCTTTATTACAACACTGGACATAATTACCCTCTTTTAAGGTAATTTATAGACCTCATTAACACCCTTGCCTCTCTGCTGTGATTAAAAATCTCCTAAGAATTGAAATCTTCCTGAGCAGGAAGAGAATTATTGTGATTTATTGTTCATTGTTGCTGAAATGATCACAAAGCTGATTTATTATGGCTGAGGTGACTAGAATTGGACTATGGAAGGGGAAGGCAGGAGCTCTTGGTGAAGCAGTTTACTCCTTTCTGTCACGGAGTTGCAGGTTAAGGTGAGTCCTGTCATTTGCTTCCACAGGAGCATGAAGAGATCTCTGGTGAATAAATCTACAGCAATAACTAGCTCAAAAAAAAAATAAAAATCTCACCTTTGACAAATAGAAAGCAATTATATTCCTTCATTGGAAATTAAACCCCTCAACAAACTGGTTTGAAGGACTCAATAAGGTGACAGTAGTATGGTTTTCACACACAAAATATTTGCAGTGATGGAAAACCTTGGACTTATTGGTTGGATAGAAAAAGTGTATTTTTTACATACCATTACATTTTGGTTGCTTGTAGATGGGAATTTGTAAACTTCATTTATTTAAAAATGCAAATAGTATACTGTGAAGAAATTGACTGAATCCATCAAATGCATATCCTTGTAAAATCTAGTGCCATCTTTACCTTATTGCTTCAGTGACTCTAATTCTAACATTTTACAGAATGATCCCAAACACAAACAAAAAAGAAGCTGAGAAGTTACTATTAACATAGTGAAATTTGCATACGTGAGGAAAGCCCTATTCTGGCTGTTCAGTATACATGAAATTTGTGGAGTAAACTGGAGAGTAGTGCCACCAGCTTACTCCACTGATGATTGGAGATGGCATATACACTGCTAGGGACCAATACAGAGATTTCTTCCACAAAATACAGAGCATCCAGAATAAGACAGATACAGCCACTCTTTGGCATAGAGTCTTTTCAGAGGCTTGAATGCTCTGGATCTCCTGTTGTTCACAAAATTTACACATTACATCCCCTGAAATCATCAGGGTGTTGTACTCTTCACAGCTCTGTAAAATGCATGGGTTTAGTAAAGGTTGTTAACTTTCAGTAGGAATTGTATTCCTGAAAATGTGTTCCCTTTTTTTCACTGTTCTCAAGTGACTTAAGAAAAGCAGATTACTTCTGCCTAGAGACCAAGCTATTCCTACAGAGGTATTGCATGAGAGCTGCTGTTTTTCGTCTGTCATGGTAGTCATGGTGGAGAGATCTCATAGCCCTTTGGAAAATAGAGGCAAGCACTGAATTGGATACCTTGCTCTCCATGGGGCCTCCACTGCTTTCCATAATTCACAGAATTTAGCTCTACATAATAATGAACTCAAAGACTAATTACTCATAAATAACTTCATTTGAATCTTTAGCTGTTCAGAGAAATAAATGTTATTCAGCTACATTTTTAATATAATATTGAATTGATTTTCTTTATGAAAAAAATATATTTGATGTAGTTCTCTGGAGCTATTTATGAGACTGAACAAGTTATGTAAAAGTTGGTTTTGAGCACATGGTTGTCTGGTTTTCCTACTCTTAATTACAACAAGGGTGAAACTCAACATTTTATGATTGCTGATGGAGCACTGATTTATTCCTGTTGATTAACCTCCCACCCAATATACAGTGAGTTCCCATTTTTATGGAACCTATAATGTTAATACAATGTAAATACATTGCACATTTGTGGGTTCTACACATATTTCTACATAAAACAAGCTTCTAAGTATGAGGAAGAGTAGTTCTGATTCCATTCCATTAAAATGGAATAGCTTTAGAATAAGTTTAGATGCATTCTATACAGTGTTACAAGGAGCAATTCCTCTTGATTTGTACTCCTCTCTTGATCCTCATTTTGATATTTGGCTTACATTTTCTAGTGTATCTTAAGATATTCAACACCATCATTAGCTGAAATTTATAAATTATTTAAAGGTAATTTTACACCAACAAAAAATAAGTGGTAAAAAATGGAAGAAAAACATGACTTTGAGAATCTTTAAAATATATAGCTTTGGCAGACAGAAGAATATATCAAGCCATGATCAGAAGCCAGATTCCAAGAGGTTTACTTTTGTGAAAAATTCTTGCTTTTCTTTTTTTTTTTTTTTTTTTTTTCCCTTGTCAGGCTGCTTCAAACTACATCAGGTCAACTCAGGAATATCTTCTCTAAGTATATCATAGTGTTGTAAACTTCTCCTAATACTTCTTATCTATCTTTAATTTATATTGTAAGTAGGCTTAGACAGACTAACAAGAAGTAAGGAGGTGTTAATATGTGCATGAGTGCTATTAGCATTGGGGACGGAAAGAAAAAGAGCAAGGGTAACAAGTATGTTATCTCCCAAGAAAAGCAATGTTTGCTGATATGTATTTTTTTTTAGTCCAGACTGCTTTTCTTTTTCTTTTGTATTTTTCAGCTGAAAAGTTTGTTTTCTTTAAATTTGTGTTGGAAAATAATTGAATACACAATAGCACACAAAATTACAGTTCTGATGAAAGATATTTTTGTGTCACATCAACATCTGAGCATAAGGTAGCCCTCCATTAGAAGTTCTAGCAGACTTTTGAATAATATACTCTTACAACCTGCATACTTTAAAATTAATCGTGTATATATATATATATATATATGTATGTAAGTAAAGAGTGATTTAATTAGAGAAATAGTAGGTGAAGACCCTTATTCTGGCCATTTCTGAAAGTCTGTAGTCTTGCAACTACCTGTTTCATCTTCCAGACTGGTTGTATTTTAATTTGTAATACAGTGAACACTTTTTAACTTATGTATGTTCTTGCCAGAAGCTGTGCAGTTGACCTAAGTAGCAGTCTACATAGGAAGAACAGCTTTAGAAACTGTTACCATCCTCTTGTCTCTTTGCTATTGTTTTTCTAGCTTTTGTACAAGCTCTTGGCTCAGGGCCTGCTTTTTAGCATGTATTGACAATCTGCAGCATTTAAAGAAGTAAAGGAGCCTATATTGGTCAAAGAACGACTCAACATCTGAAGTAGGAGAAAAAAATATCTGATGAAGAATTAAAGTTGGAGATGTGGAAAAAAATTAACCTGGATATCTTGAGCCTAAATATTAGTCTTTTCTTCACATTTAATAGGAGTACTCTAAGAACTCTCTTTTCCCGTTTGCATTGGAGAAACAGGTAGAGATCAAAAAGGTAAAGGCTCATCAGTTAAAGGTACAGGGAGAAAAGGTAAACATTTAAAAGCATAAGACCTGTTGGAACTGGAAAATCTAAAGAATAAAGATCTTGTAGTTTGGGAACAATTTTACATGGTAATCTTAATTTCTCTGAATCTCAGTTTTCTTGCTTTCCCCCTTTTTATATTTACGCCTAGAAAAATGTTATTCTAATATATTCATATAAAATACAACCCTATGAGGCCCCAATTGTGTGTTTTCATTCTAATCACTTGTGGAAAAAACCTTCAAATTTAACAGCTAGGTATGTAAAATGTTGAATTGCTCAAGATAGAAAATATTTTCGTAAAGACTAAGAAGGGTTAAAAGTGGCTTTCCAGTTCTTGCTTCCATGAGTTGTAAATAGTAGAGAGGACATCAGGAAAGACATATACCTTTTGGAAATTATTTAATAAATTACTTGTTATAAACTTGCACACTGAATTGACCCCAGATAGCTTTTAAGATGTTTTTCTCCTCATAATTTTTTTTTTTGAGATTTAAGAATTGATGTCTAGAAACATGAAGGGGAAAAAAATCAACAACAAAACAAAACTAAAAACCCTCCTTACTAAGAAGATACCAGAGCACCATTCAAAATGTGGAAAACTTGCTTACATCTACCAATAACATTTAGGTCTATAAGTTAAATACTTTTTTAGCATAAAATCAATGAAGGTTGTAGATCCTCAGATATTTTTCAGGGTATATGCTTCCCTAGGTTTTTGAGTGGTAACATACCAAGGGAATATTGCTGGCCTCCCTCAGTCCAGATAATTATGATGGCTTCCTCTGCCTTGTAGGTGGAAAACTGTTTCAAGTTACGGTAGCCAAGCAGTACTTAGTTTCAAAAGAATTACAAGAAATGTATCAGCCTGCTACAGAACAAAATTTTCAATGTTTCATTATACAGACTTTTATTTGCTTGCAGATGTATATATGGATTTATAGACTTACATGCAAAATATTTTCTTTTCTTCAGTGAGTAGATAGTAAATTGCAATGCCACCAGTGTTATTGAATAGTTCACTCAATTTCATTTATGTTCTACATTTCAAATTCCTTGTCAGGTATGCTTGGGAGCGTGTCCTGTTCCATTCAGTGTTTCATAGCTGCCATGAACTCTGATTCTGATTTTTTTTACATTGTTGAGGGATTTGGTACATCTATGGTCCTCTGATGAGGCACAGCTACTCCTGAGTGATGTGTGGAGAGGAAAGTACAATAAATTCTCATTATACAAAAGTACCCTGAATACCCCTGAGCAAAAATAAACTGGAACATAGTTTTATGACAGAAATTGACAGTCTCTATTGGTTTCAATGAGATTGGAATGAGATGTAAAATACAAAATCTACAGCATAATTTCAAGTGGAGCTAGAAAGTCATCACTACCATTGTTGTAAGTTGTGAGCAAACCCTGATATCATAATATATATATATAATATATGTATGGGGATGAGTGAAAATGAAGGAAATTTAAGGTGGGAAAAAAGAAACAACTTATGTAGGAAGAAAATTAGAAATAATAACAAAATGCCATGAGGGTTTCCTGCTGCTAATTTTGAGTCTTGAAAAAGGGGGGACTAGGAATACAAATTGTTTTGTGACATGACTGGACAGTTCATATATGAAATATCTAAGCTCTTACTTGCCACTTACGTGACGAAAAATTGGAACATTTGCTAATACAAACAGTGAAGGTGTGGGCATGAAATTGCTTCAAATAGCTTCAGGACAGATTCAGCTTAGTTTCTCTGCTGAAAAAAAAATTAAATGGCTGTTTGGAATCAATCTCTTAGATAACTCTTAATAGACTGAAATTTAGATAAATCCCATGACCAAGAAAAAAACAAAGGTCAGACAGAGCCAAAGTAAATTACAAACTAAGGAAGACTTCTGAAAGTGTTGTTCATGAAAGTGATCTTCAAGATGGAAGAACATTAAAGGTGAGAATAAAGGAATTTCTGAGGTAGGTCAAGGCTGATGCTATGAACGGGAGGAGGCCAACCAAGTTGTGAGCATAACTAGAGCGAGCTTGAACTGCCAGATAAAGCTGATGTAATTTCACTTATTATTGACATAATATTTTGTGGCATTTTTTTAAAAATTGTATTCCAGATAACAATCAAGATTTCCAAGATAACAATCTTGGAAAAAGAGCTAGAAATCTTTGCAGAACAAATGGACTTTTATGTTCATGCAGCTACCACTTAAGAAACTACAATTAGTAAATCTCAGCAGACATAGAAACAAGGGCTAGTTGCCAAGCTGAGCTGCAGGAAGTCGATCCAGATGGTAGAATTAAAGCTGATTCCTAAATTCTTTTTGTTCATCTTACCTCTTTAGTTTTCACTTACTGAGCTCAGCAGGTATTTTCCATTTCTTCTCCACAAGCATTACTCCATGTGTTATCATCTCTCTGTAACAAGCTACAGCCTGGCAGGTGGGAACTTCAGAGATCTTCAAGTGCTGGGCATAAGGTGACAGGGACAATTAGTTGCAGCTGGGCCTAGGAGGTTATAGAAGCCTATGCCCATGCACTAATCTCTTAGATACTTTTTATCATTCTTTATCATCTCTGTGATGATATTTGTTATGCTTTACCTTGCCTTGCCATTGCCTTCTCATGAAGAATATCTCTTTTTTGGCTGCAAATCCTGATCTCTTTTCTCAGATCCTACTTTATACTGCTAGTGCTGCCCCCAGTGCTGCCCCAGTGATAGCACTTCTGCATTGACTTCAGGTCAAGTCCACTACTGATTGATTGAGTTCATGTTCCTTCTACAGCTGATCAATATATTTTCCATGTTGATTTGGTGACAAAAAGATTTTACACAAGGCTTTGCTTCTAGATTTTCACTTTTTTATTCTCCTAGTTTTCTTTTGGAATATTATTGTAAAGTTACACATTGACCTTAACAGCTGTCACTGTGAAGACTACTGATGGGGTTTTTTTCCTCAACATACACAGGAAATAAATAATGAAGTAACTGCCATCACTAAAATCAATATGTATAAAGGAATGAGAAAGATGAAATTTCTTATGCTCTGAATTCAGTGTATTCTCTGGCCACAGAAGTGTTCTCTTATTTATTCTAGAATCCAGTATTGTAACATCTAAATTTTGGTGTAAAGTAAAAAAGTCATGAAGACAACTTTGAAAACATAATTGTAAGTGTGTATAAAGATGCTGTCTTTAATTTGTAAATTATGTGAAATAGAAGATTACCCAAATTTATTTTATTAAGTTGTTGGTTTGAAAACCTAATGATGTAAAACTAAATGCCAGTAGCATTTCTGATAGCACTAATGACTGCTCTAGTGGAAACATCCATCAATGACTAATATTCCAGCTGCCTCCCATTCTTCACAAGCATCAGAATCTCCACCTCTCTCTTATTTAGACATCAGTAATTCCAGCTTTCCTCTGACAGTTCTGTAACAAAAAAACATAGCTTAGTGATGACTATCAACCTTGCATCACCAGAGATTTATTTCATATAACTGTGTATAAAGTTGACTGAAATTAATTCTCTCTCTTTTAAAACAATAGAGTGTGGAGCAGATCCAAGAAAAGTATACTTTGAGATTGGGAGACATATTCTGCACAGTACTGGTATGAAAGCATCCCAATGTCTGATCTTTTTTCCTGACCAGATCTTTGACTTGAATTAAAAAGAAACCTTCTAAAATATATTTACTTTTCTGCCTTCCAGTCCATACCTCAAATAAATATTGAACATCCATTTGATTGTCAAGATCAAAGACTCACATTATACATAAGCAGAATGCAAATACTTTGACAAAGGCCAGAACATTTTCCTTAGTGCAGAAAAAGCCACAGCACATTCAAATGTACATTTGCAAATTTCACATACTGTTCTTAACACCCTTTCTGTTCCTGTGAGAGAACACTATAAAACACTATAACACTATTCATGGTAATCTCTGTCATTCTTGCTGTTGTTCCAATAAGTTCAAATAGTAGAAATCTGTTACGTTCTCTGTGAAAGCATGAATCTTTTCTTTGCTGTCTGGGAAGCCTTGGAGCTGGATACATTAACAAATCTAACCTCAGTATAAAAAGTGCCTTTTTATGCTTATGTTAATCCTAAAGCATTTGGAAATAACACTGTGCAAATACCTCCTGCACCCCCTCAAAAAGAGCAGAAGAGAGTATACAACAGAACAATAGCACAATTTGTGTTCTGTGACATTTTCATCAATTAATTATTCATACAGGTTTTTTTAAAAACAGAATTAATAAGTTCATTATTCCTATTTTGACATACTTTTAATACAGCATTCTGTAATATGTTACCACTTCTTTAATGATTTCATAGTTTGCTATGTTGTTAGGTGTTAGCCACCTTAATTAGAGTAAAATACAAGAAATCTGCTCAACATATGAAGTTAATAGCAGAAAAATTGCAGGCACTTAAAATGGTAAATCATTACATTACTCACTTATGAAATACCATAAGTATCATCATCAGAAGTATGAGGAGCTTAATCTTACAGGTAGCATTATGACATAGTCTGTTTAACACCTAAGAGTCAGGAGCTTAACTTTTTAGCATCACCAAAAATTCTTATTTTCAAAAACTTATACATATTTTGATATGTGCAAAGGTATATTGGATGCTTCTATGTCATTTATGGATATTGATGTGAATTGCAGTAAGGTAGAAAATTAATTTGTATATACTGTTGTTAAAACAAATGGAATTGCCTTTGGGAGAAGTTCTTTTTCTCACAGATAAGAGTAGTAGATTCCGTCTTCCTATACATGTAAGAAAACTGTCAGAAATAATAGCATTCCTCTACCAAGGTATTTAATTAATGTGTCACCTTCTTATTTAATAACTTAAAGTACATTTCTATTCATTTATTGAAATGGCTATAAAATGTGTAAGTGTATTGTTAGGATATGAGAACCATTCTGAATGACAGCAACAGAAAGTAGACTAAAATACATCAAAAAATGTAAAATACATCCAAAAAAATGGCAAAAATTAAGAGATAGCACTTTTAAAGGATGGATGCACGGAAAGATTGTTTCCTAAGACCAGATCTGGTTCATTACGTGCAGAATTGTTCTGTCTTATTTTTCAAAGTCACGGGTGAAGCCAGCTACGTTATGGCTGCCACTGACTATGCCTAGACTGCCCAGAGAGGTTGTGGAGTCTCCTTCTATGGAGAGATTCAAAACCCTTCTGGATGTGCTTCTGTGTGACCTGGTCTAGGGAATCCTGCTGTGGCAGGGGGGTTGGACTAATGATCTTTCGAGGTCCCTTCCAACTCCTAATATTCTGTCATTCTGTGACTGTCTGGAAAGGAGCCTCTCAAGAGGAGATGTGTTTGCTTTGCAGACAGCAGCTGGAGAACAGGGCACAGGCGCTGCCTCCAGAATACATAGGACACTGCATGCCTGGCTGCTCAATCTACTGTCAGACATGCTTGCAGAGACTGTCCACAGGCTGCCTCTGAGGCATCTCCATGTAACAAACGTGGGAGAGAAATGAGCCATTAACACAACAGCAAATGCTTCAGATCATCCTTTTAGAATGCTCTGTCTGCATTGCCCTGAGTTGCACACACTTTTATTATACATGAAGTTCACTTCTAGTGAAGAAAACTTTTAAAAGGATAAATTGACCATATTAAAGAGAGTATGGCCTCTGAAGAGTTGATGTTAAGACTGCTTGAATTAGGTAGAAAACCTCAGAATAAGAGTTATATCTGAGAAGGAAGACATAACTTAAAGTGACAAAGGCATTTAAGGAAGATTTGAGAAAAGAGCAACCAAAATAAAAATAAATATCTGCAAAACTGAATCATATCAAATATGATATCAATATACATATCAAGTAAGTAGTTTTTTGGTTAGATAGTCTCTAATGGTTGTAGGGTGGACTAAAACCACTCCTTGTAGGACAAAGCCTCCAACTAGGCTCTTGTTAGCTTGAATTTGTGCTCACTGGTGCTCCTTGTCTTATGGCTTCATTTTCCTTTCCAGGATTTTTTATGGATAGAGAGTGAGTTTGACAAAAGCTAGTAAGAAGTGCAGGGAACAGCTTAATATCAACCAGTAAGAACAGAGAATCTGAGGGTAACTGTTGTCTTTACCTTTACAGGACCTGGAAAATTTAAATCTAGACTGTCTGAGACACCTGTTTCTCCCTGGGACTGATAAATATCACACTGAAGTTTAGGAGTATTTAAAAAAATGTAAGTGAAATATTTTCAGTAACAGAAAATAATCTGCTGAATAATTTGCACTCACATAGAAGACACCAGATAAAGCTGGAAAAGGTACTTAAACCCAAAGGTTTCTTCTATATATCAACTCAGTTTTTCCACTGTTCTACTAAACTATAAACTAGTACCTTCAGTGTAATGGTCTGATGCTGTCTTACAAGATATAGCAAAAAATGTCCATGAATTGTATTGGGATATGAGCATTAAATGGGCACAAATATGAAAATGTTATTGTCTTTATTTTCACTAGAAGAAATTTAAAAATTTAGAGAACTTCTCTAGCAAAAGAAAGACAGACCTCTGGCACTCTGAGGATCAGTCTGGATTTTTGCAGTGGGCACTGTAATGTTTACATTTATTCACAGAAAAAAAGAACAGGTTAAATAATCATTGTGAACCGACTTCTGTGTTTGAAAAATGATATAATAGAGCTAGTAGTGTACACATGGAGGTATAAAAAATGAAGAGATGTTTTGTAGAGAGAAGGGACATTGTTCTCTTTCCAGAAAAATAAGATTGTCTAACAAAAAAAAAATCACTTGTAGGTACAGGCTTTTTTCAGGATCTGAAATATGATAATTTGCATCAGTGCAAGATGAACTCAGATGATTCATGGTGCTACCTAATTACTTCTGGGTGGTACTTTACTCATAATGTATTTTGTAGTCTTGCAAGGGCAGGTATGTTCTTTACACAGCGTACTGGAAATGTTTTTAATATTTCATGTTTAACAGAATCACCAGGTTTGGATTTGTGTTAGGTAAACCAATAGGGGCTTCCTTGCCAAACCAAGAATGAGGAATGGCTTACTGCAATTAGAAGTTTTAGCTTTATTCTCCTGACTGAAAAGATGTCATAGGATACAAAAGTAAAAGCTAGCTGTGTGAAAGAGATTTGGTTTATTCCTTACCAGCAATGTAGGAAAAGGCCCTTGATAAGGCAAGATGCATACTTGTTCAGTTTCCCTGCTCCAGTTCTTCTCTTCAGAAGTTCTAATTCTTAAGTGCAGTAAGCTAAACATTTTTATTAATATATGCAAAATCACAGGCACAGCTGGTCTTCAATATGCAGAAAATGGTATAGAAAACATCTGTAACAAGTAGGAAAAACTGTCAGGTCACTGATTAGAAATTCATTGCCAGAGCATTTATACTTGTCTCTGCACACCAGCTGCAGGAGTTGTGTCCTCTGGGTTGGTATTTAATAAGTAATTCTGCACTCCAGTGTACTTTTTAGAAAACAAAACACAATTTCTTAGCCTTATTTGAAGACATTGTATTTTTTTCTGGATTTGTATTTTTTTCTGGACTGCTTTGCTCTTCACTGCTGATTAACTATCTCCATGTTTTGTCTGATCCTTTCAGTAATGTTCATATTCAACACTCAAGATGTCATTATTGCTTTCATGATAATGAAACACATTGTGACCAGAACTGGTCTGTCAAATAGCCCTAATTGTCTTAAATGCTGGAGCTGAGACAATAGCAATTAAGGATCAGCAGTTGATTGGGAAAAGTAATCTCTACTGTACAAAACTGTGATAGTAAATAAAGAACAAAGATGACTGTGAAATAATTTAAAGGAACACGAACAGGCCTTCTGGTAGTTTCGTAAGTTTAAAATACCAAAAAATTTGTTTGAACATCCCAGCTGATGATGGCCTCTTATTATTGCTGTGTCAGCAGCACATCACAAGGGCATATTCATATCCTGCTATTAAACTGTATTCTTGGCAGCCAGGTGAATTTGTTGTCACTCATGTAAGTAACACCAGTGAATTCACAGACAGCTGCTTAGTGGATGAGGGAAAGGTGGTGGATATTGTCTACCTTGACTTTTAGTAAAGCCTTTGACACTGTTTCTCACATCATTTGCCTGCAGAAACTGGCTGCTTTTGGCTTGGATGGTGGTATACTTTGCTGGATAAAAAATGTCCCCATGGCTTTGCCCAAAGACTGGTGGTGAATGAAGCTAACTCCAATTGAAAGCTGGTCACAAGTGATGATCCCTAGGGCTCAGTTATGGACCCAGTCCTGTTTAATGTCTTATGGATGATCTGGATGAGAGGATCAAATGCACCCTTGGTAAGTCTGTAGATGACACTTATCAGCTCCTGGTCCATTCTGGCTGGTTTTGGAAGATATTTGCATCTAAGTTACAAAACCTTTTCTTTTCCTCTTAGTTACTGACTTCTGTAACAAAAAGAACTTAACAAAAAGAATTGGTTTATTTTACTTTTAGGATTTGGTATTACCTGTCTTTTATCACTGTAAAATATCTGAGGCTGTTAGCTTTGAAATGAAATCCCATCACTGCTTTTCTTTAAATAATATGATCACTTTTTATTCCTGAAGTAAATTAATGGTACTGCCAGCTACATTTGATTAGAGAGTGTAATATAAATATGTACCTATAGGAATTATTTAGATTTTCTTCTTCAATGAGCTTCACCAAGTTCACTGTCGATGGTATAATTGATGTGAGTTTCTGTAGTAGTAAAATAGTAGTTAGAAGGCAAAGGTTTGCATTCACAAATATAATTTAGCATATGGAATGACTGTTAGAAGAGAAGATACAAAATTGATTAGCAGTACATGAAATGCTATTACTAGTTACATCTATTAAGTTGTTGTTTTCTCAGCAGAAACACGTCCACCAACAGGGTTACAAACTTAACATTCTCTTCTTATTCTAAGCATTTTTTCTGTTAACAAGTACAGTAGTTCTAGGCAATGTAAATCTTCCAGAATTATGAAAGTTTTAAACTAGATTTTGTTCCCAGTCTACTGGAAATATAAATTCTTTTGATGAGTGTTTCAGATATTTTCCTTCTTCTCCTCTTTGAGATAACTCATGTGTTTTATATTGCATGGAAATCTACAAATCATATTGCACTGCTTCATGTGAATTATGAAAGTGAATTTGATATAAGGGCTGTAGCTTTAAGTGATAGATTAGAGTGGAGTGTGATGGCCAATATACATGAGATGCTAGTTCTAACCTGACAAGAAATGGTATTTATAGAAATAAAACATCAGAATACAAGTGGGCATGCACTTGAAACATCTTAAACTTACCTCTCAGCACAAAAATTTTTAAAGTTATGTTTGATTAATTAGACAGAATCTCAAAACGCATGAAAAATGAGGTGTTAATTTAGATGGGAAACTGTTTATTAAACATTCTTTGGTTTTATTTGGTCAAAAAGATCTTCAGAGTAGGGAACAATTTTCCAAGAGTAATGTGTGATAAATGGAACTTGGGGAGTTTATGAAAACAATTGTATATGTTCTCGCCTTCTGTTTCTCTGCTACAGTCATGAAAGTATATGTTTGCAGTAGGACACTTTGGTTTCTCTCTGGTCACTCATTTATGTCTGATAAAAATAACAAGAAAGATATAGGGTTATGCATGTTTGGTAATCTTGTGCTTTCATTCTTTTGCACATTCAAGACTCTCTTTGAGATGGGATTGAGATTCCTATTTAGCTAACTGATGTCACAAAATTGTTGAATGTGGACCCAAAATTCACATTTGGACTGTGTTCAGCATCTCTATTAAAGTCCAAATTTTGCCTCCATTTCTTACAGTTCTCTAATCTCTGTAGTCTCCCTTGTCCTGGGATACAGAAAACCCTAATGTTATTTGGACTTCTCATTACTTCACTTTCCTCTGGAGCAGCATGAGTCCACCAGCTCGGTGCCAGAAACCTTCTATTCCTTTAGCTGTTGGAATCCTTGTACTCCAAGTAGTGCACATCAGCACAAACATTATATCTGATGGAGGAATTTTAGCATGTATTGGTTAATCTATTTCATTTCTAAAATTAGAAAACATAAATGTAACACTCACTACATCTGAATATACCTGATCATAAAGACATTTGAGGTATTTGTGTAAAAACTGTCAATTGAAAGTGGCATTGCAGTAAGTCTTTGGAAACTGTAATGTGATATTGTTGATTAATGGATATAAATGGCTTTGTTTTGATTCTGCTTTAGTCAACAGACTAAATTCAAGTAAGATGAATGTAATTTGTTAATATTAAGTAGCTAATAGCTGTTCAGAACAAATATGAAAAGTAAGATTCTTATTTTCACTCTTAGATTTGTTTCACAAAAAGAATCTGTCTCACAAAAGAAATCTGTACTAGGAGTGGAAGAAGGGACAGCTAGAATGGGAGGCATAGAAGGAGGCTGTCCAAGCAGAAGGAGACATGGTTAGAAAAGCTAAAGCTCAGTTAGAATTAAATCTAGCCAGGGAGATGAAGTGGAATAGCAAAAATTTCTACACATATGTTAATGGAAAAAAGAATAGGGAAGGTGTGGGTCCCTCAAAAAGGAAATGGGAGAACTGGTGACAAGTGATACGAATCAGGCCAAAGTTCTTGACGACTTCTTTACCTCAGTCTTCACTGACAAGGGCTCCAGACACACTCCTGAAGTCACAGAAGATAATGGCAGGGGCTGGAAGATAGTATTTTTTGGAGCCCCTATTACAAGAAAGACATGGACATGCTGGAATGTGTCCAGAGAAGGGCCACGAGAATGATTAGAGGGCTGGAGCACCTTTCTTGTGAGGACAGGCTGAGAGAGTTTGGGTTATTCGGTCTGGAGATGAGAAGGCTCTGAGGATAGCCTTCGAGTATCTGAAAGGGGCCTACAAGAAAGCTAGTAAGGGATGTCAGGTAGTGATAGGACTAGGGGGGATGGTTGCAAACTAGAGGAGGGTAGCTTTATATTGGTTGTTAGGAGGAAGCTCTTCAGTGTTATGGTGGTGAGACACTGGAACAGGTTGCCCAGAGAGGCTGTGGAAGCCCCATCCCTGGAAGTTTTTAAGGCCAGGCTGGATGGAGCTCTGGGAAACCTGATTTAGTGGGAGGTGTCCCTTTCTATGGCAGGGGGGTTGGAACTAGATGATCTTTAAAGTCCATTCCAACTCTGAAAATTCTATGTTTCTATGATACTTTTAAACAACTTCTATTTCTTCATACTACTGAAGGTGGCTAGGTTAGACAGAAACTACAGAAGAAAGGCAAGGCTGTCCTTCAAGGATCTATTGCATACCATAACGTATCTATAACTTACTGACAAACATGATTTGTATTTAGACACTGATTCTGAAGGAGCAGGCAGGACTCTAGGACTTGCTCTTTAGAGGCAGAGGTGGCATTTGAATCTGTGGCTACAGCATTAGACTCATAGACTTGTAGACTTATAGATTCATAGACTGGTTTGGGTTGGAAGGAATCTTTAAAGGTTGTCAGGGACACCTTTCACTAGATTGGGCTGCTGAAAACCCAGTCCAACCTGACTTTGAACACCTCAGACTGGTTTGTAAAAGCCAGAGTACTGAGAGCAACTTTCACACACACGCACATCTGTTAGTGTAATGTATACCCTTGGATGCCAACACCTTCTGAGATTAGAGAGTGATAATTTAAAGTGGCCTTTCTGAAATGATTAATTGATGCTTAAGGTTAATGAGTATTGAGTCCTAATCTCTTTTGTAAAATTGAAGTTGTTTTGTTTGACTAAATTAGTCACATAAATAAACCATATTACTCCAATATACCAGGCACAATCCCAAGGGAACATTAATCAATGCAAATGTTTCCCCTTTCTAGAAAAATGTAAAATTTTAAGGATATGGTTCATCACAGTCCTTACCAACTCAAAACTAATACCATGCCCATAATGAACTAGTAAGTCCACTGGTAATATTTCTCCAATATATTATGAGTGTTGAAGTTTTATAATCAAATACATTCTTGATCAATTTATTTCATCGCTTACAATCTAATTGTTTCATTATGACATTTTGTCCTTCCTCAGAATGAAACAATTGATTTAATACACTGTATAAAATGACTGTTTCTCAAAAAGTTAATAAAACTATTGTCAGTTGATGTCTGAACTCGTGCCCTGCAATTAATATATGGGGTGTTCAAAACATCAGTTAGGAATTACTCTCCTTGATAAATGTCTTTAATTTAAATACATTTACTGGAACTTTATGAGATAGTACTCTGCAGCTGAGAGACTTAATCCTTTTAAGTTCCATTTTTAAATGTTCAAAAGCACAACAGAACAAGCTACACATTGACAATTTACATCAAGATAGAAATTAAATACTCTGGAATCCTTGAGTACTCTGTTAGTGTCCAAGAATTCAATTATTTATCACAGGCAAACTGATTTTTTTCTGAAGTCTGCCCATATGAAACAGGAAGCCAAAACATTCATGTAGTTCCAAAAAATACCACTTTTAATTGCAAAATTAATTAGTGATTTTATCTTTGGTCTTCTCAGTCTTGCTTATCAAAATGAAGATTAAATAAATGAGAATAAGTGATAATAAATTGATAGATTCAGTTGAAGTATTTGGCATTTCAAAAAAGCTAAATTGTGCTTGAGTGATTTGTCACCTGTATCTATATATTCAATATTGCTTTAACAATAAGAAATTTTGTGCTTAGTGATTCCAGACTTTTCTTTGGCTTCATATCTTGCTTTTTGAAACCAACCATTCTGTATTCATTTTTATGTGCTGTGATGTTATGCAGATTTTGTCAATAAACAGAGATTTCGGGATGGGGGGGAGGGGAAGATAAACCTGTTAAAGGTGTTGAGACCTGTTGAGCCTAGCAGACTTCAGGACTTGGGGATTCCCTGGTTTTTACCAAACACGCTCACAGAAGCCACCACCACAGCCAGCCACACATGGTGCCACAGACAGAGCAATGCTGTTAGCAGCACCCAGGTATAACACTGCCAAAGCTTTCACAAACTCCCTTTTCCTGTTGTTCTTCTCCTGCTGATTAGGACTGAAGTTCGTCAGTGAAAACACAAATGACCTCACTCTCTACAGTTAAATCCAGTTGGCAACCTGTTAGGAGTGGTGCTCAGAGTGGCGTTCCTTGTTATTTTTCATTTCTTTTACACTTAATAGTGCTTAACCAAATAACTTAATGAACAGGATGCTCTCACATGTATAAATGTATAATGCTAGATCTACAGAGGCATTTAGGCAAAACTTAGGGATGCATTTCCCAATTTGTAGGCCCAGTTCAAATTTTGTAGTCTAATGTGGTAGTTATGTCAAATATTTTACTGCTTATGATTTTGCTACTAAAACAATTATTTTCTAAGTGTATGAAAGGGATTGAGACAAACTTATTAAATTTTTTATTAGACTTAGATTCAATTCTTCCACAATGACTTGCATATCTTGGTGCCCAAGACACCAGTGTGCCGAGTTCTATCTAATATTTCTTAGCACTCATTTCTTCCCTTTACAATATAAGAGTACTAAGCAGCTGAGCTACATTTTCTTTTTCCAAATCACAAGTTAATATTTAGACAGGCCATGCAAAACACATCAGGAGGTGCTGAGAGGATTGTACCAAGAATATTCCTTAGCTTGCTGACAGGGACTCTCGCTGGGGACATAAACACTCCATTTGATTGAAAGGAATTTTTATTAAGCTCCACTGAGCTTTTTCTTTTGTAATAATTTCAATTTAGAAGTGACAAATATTGTTTCAAAACAAATGTGAAAGTATTTCATTTAAAAACAATAAAGTAACACATAATATTTGGGAAGCCTTTATTTTTAGCCAAGGTTTGTTTATTGAATTACAATGTAATCCATCATCTTATTTTTCTTTTTTACTGACTTTCATTACTAGTTATGTTGAGAAAAAATGGAGCAAGAGACAAAAGTGTAAAAACATTTTGATTTTTCAAATTTCCAATTAAGTTTTCACTACAGATAGGTGGTAATTTTTTAGCTGTAAGCTAAGTGCAGCTCTTCTTTTAGAGTTGATAAATTTAGGTCTCCATATCATACATTTTAGTGTACCTTGGAATACACTGACATTGCATCTGAATGTTTTAATATGGGTTTTATGGGCTGGAGTTTACTTTCTTTGGTCCTCTCTATTGCAAATGCATATTGTAAAATGCTCTCTGATTACTGTGTATGCACTTGTTAAATGATGGTACTGTTGTCAACCGCAACTACTTCTGTACTGTATACATTATAAATGCAATGTGAAGACCCATTTCTTCCTCCAAAACATTTCCATTTCAAATCCGAATAGTAAGTATAACACAACAATGAGCAACATATAACATTGAATGTGGTTTTAGTTCTCTTAATTTTAGACCTAGCGAATGTCATAATAACTTGAGATAACTTTTGACTTTGCAGTGTTAGGTTAACTGTTGGACTAGATTATGTCAGAGGTCTTTTCTAACCTTAAAGACTCTGTGATTCTATGATGCTAAATTTCATTTGTGCATCTCTGTTGGAAAGATGACAGTGAATCTCTAACAAAGCTGCTTCAAAATATGCATCTGGGGTGTAACTCTACTAATGGATGTCTTGACTTAGACAGGCTTAATGACTGACAAATGAGCTTTGGAGAATCATGTAAGGACACTTAATAGGTTACCATTCTGTCCCCAGCAGCCTGCCAAATCCTCTGCTAAATACTACCAACTCCAAGTATAGTAGGGGAAGAAATACTGTGAGATGATTCTTTATCCCTAATAAAATTCCATCAGCTGAATTTTAGACTAAACTCTGTAGCCTATGAAGCATGGCTATAAGCTGGCACCACTCTTGTGCACCACACTTAGAAAGTAATTTCTCACCTAAGGATGAGGCATGAATCTTCAGAGCATTTCTATGCAGTATCAGATTTAAACCTGGTAACAGTGAGTAAAGTTCCCTGGTGAACAGTACGTTACATTCGTATTTTGTTTTCTCACTAAACTGATATAGTCAAATACAATCAGTTCCTGTCTCAGGAAGTAATCATCTTTGTTTAGAATATTGAGATCACATGGGAAGTTATTTCTGAATAAAGCACCTGGGGCAAATTCACTGCTGGCATAAGCATTCATGAAGTTTATGAAAGCAATTCTCTACACTCTTAGTGCTTGTGGACGCTAGAGGAAGAATCTCAGCAGGGTTGGTTTCTCAGAGCTTCATTGTAAGTGACAACAATACATGTTAAGTTACAGATTGGGTCTCAACTGTTAACAATTCAGAGCTTGAAGATAAAGTAGTGTTTTTCCTTGCTTTGGGTTTTCCTGGCTTAAAGATAGTAATTTGGCTTCATTATATACTTACTGACTACACTTAAGATACTTCTATGTCTAGTGTTTTACTAAGTGCAAAAGCAGTAATCAAAGTGACATTGAAATACCTTTTATTTAGTCCTTTCCTTTCTCTTAATTATGATCTTCTGCTGTAAATGTAGCATTCATAACAAAATTTACACTGTAACTTGATCTGTATAGAGTGTTTCAGCAGATAATTAGTCTCAGAGGTAGAGAACCACAGTTTTTCATTTTAATTAGCAGCATTAATTACCTGATGCAGCTCAGTATCATAGTTTCAGTCTTTTTCAAGTTAGAGCATCGTGACAGAAGAAACACTGTTTTCTACCTTGTTTGATCTAAACAGTCAAGAAATAATTGGTTGGTTGTCTTTTTCATTTCATGGAAGCATGACTTTTTTTCACTCAGTGTCTTATTTTTCATTATATGCCTGCTTTTTGGAACCCTAGTTAACCAAGGTGTTTAAAAAAGTAATTAAATCTGAGTGGGCTCATACCCTTCTAGTTAAATGAACGCTTAAATGACTTTCTGATTGCTGGTCACTTGTGCTCTCAGCCCATTTCCTGAGATAAACATTTCGTATCTAAGAGATAGACTGTTCTAACATCTAGTGTTTAGCTGGCTTTAATGCTCATTCCTCCTGAAGTTTCTTGATTTGCTCAGTTCTTTCACTGAACTCATTAAGCGAAATTCTTTGATATTAGTGATGCTGGAATTTCACTTGCTGTAGGAGACTTCCAACCTTATTTGCTCAGACTGAAAACACTTGGGAGATGTAAGTTGTCTTTCACATTTGGCATCTGCAGTTCCTAATGTCATATCGTTGTATCAGTTGGGCTTCTTGCTAGCACTATATTGAACATGAAAAATATAGTTGTTGTACTACTAGTATTAGTGACAGCAATGTTAATGTTCAGTACTGAAAATAAGTTCTATCATTCAATAGCTGTAGTATAATTCTATCTAAAATTTAAAAGAGAATAAGACAAGATTGACTGTGACATTTAATTTTCAATCCATAGATCATGATGATATTTCTGAAAATGGATTTTATATTCAGTAAAATATATTCCTGAGGAATGTTGTCATAAAGAACAGGTTTTAAATTAAAAAGTTATAATGTTATTAATGGCATTCTGATATTAACATATATATATATATATATGTATATTCAGTGTTAGAAAAAGTAATGGTGGAGGTCCCTCTCTCCTTTTGTTTTTTTTCTATTAAAAAACACACACCCAAAATAAAAACCCCACACAAACCCCCCAAAAACAAAGAATCAAAAAAACTCATCACAAAAACTATTTAAATATTCCAAGATTACCCTCCAAAAAGAGTTAAAGAAAAAATCCTTTCAAATTACAAAAGGCCAATGTATACCTATTTCACCTGTTCCCATTACTTTCTACATTAAACAAGTTGCTCTTTCTAAAGAGGGATTATAATTTCTATTCAGTCAAATTGTGATTTGCAAAAATGAGTTTATGGTTTCTTAGTTCATAATCATCCCTCTGAGAGGGATGGTCAAGGACCAGATTTGAAAGGCGGTGCTAGCATACAAGTTAATACTCTGTGGGAGAAAAAGGACAGTGCTCAAGTGGGAGGATGGTGAGAGGATTACGTAGGCCAGTACATGAAATGTTTAACACAATATATAGGTACAAATCAAAGTCTGATGCTCCAAAATTTGTAGCTCTGGCAGATGTTTCAGGAGCACTATGTTACAGTGAACAAAAAGCAAAGAGATCCTGGTGTGTCTTTTTGAAAGGAATGAGAAGGAAATAATGAAGCAAGTCAAATCCCCCAGAGGCCTCTTCTACCCTCAAGGCTTTTTTATTTTCTTCAAATAACACAGAATGCATTACAACCCTCCTGCTGCAAAGCAACAGGCTTAAGTCTTACCCTGGGGGAACATAAAGGAAGCAATTAATTGCAAATGAATTAATCTTTACTTTCTGTCATATTTGCAGCACTGGCTGAACCTATTATGAAGACCAGACTTCTAAATATCTGGAAGTTAAGTTGCCAAAATTTATTTTATTTTTCCATTTATAAGACTGGCTTAAGTTTTCTTTCTTTGAAAGTCTAAAAAATGCCTACTATTGACAGAATTTTTTCTTGAAATAGTTGATGTGAGAGAAATATAAAATATTATAGAAAAGTAAATATTTATTTAGTGACTTTTCTTCCTCCTTCTATCAAAAGGATTTAACCTGCCTTATACATATGAAAGATGCAAATATTAACTTCAGTGACCTGAGTTTATTTCTTCACTAAGTTCATTTAACAATTTCTCTTCCTCAAAAGAAAAAAAGCTGCATTACCCAAACCAGTGCTCTTATTGAAAGATCTACTCTGTTATTTGAATATCTCTAACTATCATGACTTTATCTTTTGCAAAATTTGTGTCTGCTTAACAAACTATATATGTCAAGGGGATCAAAATTATAATTAATTCTATTTTTTCATGTCTGATTTACTAGGTATTTGTTAACGTTCAGTGACTACTTTTAAACATCAAACTGTAACCATGATAATTCAAACATCAGACAGTAACCATGAAAAGTTCTCCTGTAACATTTGGTTTAATTCTCTAGCCAAGTCATTTATTACAGACAGCACCAGTTATGCCACACTGTCACAAGCTCACTTAAAGTTAAGTGAAAAATTGCAGAAGTGATATGAATTAAACATGCAGTGAATGGGAAGTGGGGGTAGAATTGGTTTCAAACCTGAATAATTTGCTTTTAGAAAGGACTATTTGACAAAAACGTTTACTTGACTGTTAGCTTGACAAAACTGTGAATAGATGATATTTCAACTCAAAATTATTTTTATGAAATGGACATTTAGTTATTTTATGATTGTTATTTTTAATTCAGTCTCAAAATCTAGCAGCTATATCCCTCTTCTGGTGTTATGAGATAAGTGAGGAAAACACGTATTTCTTGCTTACTTGAGCTGTCCAGATGCACCACATGTATATGTATTAGATTCTATGAGAATTGTCTGATATTTAAAGTAAAAATATTTAACATCATAAATATTTTCTGAGTAGTCCTTATATTGCTCACCTTAATCTACCATCCTAAGCAATTGTTCATTACCAAAACAAAATAGAAAGAAAACCCAAACTTTAAACTTGTTTTCACAGGGAGAGGATTTTTAGAGTGCTGGCTGGTTGGTTGTTCTCCTTTGTAGAATGCTTCTCCTCCTTCTGCTCAGGTTCTTAAATTGAGGGCTTGCTCCCCAATCCAAAGAGCACAATATATCTTCAAAGGGAGTGAACAAGATGCTAAGGAATTAATACATGGTAATAATGAAACCATCTATAATAGCATTAGTAGCTAAACCCATTAAGAGATCATTAGTCAAATTTAGTTATAGGTAACACTGAAATGGCAATAGCACTGAATTTATTTGGTTTTAGACTGCTAAAATGGAATTTGAACTGATTTCCAGTGAAATGTCAAACTTGGAAAAAGCTAAATATGATTTATTGCTCCTAATGATGATGTGTAAGTGAAAAGTAGTTTAAAAATCTCTGAATTGTTTTCTTTGCATTTTACATTGTTCATTTAAAAGGGTATCTAGTGCTGTATTTTAGTGAGATCATTTTCTCAGACTTTTAGAAAACTGGATCTGCTGTCTTGCTGATGCTTAGTCCTGAGAGATAATATCACCCTGCCAAAAATGAGAGAAGGGAAAGGGAAATTAGAAAGAAGCTAATCCACCAGCCAAAGTGGTAAAAGATAAAAGATATCCTTAAGGCTTTCCTGCCTTTTTAATAGGAAAAAAACACCCAAACAAAAAAAAATAAACAAAAAACCCAAACCCAAACCAAACCAAAGCCCAAAAACCATGATTACAAAATAGTGATGTATACACATCTCTTCTCAAAAGGGAAGAGAAAGGCCATAAGAGAGAGAGAGAGACTTATGGATTGGAAAAGAATACTAAAACAACTTTAATGAAAATAATAACAACAAAATGAAATATATACAAGCATCTACAAAACCAATATCGAGTCCAATGCCCCTGATGGCAATTGTCACCTTCACCAGTAATTCTGTGGGCAAGCATACTGAATACTACAGTAAAGTAAATTTTTCCAGAATCCATATTTGCTAGTAGAATTTTTCATTCAGTACTAATACTGAGGATCAGGGTGACTGCAGCCTTACAGAGGTGGTGCTGTAGACAGGTAGCTGCAGCCAGGAAGATCTCCCTTAGCACAGGTCTCAAGGGAGCTGTTTGGCATGACACTGTCAATGATTGCTCAGGGACTCCTTAGAGCATGCATCAATGATTTAAAAGACAGTTGCAGCTCCTCTGGAATCATTTGGTATATTCCCATAAATACACCCTTAGGGACACTAATGCACACATTACTGGAATAATCATGTGCAATAGCTGTTCGTTCAGTTTTGCACAGTTGATACTGTAGTTGAAGGCGTCATTTGATCTTTGGCCAAAAGCAGTAAGAGGATTATTTTACTGTTCCATCACAGAAAGAAGTAGTAGCCTCTTTTTTGTTAAGGCTAAGCTTTTTATTATCTTAAATCCTGAAAAAACTTAGTGACAAAATCCCACAGTGAAAATGAGATAAAATGGACTGGATTGTCGACTGAAGGAACTGCCTTTCCCCCCCTCCCTTCTCAGGTTGTTGAAGGACTTTTTCTGACTTCACCCTGTCCTTTGTCCATGTTCTCAGGCAAAAATTCACTCTGTTTGTATCCACATATAATTTATTCTATTGGGTTTTATTTTCTTTGTTATGGACTATATACTTTTATTTTAGAGATGGTAAAGATGCCAGATTGCTGTTTCTGAGTATTACATTAACCAAATTTTGAAGTGCAATATGCCATGAAGAACTTAGCTGTAGGAAATCAGTATTGTTTTAGGGAGAAAAAACTTGTCTCAATACTTATTGTAAACAAGAGAAAGTACTGCAGAAGAAATGTGAAGATAGGTGTCTGACATCTCTATAAGAGATGGAGAGCTTATGCAATATTTATGGTCTTTATAGCAATATAAACGTGAAACTTAATGATAAACACATATTTGGACAGACCAAGGGATATCTTCATCCAGTGCTTGAGATAGTTGACCTCAAGCTTCCTTCTCCTACGTGTCTTATTCTAGCCCCTGTCTTGTTGCCTTAAAATGGTTACAATACATAATGCTTATAATAATACTTTGAAAAATGTTTTTCTTCTATAATGTAGGAAAAGAAAGTAGAGACTTGTCTTACGACTCTATGCTGACCAATGACACAAATATTTTTTCCCTATCTCCATTAGGCATAAATGTCCAGGTCTTGCATATATCTGTAAATGATGATTGTTCCATTTACCACTAAAAGAAGCACTAATAAATACAGAAGAAAACCAAAAGCAATTAGTTTTTTACCACCTAAACACATTGCTACAAAAAAACCCCTTCCAAAACAACAACCAACCAAGCAACCAAATCAAAACAGACAAAAAGAACCTTCCCATCACACACACAATCCATCCCCAAATTCCCTGAACAACAAAGCTTTTTTTTTAGGATTTTCACTCTCTGGACATAATGGGTGTAACTACAGTGAGTTGTGTTTAAATGAAAGGAAAAGGTTTTGTCTGTACATCTCTGCAGTTCCAGAGACCGAAGGATTTGTCCTCCAATTATTTTGTGTGTGAACAAAGTCAGACTGATTAGGTTACAAAGGGAAAGCCTTATTCATTTATGCTAGGCAAACACTGGCATATAACCAAGAAGTCTTTCAGTCCTTGCTATTCACATCACATCAAGAAGAAATTACACTGACACTTTGAAATTTACTTTATACCAATGTGTAATAACCAACCTTTGAAAGCTTGGTTGGCTTTGGAGGGGGGAAAAAAAAAAAAAGAGAGGATATAATATAGGCTATGAAAATTACAGCTATGAAAATTACAGCAGGACAGAGAACAAGAATGTTTGCCTTCTGAGTGTTCTGATGGATCTGAGATTAAATTAATGAGGAAAAGAAGATTTCTTCTTAAGCTTAGTTGTGCTTCAAGTGAAGTAGCTATTTTCTGACACTGACTTCACCTGCCACACAACAGCAGCATTCATGTTATTAAGGTCTCTTTCCTCCCTAAAACAGACCAAGGATTTCACAGGAGACCTGCCTTTAAGAGGAATTAATGTGTGCAGTAAGGGCACTATATCACAACAAGACTCCTACTCAAATGTTTCCCCAAGAATTGTTTTTCATAAAGGCAAAAAACTAATGATGTATCTCTGCAGTAATTCCCAAAATTGATTTAATACTTTTTAATTTGGATAATATAGTATTTGTCTGCTTCCCAGTCTGGAAAACAAGGTGAGGGAATCAGCCTCCTTTTTTATTTATCATGGCAATATCATTGTTAAATAACATCTGTTATTGGCTGAAGACAGAAAAAGAAATACTATGAGTGGTTTTAATTTTTTTTCCTTAAAAATGTTTTACCTAAAAAACCTTGTTTGTAACAGGTTTCAATGGGTCATTTATAAAGTTATTGGTGTCACAGGGATATTTCCACATTTGTAAGACCAGATATGTAAATGGACTTTGATTGATTTTTGTGAAGACCAAATCATGTAAATAAAAAACAAAGCTAAAGGTATAAATAAATGCAGAGAGGAGAATGTTAAACTAGGAAAAAATAAAAAACTTTTAAGATTTTTCTAACCTAGGGTTCACCTGCCAGAAATCACATTGACACTAACTATATTACTATGACATAAAAATGTGAGATGGATTCTAAATCATCACTAACAAAATTATGATAATTAATTACCAAGATATTTATGATAGTAAGCCTTCATAACACCCTCATTATATTTAGGCTCTCTGAGAATGGAATCCAAGGAGAAAAACCAGTTCATTAAAAGAAATACAAAGTAACAGAGTGGCTTTAATCTAGCTTTTACTTTCTAATTAGATTTTTAGACTTCACTGTAATGTAATAATTTTCATACACAGGTAGGTGATGTTTCCCTGAAAAGCAAAAGTCTCTGTAAGTAATATACTCATTATTACAACTGTGGGACAGCAAAAGTACCATAGCTGCCTGCTAGAGCAAAATAATGAGATTTAAGTGTCACATCAAGGTTATTTAGGTATTGTTGATTAATAATACAGGAGACTTTCTTGCATCAATATGCCATTTTCATCAGCTTTGTAAGAGTCTGTATACACTATGCATCTAAAATCAAAACAGATCATTCTTTTTGCTTTATACAAAATAATTTTTGAACAGGGAAGAATAAATTTAACCTTCCTGAATCCAGTTCCACTGATATTATACAAATAAGTATCTCAGCGAAATCTAAAAGGCTCTTTTAGAGAGAGATGCTAGGATATGTCAGCTAGGATTATAAAAATAAATATATTAGACATAAACTCAAAACTTTCTTAATTAAAATTAATTATTAATATAAATTAAAATTAATCTAGAGAAGAATTGAGGCTGAGATATACCTATAGAGCCCTGCCTATGTGCCAAGTGCAAAGACAGGATCAGCAGGAGAAATACAGGTTCCTGAATCAGAAGTGAAGCACTCCAGTTTTGAGTTAGGATGCTGAAACCAAGAGGGATCTAAATCAAAACTGAGGAGGTAGAGATATTTTAGGGTATTTGAAAGGCAAGCCTGGAGGAGGATCTGAATGTTGAAGGTAAATCCAGCCTTCACATTGAACTATGTTGAATTTGTGTGATCAAGCATTCAGTTGAATGGTATCATACTGAGTGTATTGCATTAATAAATGATTTTTTTCTGAGGTTAAATAAAAATTCTATTACACTTCTCTGCTAATTGATCCATACCCAAGAGAGATTATCTATTTTAATTGCTTACCAGACAATATTTGTTTTTCTTTGCCATGCACTTAACAAAGAGCCTTTTTACTTTTGTCTGTCTCTTAGGGCACATTCACAAAAATATAATGCATCTCTGAAAATTATTTGGCAGCTGGTGGTAGAATATAATAAGTCCATTAAACTTAGAAACAGCTCACCAATATTTTTTTTTCTAAATTGTACTATAAAATGAGGAGTAACAGTTCATGAAGCAGAGGGTTTTTTTCACTAACAGTTAAGGGCTATGAGAATGGTGGTAGTTTGTGCTGAAGGTCTTAACTGCACACAGACAAATGGTTCTTTTTAGTTGTGCTTCACAACAGGAAGTCATTGTTGTAAGATAAATGTGCCCAGGGTATAACATACTGAATCTCAGCAAACTGATTTGTGAAGACATAAAGCTACCTTAGACCCAGTGGTAATTTAAAAGATTATTCAGGGCAAGCTGGAGCAGACAGCAGGCAATGGTTTTGAGCAAGACATATAAGAGGGGTGTTTCAACTGGAGTTGCAGAATTCGTTTCCATAATGACACAATTCTGACATCTGTGGTGCTTTTGTGCTTTCATGCATCTGAAAAAAATTGTGCCAGAAAACTATTAGGTTTCTACTTAGAAAAAGAGAGAAATACAGGCTAACAAAATAATATAATACCCTTCACAATTAAAATGAACATAAATCAGTTTAAAATGTTTCAATACAGTGTAGCTAGAGTATAGGTAGGAAAATAGGGTTTGGACACATAGGTAAGCTCACTGAAATACTTATATGTTAACAGCTTTTGAATCATCGATTTTCTGCAGTGTTCAAGATTATAGTTTTCAAAATATGTCTGTATCTTAAATGATATTGTATGGTTTTGTTGATTTTAAGTTTTACATGAGCAGCAATAGACCTTGTTGAAAACTTGGGTAATAGATATTCATACAATTTTACCTAAAAGAATAAAAAATATGTATGTAAGTCAGGAGCTTGAAAAACTACATGAATACAATACAAATTGAAAGGATATCCAGGACATTTCAGGACTGTATACTTTGGGGTTTTCTGATCTGTGGTTTTCTATCTTTCTAATTTCATTATCCTTCTGGTAACAAATAGCTTAGATCTCTAGTTTTGGTATTCTGGAGGGGAAAAAAAAGAAAAAAAGAAGAAAAAGAAAGAAAAAAAGAAAAAGAATGGGTGGAATATATAGGATTACAGGAATCTTACACTATATAGCTGTCAGATTATTGCTTTGTGTTTTCAGTGTTCGTGTTGTCCCAAGATAATCCATGTGAAAATAATGTCTTAAAACAATAACAGGAGAAAGTAACAAAGCATGCTATTCTACACTATATTTATGTTGTTCAAGCTCTTATCTATGTGCTACAGAAAGATGTAAATAGCCAAACAAAAGGAACACTAACGTACCTATGTTTGTAACCACACAGTTTGAAGGAATTCCTGGAGGCATCTCCAAAAGTAAAATTAAAGGGTGATGGGTCAATGCAGTAAGCAGGTTTTCACCATATAAGAAGGCCTGTCTTTGTTATGGCTCCTACTACACCCTGAATTTCTGTTTCTAAGAAGCTGAGGACTGGAGGCAGCAAGGGACTAGCTTTGGGAGCAGATACTACCTTCAAATTCATACTTGTTCTAGGTACTACCTTACAGCTTAATGTTGGAAGTAGTTTACTTTGACAGACTTCTGTCTGCAGTAAGAATTCATGACAAGTTGCCTGCACAGGAAAACTGGGTCCCAAGAGTGCACCAGATCGATTTTGATTTAGAAATAACCAGTAGCAGAGAACAAAATATTGTAAATGATCTTCAAAATCATGAAGCTGGAAAATTTTCTACTTTGATAGCAAGGAAACCTAGTCTTTGGGAGCAAAATAGAACTTCTATGAAAAAAACCCAACAATCAAAAACCAAACTAAAAAAAAAAACAAACAAAAAACCCCCCAGACAGTTCCACAAACCCAAAGCAAACACCAAACCAAACCAAAAAAAACACAAAAGCAAAACAGAAAGACACAACCTAGTCCAACAAGTAGACAATTCAGAACCTGTTGCAGCAGGAACAGTTCTTGAACTAAAGAGAGCTTCATAAACCCAATCTGGAAAGCATTGCTGTATAACAACACTATACATCTTTCCCCAGGTTTCCTTTATTAATATAAAAGGAAGACCATTGGCCAAAAGGGACACACTTATGATTCTGGAAATCATTTCTGGAAATGGCAGGGGGCTGTTACCACAGATTAGAATCAGTTTTTGAGCCATAAAACCAGAACTTTCCACAATTAACCAAGAATTAGTACTGTAATGTAGTTTGCAGAAGAGGCAGTGTATAATTTGACTACCTCTGCCACATAACTGGGGCATTGGTGTATGTAAAACACCTTTCATTTAGAACATATCAACCAACCATCAGTGACGGATATTTGTTTCAGTAGTTTCATGTTGCAAAGACAAACAACACAGCTTCATGTATATTTATCCCCTTAGCAAAACCAATGCTGGCATCAGAAGATGGCAGTAACATTAGAAGAAAGGACAGCAAATCCATCAGATGGTTATAGTGAAGCCAGATTAATAAGGGAGAAAACAAAAGACTTGATAGGTGAAGTATGAAATGGGTGGAAAATGAGATAGATCTCTAACGGTATCAAAGATATCAAGATTCAATATTGATTTACTGTCAAATGATGTACATGCCTCTTGTAATTCTTTGTATTTTAATGGATATTTCTAAGTCTAAACCATGTTACATATAAGCACATGTATTTCAAACACACCATGGGTGTGATCCTGCTTCTACTGAAGTCAAAAAATATGATGTTTAATGGCCTCACACAAACATGACAGTGTCTCATTTATTTAAGTGCAATAAAGATAGAAACATAAAATGAAACTAGCAGGAGATAAATTCAAAACAAGTGAAATAAAATGGGTATTCTCTCTGTATGTAGGTAAGGTGAGGAACTTCTTCCTGCAGGACATTGTGGGTGCTACATGTTTTCAAATTTCAAAAAGCAGCTGAACATGTTTACTAAAGAAAATCCATGATGGATCTTTAATTACAAGAATGTGACTTATGTTTTAAAGTCTTTGCACTGCAGATGAATGCAACCCAGGTTGCTGCTGAGAACAAGTGTTGTTACCTACTTGCTTCTTTCCTAATGTCTTTTGTAAGTTTCTGCTATTTGTTATCATCAAAGAATAGATACAATGTTTGATAGGTCTTTCATCTGTTGTCATGAAGCTGCTTTTAAGTTCCTCTATAACATAAGTGCTACTTTCCAAAACATACTAATACCCTAATGCACTCTTAATGAAGTTTGTGGAAAGTAAAAAAAGACATTCCAATTTGTAATAAGGACAGGTACGTATGAAGTAATTCTCTGAAGCACTAAGGACTTTCCATAGTTAAGACTGTAGCAGTTCATCAAAAAAATTAATTGTTTTAATACTGATTATACTTGCAACAGCATTAAGTCCCTGCTTGATAATACAGTAGCCAGGGAATATAATATCATAGAGTTAACTGCAGAATGCAATAAAGGAAAAGGGAAAATCTGGTGGCAATTGTCTGTCAGAGGGATATAGAACAAGGGTTTCCCTGGGCAGAGATTATAATTTTAAAGAGATTACTTTGATATTGTTTCCAAGGTGATTACAATAGCAGAGCCTGTGTTTTTTCCTCCAGTGTTTGTCCAAAAGATATTCCCTTTTTCCTCTCTCTTCCTCTGCTATAAAGAAAGCCCTTTGAAAAAAGTCAGTGCTGGTTGATTTTCTGGCGAAGCTTGTCACTTGGACTACCTGAAGAAATTATTACCTGGGAGGTAATAACAAACTGACTATGACACAGAGCCAGTTGTTGTTCCTGCAACTGAAGAAACACTTGCTATACTAGTTGTTTCTACCAAAAGGTGCTTCTACTGTTACAACAATCTACCATAGTGTAAATATCTGAATTTGCTCTTTCCTCAGACTTCAGTAGTTTTTATTGTATGTCTGATAAATCTTGGACAAGTTGTGAGACCTTGAACTGAGAAACTAGGAATATACCTAACTGGAATTAATTCTCTAGCTAACCCTGTGTTGCTCTGTGACCAATCAAGCATTCTAACCAGACGGCTGCCAAGCCATATGTCATATCATTCGTATTCATTTTCCTTAATTGATCATAATATTAACTTAGAAGTACCTGCTGGAGGTCATGCTGAGGGTAGTGTGCCCTAAAAGATAAAGTATTGCCATTCATTGTTGTCCAAGGGGACATATGACCTAGAATCATGTTCTTTGGTTTGATGTTAGAAGAAAACTCTGCAAACTGTTTTAAAATTACAGTTTTAAACTCTTATATTTGAGTGGAAATGCAAATGGTAGATGGAACTGCATCCTTCACTTATCTTTGAAAGGTTAATAATTAAGAGAGTTAATAGTGCTTATGCCATATCTTTCATTTCAAAGCCGTCAGGACAGTACTGGAATTTGAGCTCAGGACTCCACTTTTTTGCTCGAGTAATAGCATCCTGTATATAGTATTTCAGATACTGCCTTTTATCTTATGCATGCTTGGTCATTTGATTTGTATTTCTGAGGGGAAGTTTTTCTCATGCTTGTTCTTCTGTTTCTTGGAATCACATTGACCCACAGGCTTGCCCACAGTCTTCAAGGTCTCTTCCAGTTGTAACTGTTCTGTGATTCTGTAATGGTTCTGCACCTTTGAAAACATAAATTGAAAAGATCATAGGATTGTCAGAGTTGGAAGGGACCTCAAAGATCATCTAGTTCCAACCTCCCTGCCTGGCAGGGACATCATCCACTAGATCAGGTTACCCAGGGCCCCATCCAGCCTTGTCTTAAAAGCTTCCAGGGATGAGGCTTCCACAACCTCTCTGGAGAACCTGTTCCACTGTCTCACCACCCTCATAGTGAAGAACTTCCTCCTAATATCCAACCTAAATCTACCTTCCTCTAGCTTACACCCATTTCCCCTGGTTCTATCACTGTCTGACCTAAAAAGTCCCTTGCCAGCTTTCTTGTAGGCCCCTTTCAGATACTGGAAGGCCACAATAAGGTCTCCTTGGAGCCTTCTCCTCTGCAGACAGAACAATCCCAGCTCTCTCAGTCTGTCCTCGTAGGAGATGTAACAATCAATTTTGTGGGTTCTATGTAACTAACAAGGGGGAAGACCCTTTGGATTGTTCAAAATGTCCTTGATAATATGAAAATCACATTACTATTTTAAAGTCAGTTTTTCAGTGCAATGAGTACACCAAAGCAGTAAACATGTATACAGAAAAGATGCTGTAATTCAGGGGTTTGGTAATTGAAAAGCAGTTTCTGGTGGGCCGTATCGATCTTGCATGTTTTCCTGTGGAAAGAACCCTTTTGTGACTGTTTTCTGTGATGAGGCATCCCCTAGCTGTCAGCATGACTAGGTCTGTGGTGTAAGGAATGAAAGCAAATGGTATCAAAGAAGTACTTATGATACCCCTTGTAGTTCTGTGCAGTTGTTATGAATTCATAAACTAATCATAATGATTTCAGGTAGTAATTAAGCCAAACACATTCTTTTGCTCAGGATTTTGTCTGAATTCAACTTCTTTTTTATATTTATTAATGTCCTTTAAGAGAACAATTGAAGTTATTCTTAAGATATGAGGCGGATCTGATTGGTTACAGATAGATTGGGATTGTGTAATAATGCATCATCACATAGCAAAGCCAGGTGGGCCAGGGTGACATGTAAGGATATGAAAGATGGAGCTGTTTCTGAAGTTTGTATATATGGAATATAGGCTGGACTTTTAGTTTGACATTATATAAATACAACACCAGGAATAAATACATATATAAATACAACAGGAACATTCAAATGTGGTGTTTGGTTTGTATCCATTTGTAAGGAAAACTGGAAATGCAAATTAAATTTAAAAAAGGAAATCAAGCTGCATATTTGCTGCCCTATGAGACAGACGGACATGACTCCTGCATTTATTTCCTACAGACAAAAACAAATCAACAACTGAATTCTTTGAGTCTTAGAAGCAATACAGATGGTATTATCACAGAATCACAGAATGTTAAGAGTTGGAAGGGACCTTGAAAGATCATTAGTCCAACCCCCCTGCCACAGCAGGATTCCCTACACCAGGTCACACAGAAGCACGTCCAGAAGGGTTTTGAATACCTCCATAGAAGGAGACTCCACAACCTCTCTGGGCAGTCTGTGACAGTGCTCTGGCAGAAAAAATTTCTACGTGTATTCACACAGAACCTCCTATGCTTCAGCTTACAACCATTACCCCTTGTCTTGTCACTGGGCTTCTCTGAGAAGAGCCTTAAATTCCTTAGACACATAATATAGTTTCATACATGACACAGAGTAAATATTGAATACCCACACTCACTCTGAACAATTAATCTTGTTGGCCTGTTCAAATTAAAAATAGTTCTAAACTCATCCTGGCATCACTCAGATAACCATTTGGTTACAAAAGATAGAAAAGCATATTGTCATGTAGAGATGAATATAGAATGCTAAACCTATGAAGTGTAATAGACAATCTGATAATACAATATTGGTCATATGTGGCTTAAGGTCCCTGCTCTGTGAGGTGAAAGATGTTACAGCAGGAGAGGAGGTGCAGCTATGGATAAAGCATTAAGAAAACACATAACAAGAGTTAAAAAGTGGATTTTGAAGTATTTTACACCATGGTAAACATTGTAAAGCAGATGATGGCCATATTACAGTCCTGAATTTGCCCTGAGGGAAAGTTAGCTTGCAAAAATCAATGTAATTAAGGAATGACTTGCCAATGGTCTTGTTTGTTTGGAAAGGGAAAGTCTCTTTTACATTTGATAAGATGTGCAGATATGGATCCACACAGCAAATCATTTGCTTAGCAAGGAAGTAGTAATTTACTCTGTAGGTGAATTTATTATTCTGTGTCATATCTCCAACTGTTATTCACATGTCAGAAATATTCTCACCCTCTAGTGTACAATTAGTAAAATCAAAATGTAATAAAAACCCCAACGAAAACTCCCACACCTTCAAGATTTGCATATGTAATTTTAGCATGCATATTTAAAGGAATAATGATTTGATCTGTGGCAGGAGGAAATTAATATTATACTCAAGATATGAAATGTCACCATGACCCTTTACTCAGAGATTCAGGGAGGTGTTGATGTTCTTCTGCCTTTCTACCTTTGCTAACCTTTTGTGAGAGAGTGATATCCTGATTGTCTCCTGTACCTGTTTGACAGTGGCGCTAAGGAATTCTGGGGTGGAGGAAGACCTACCCTAGGACTTGAGGCTTTATGATGGAACATTTGTTAAATCACTGATCACCATTGCATTGTAGAAAGTTGTGAAGACACTCAGGGAACATGTGTTCTTGTGTGAAACATCTGAAGGGGAGAGGAAAGGGGTCTGTTACTCAGTAGACTGAATGTCTAAGGCCAGTTGGCAGAGGTATCTGCATTAAAAATAAAAATATATTAAAAAAATGTGTAACTCTACTGTGCTTTACTTATTGTATCAATCTGAGTGAAAATGATGAAATTCCAGTCAAGCTCATATCTGTGTAAACCAAGTGAGCACTAGATCTCTTCTATCTGAACTTCATTTTCAGGTTTATTTGATATCAGTAAATACAAACTGATCTTATGTGTGTGTCTGTTCAACACATGGCTCAGTGAGATGGAAGCATACAGTGTGAAAGGTCAGGTGTGTAACTTTCCAGTGTTTCAAATTACAGCAAGTTGGACTTAGGCTATTATGCTTGCCTACTTGGACTATACCAGATTAAATCTTAAAACTATGCTTTCAGGTGCGACCATCTGCTCCTTCATCTGCTCCTCAGGGTCAGATGTTTGTGTTTGCCTGAAAGTTGAGCCTGGAGAGACAAAGAAATCTCAGTTCCTCAACACTCTTGTGTTGGCTGATATTAAGGAACCCTGGCAATCCTGAATGGATGATAAGGACACTTTGTGATGCCAGCTGAAGCAGCAAAAACCTGCATGAAAAATGCATGTATGGAATTATAGTTTGAGCCATCCCTGTCTAGCCATGCACAAATCAAACATTCAGAGAACTTGTATCAGAGGTAGCTGGACTAAGTATGTGCAAGATCTTCAATTGAGATGATGAAAATAGGGAGAGAATACAGAGGGACTCAGTGAGTAAGTTGTTATGGCCATAAAAGAGTAGCAGATTGTCAAATTTACTGGTTTTTACTAATTAGGTACATAATAACTAATTAAATTTGGCAGAATTGTGTAGTAATCTATGTGCTTAACTAAAAGATCCAAAAGAACCATGACACACAATTTAAAAAGGATAAAAATAAATTAAAAAAACCCTTCAAACCAATTTACTTTTTAAGAGGACAACAAATAGTCCCACCTCAAGGTTAAGAAGAATAAGCAGTACAAGTGTCATGCAACATCAAAGGGAAAATGTGTAACATGCAAAAGACAGACTGCTTTATCCACACAGTCTTCTGCTCCTTCCCAAATGTTAATGCTTGCTGGAGCACTGATTCTCACTTTTGAAAATTTTAATGAGTTAATTCTCCTATGAGAGAGGGAGGGAGGGCATTTATTTTAATTAAACATCCTATACACTAAAACTATAGGATTACAAGCAAGTAGGTCCTCTGTTTATTCCAGCTAATGATGCTTTGGGATTTCTGACATGCAGAAAGGACCTTGAACAGTTCATACTTAATTATATACTTGCATTGCTCATAGTGAGCAAGAATGAAGAGAGTGGTCCAGAGAAAGGAACAATTACTGAAAGTATCATGTGCCCTTCTACAGTTTATTTACAAAAGAAATAGAGAGTGACAACGTTCCTGGAAGTTCATTGCAAAGAAGCAAAGAGATGTTAGAATAAGAATATTAATAATTAATTGTGAAATATGCTTCACAGAACAACTCTGTGAAATAGATTTCTATAGTCATTACAACTCCAAAAGTAATAACTGCATGCTACAATCTGGGATATCCTTCTGTGATACCTAAAAATGATTGTATCTTAATTGTGAATTATCAGAGGGATTTAAAGATGCATCTTCTAATGATTGACACCATATCTATTATGCTGCCTAGCACTTTCATTTATTTTTTCAGACTAAAGATGAAGGGTTCTCTAGATATTTAGGGTTATATTCAGGTATATATTAGGGTTTATGCTCTATGTTTCTTCTGCTGCAGAAGAAGTTTAGGAAGACAAGTTATTAGCATCATCATCTGGAAGAAAGAGCTATGCTCCTAATGACACTGTACAGGACACCTCCTTTGAGAACACCATAGGGAAAAATGCTTATTGATCAGTCGTCTTTGGCTGTTTTCAAACAGATAGCTGCAGAGCTCAATCTGAATTCACTGCATGCATGTGTATGAGTACTACAGAAAGTAAATGACACAAAAATGGCCTTGAGAACAGGAGAGAGATGGCATATTGACTGGTACAATAGATGTACCTGGAACATTCACAGAGAAGAGTGGTTAGAGGACTTTGAGACTTTCATAGCTTTCTGAACAACTCTGTGGCAGCCCATGCTAAATGTTCAAGCAGCAATGAAAATATAACTTAAGTATCACTTGAATATTTATATTTTTTCTGTCTTAACAAATGACATGTAGGATTCATGCCAGATAGGGAATAAGGAAGACAGTTAATACTCATGATCTCCCATAATACTCTTGAATTTTTAGCAGAATACATATAATAATTTAAGAGCCTGCTTTTCAGTATTAATGAAATAGATTTGACCAAAATTTTACTGATTCTAAATAATCTGGATTCATAACCATGGTTTATGGAGAAATGAGTAATTATCAAAAATATTGCACTAAAACCAAATCAAATCATGTTCTAATTTTTTTTAAATTTTATTTTTGTGTTGTGTGCATTCAGTTTTCATAATGATATTCTGCTTTTTTAAGATCAGGTGTTTTTTAACAATGTCATATTCTTGCCATTTTAGAAACTATAGTAATAACTCATCTCTAAGACAACTGGATATTTTGATTCTTAGTACTGCTACAGGGCTTGCAGATACTTGGAAGGATATTTCTCCACTTAAATTTGTGCAGTCAAAATGTGATTTGAGGCTGAAGAAATTAATTCTTCAGTCACTTATAACTGAAAGGTCATTTGATTAATACCACATTATACCTGTTAACTGTCATTATAAACCTGACATCATTACCTGACATGCAAATTGAAGGACAGACATAAGCATATCCTCTTTTCAATTAGAAGCACACACATGGCTAGATTACAAGTTTTTACTGGTCTTGCAAATCTCCACATTTTAATGACTAGAACAATGAATTGAGCAGAGACTACAACATCACTACTTATTGGTAATGGCTGCTCTGTTCTTCTCCTTTAAAAGCAAGAATTAAAATAAGTTCTGTAATATCTTCTTATTCATATTTTTCTGCTATCTGTGCAAAGCCATACCTTATTGTTTAGGAATGATGTCCTCAAAGGTTTTAATGTTAATTATGCATCTGAGTATCATTAGAAAATTATTGGCAATTCAAAAAACAATTTTGCAGCCCTTTCTGCAGAATGAAAACAGAGGGAGGCTTTACTTAAAACTTACATTACATCAGCTGCATTGTTTTGTGTGACTCCATCTTTTAGCCTTGTTCATCCTTACTGAAGGACCACAGCAGCTATTTAAAATACCTTTTTATCAGTGATTTATTCTTGATATAATTTTATAACAATGCCATATGCTCTTTCATTTACCTATTAAGATGTAATTTTAAGGTTTATGCTTATTACCTTTTTACTAATGACAAACCAAACCACACAGTGACTGCTAGGTCATAGAATGATTTCAGTGTGAATTGTCTACAGACAATGAATACAGCTCTTAGAAACACTAACTAGTAATTTCATTCACAATGAACCTTATGAAGTTCAAAGAAGGTAATCTTATGAATGCTGATCCTCAGTAGTATTCTTATATGGTTGAATATGAGATTAAGGCCATGGCTACGACCAAATATTTTATATTTCATAGTGCTTAATTCAGCATCTCAGAGTATTTTAATTTTTAGCTATTTCCCATTGTTTTAGTCAAAAAGAGGTTCTCCTGGAAAAAAAAATTAAATCGGAATTCCCAATTCTCTGATTTTTTTTTAAAAACTTAAATCTTTTTTTCTAGTACATTTTACTACCAGTTTTGTACAGTTATATGACAAAACTTCAATTAAGAAAAGAAAATTCCAAGACAGTGAATACATCTGTGTTAAGCTTTCCCTTGTCTTTGTCTTGAAGAACATATGTTCTATTGGGATAGACCTGCTTTTGAGTCCTCAAAGATGAGAGAGAAATCATTGTGGTATTTGAAGTTTGTGCTGCTGTGCTGTGTTAAACCAAAGACATTTTAATTGAATCTTCACTACTGTAGAGAGGACATTTTGTGAATTTTCTTTTCCAGAATATCCTATATATTTCTTTTTTGATAATTGGCCTTTATTTTTTACTTGTAGTTTACTTTTCACAGCAGTAAAAAAGATCAAGATTTTCCAGATGAAAAAATTGTCATTAATTTGGACACATTTATTTCATTTAAATAAGATTTCTTGATTAAAAGGGATTTCTTATTTTTTAACTAAGTACAACCTAAAATTGCATCTTTTAGAACTATTGTGGCAAAGGAGCGGTCAAATGTGCAGGTACAGATTATTATAAACACAAGAGACTTGCCTTATAAATAGGCTAATTATTTGAGCTGCAGAAGAAATAGCATATTACAGTGATCATAATGCAAAAAGTTTATGTTTAAGACAGTATGAAACAGTCATTTTGACTAGCAAATAATATAAATATTACAACAATATTATGTAGAAATAATAATATTATATAAGAATAATAATTTCCCTTCCCCTCTGATTTTTGAAAGTAGTATTTTATACAGAGTACCATAGCTGACTAAAGTCAACATATATTTCATTTTCAGTGGAATTCCAGAGGCTTTTTTCTTGTTTTGTGATTAAATGTTGCCATAGAAACATTTTCAAGCTATTGTAATTAATCTGTCTACATGAAGAGACTAGGTAGTGCTGCCAGTAAAGAATCAGTACTTGGCCCTAGGGCTTGTCTGAAATATCATTTAGACAGGAACTAATGCCTCCATTCCCCCCCTCACTTGGGTCATCCTTTTGCAGGTGACAAGAGGGAGTGGGACCCCCTACTTCTCATGCACCCCCCACCTGCTGCCCTTCTGTCAGGGCTGGCAGAGCCTGGCTCCACGATTCTACCTCCTTTCCATGTCCCCTTATAGTCCTTAACCTCATGACCTCCTCTTTCAGCTCAGCCACCATACTGAGCAGATCATTTACCTGTTCACATCTGACACAGGCGTTATCTCTGCTACCCTCCACCGCAACTGCCAGGCTCTAGCATTCTCCACAGCTAGAGACCTGGACATCAACACGGCTACACGGGGTTTCAGTCTGCATGCCCACGNCCCACAAACTTAGCTTTTCACGGGAGAGAAACTCCCCTTAAGTTCCAAAACACAGGAAGCAGAAGTCTTATATGCATAAAATCAAATGATTTTATGCATATTTCAGTTTGCCAGCCAGTCTGACTGTAACTGGAATTATGTGTGCTCAATATCTTTGCAAATTAGTTCCAGCTGTTTCTAATTTGATATGCAGATATCAAGACACTAAATACTGTGAGCATTTGGGCTTATAATTTAATGAGACTAGTGACAGGACTAGAGAGAATGGGCTTAAGCTGAGCCAGGGTAGGTTTAGATTAGATATTAGGAAGAATTTCTTTACTGAAAGAGT
>VWZX01008378.1:1671902-1765528 GCA_013399015.1 Galbula dea | reverse complement strand
TTCAGCTCAGCCACCATACTGAGCAGATCATTTACCTGTTCACATCTGACACAGGCGTTATCTCTGCTACCCTCCACCGCAACTGCCAGGCTCTAGCATTCTCCACAGCTAGAGACCTGGACATCAACACGGCTACACGGGGTTTCAGTCTGCATGCCCACGGCTTTTCTAACAGCAGCCATCCACCGAGTTACAACCATTCCCAGAGACTTACAGGAGACCGACGTCACAGGCAGCGACAGGGCCAACTACCTCACTCTGCTCCTTTGCCAACTTTCTCTGCCAGCTGCGCTCCTGGGGTCCTTTTAAGAACTCCCAGAGGAATTACACTCCTCCCCCAGGTGCTTACGCCCTGCCAGGTGCTGCGCCCCGCCCCTTCCCCCCCCNGTGGTTAGATATTGGAATAGGCTGCCCAGGGAGGTGGTGGAGTCACCATCCCTGGAGGTTTTTAAGAAGAGGATGGATGTGTTTCTTCAGGGGATGATTTAGGGGTAAGAGTATTGTAGGGCTATCGGTGGCTATCGGTTCGATTAGATGATCTTGAGGGTCCTTTCCAACCGTAATGATTCTGTGATTCTGTGAGTCCTTCTTCGAGGCACTTGAAGGCCTGGAATCTCTCCTTTACATCCTTTCTGAATATGTCCTCAAGAAAATTTCTAATCCTGCTAATGCCATTGTGAAAAGTGACTATATCACATAAAATACAAATTGAATAAGCAGATGAGATTTTTGTGTAATGTTAAAAAATCTAGAGTTAAATCCTTGTATTCTATCAAAGATTTGCTCATGTGTGTTTTATTTGAACAGAGAGCTGGAAGTACTATACAAATGCAGAGACCTCAGAAGAGAATTTTCATGTTCAGTTAGACTCAGAGAATGTGTGAGTCATTTTCATTGTTATGCATTCCCTACAAGCAGACCTGGGAAAGACTAGGGGCTCTGTTTATCATAAATGTCAGGTGTGCTTGTTCAGTGTACGTCAAGCTGCGATTTTATCTCGAAGTTGAAACCAAGAATTGAAATCAGGGCAGATTTAAGTTCAAGACTGTATGAAGGTCATGTGCAAGGTTTGAATAAGCAGATTCAGACATACACAAAGGGTACTTTTCATCAACTGAATGAGACAATTATGAGGATGCCTTCAGCCATTGAATATAAATCTGAGAAAAGAGAGCTGTATGTGTAGGAAGGATTTCCAACATCAGGACCATGAACTGAATGCTGCTCTTCATATTGTACTCCCCAAACTTGCCTCCCTCCCAGTCTTGCCCTAGACTGATACTTTGGAAATTCTGCTTCTCTTACAATGAACATTATCATTAATACTAAATGACACCACTTTCTCTAACAGTTTGAAACATACCATGCTTAGACAAATGTAAACTTTTATCTCACCATCTTCAACACTGTTCTGCTTTCTTAGTGGGGGAATGTATGGTGGTTAATCTTTATAATCTTAATTTTTGTTCACACTGGAGACTGCTGTCTGCCATGCAAAATGACAGCTGGGATTCTTACCTCTTGTGATCCCTGTGAGATCTTTTATTCCATCTCAAAGGAATGCCTGCCCTAGAATGAGACAAATATATTTTTTCATAGCTCTTCTAAGCAATATTGGTCAGTATTTGAACTGATAAATTCTGCTGTCAAATTGATATATTTTTTTTTAATATGCCTATCTTGTATTGGCCTTTTTAGCCACCAACGCGTGTGCAACAAACGTGTGTAGAGCCCTTCCCAAATCTTCGTTCGTGAAGCCTAGCCATTATGATTTTTTTTAAAGTCTACAAGCAATCTGTGTCAGTATACACATAAAGCATGCAAAGACTTTGTCAAAGCTACAGTGGCAATAAAATCAAAACTACCTGATTTTTGAATATAGGTATGCAAGTTAGCATTTTGTTTATAATCCATCATGTACTGTGTGTACTCCTCATGCATGTCCCAGAAGATTAACATGGAAGTGTAAAATTAATTGTATTGTAAATTTTTATTGGGATTTTTTGTGTGTTTTTGTTTAATTGGTTCGTTGGTTGGTTTGGTTTGGGGTTTTCTGTGGGTTTTTTTTGTTTGTTTGGTTTGGTTTGGTTTGGTTTTGTTGGTTGGTTTACTTGTTTGTTTGAAGTTTTAAGGCAGCCTTTTCTGGGAGAGGGTTAGTTCTAGTCCTTTTCATGTTCATACTCTGTTATATCTGTAAAAGAGTCAGCTGCCAACTGATAATATTTCACTGCTGAATCTCTCATGTGTGATATAATTACTCATTATGTGCTTTGAAATAAAATTAACAGTTGTTCCTAACTCCAAACAAAGTAAAAAGAAATAAGTCTTTTTTTAGTATCCTTAGCTCTCAGCAGACCTCTATTTTTAAAAGTCTGTTTTTTATGATAGGTTCTTCTATTTTACCAGACCTTCATTCTGAAAATCATTATATTCAAGAATGGCATTGAGAAATATCTTTTGTTTTAAGCATACTCTTAAGTCTGTAGCACCTGTTTTCCTGTATCTGGATCTAAGGTGAAGTATCACTGTCTGAATTTCTGCATGAGTATTCTTTTTTTTTTTTTCAGAATCATACTCTACAGTCAAAGACGTCTAGTTGTAATACACAGTGTAATTCTGACCTATAAAGCATTACTGGTTGTCATCAGAAAGACAATAAATCACTGAATGTTAACACTTTTTGCAAAGCTGCTGAATCATTTTAAAGAGTAACCAGAATACAGTAAATATATTTCTCACAAAATGATATTCTTATTTTCAGTAAAAGGTTGATATATTACTTTGCATATGCCTCTAGGTTTTTTAATAGAGTGCAATAAAAGAAGTAATATATTTCCTAAATAACTATGCAGTAATTATGTATATATGGGAATTTTAAGCAGAAACTCACAAAGGAAAATTTTGTCCCTTTAATTTCTGAAATAATTATAAGCATGTTACAGTATTTTGCTCCTGCTCTTGCCATGTTGGAAAGGCTGTACCTTATCTCCTGTTTACTGAACACAACACTGCTGCCCCAGAAACACTGAACTCATTTCTTGAGATGAGTGGGAGCCTGATTCAGCTTTCACCAAAGCTTTTTTGATTCTTCTCCACTGAACACATTTGAAAAAGATTTTCTGCCTGAGATTCTAATATGACACTGAATTCGAAACTTGTGCATATCAGACATGTTTTATCTGTTCCTGAAATTAAAAGGATCTGACAGTTGATCAGCCCTGCAATTTCAGAGATGTTTCAATATACTTTCAAAGATAAGAGAACATACTTCTGAATCTGTCTGCTTTGTGAGCTTCATTTTTTCTAAAAGGAAAAATTCATAACCTTTAGAATTTCTCTTTATGCAAGGCTCTTTAGGGTCAAAATACCTCACACTTTTGTAACTAGTATAAAGCTAATAGTCTTATGTTGATGTGAAAAGCTGATATCAACAGACATAAGATTAAGTGATCTAGTAAAAAACTTTTGTCCTTTAGGGAAGTATATTTAAGGATTTTGAAAGAATGTCCAATATCCTTCCTCCTCCTTGATATTAACAGAAGATAAAGGTTAATATGAGCTCATAAAAGTATCTAGTGTATCAATGGATGTTCTTCAGGTTAGCTAACAAAAACCAGGAACTCTGTACAAAACACTCAGATTATTTATTGCAAAACTCATGTCTTGTTTTGCCACTTTTCCATTACACTGAATTTGTCTGAGACAGGAGAGAGATAACCATGTGGACAGCCTGGTCAGTGAGGAAAGAGTGGGGGAAACATGCCAGAGAAGCTATTCCCCTTTCACTCATGGTAAGATGGCAGGCTGTCCCTAAAGCCCACAAAGATCAGTGGTGGGGTAGAATCTCATCCACAGCCCATAGAAGACCCCATGTTGGAGCAGTGGACTGATCCCAGAGAAGCCCATGACTCTAAGGGAAGCCCATCCTGGCCCATCACTAGGAGGACTTATACCCACAGAAGAGACCCACATTGGTTGGAGATGTTTGTGGAGTAGTCTCCTATGGAAGGGACAGCACAGTGACACAGGAGAGCTGTGAAAAGTGATCTGCTGGCAAATATAGGGATTCTGGGGTTTATTAGAAGGGGTGTGGTTAGTAGGTCAAGAGAGGTTCTTCTCCCCCTTTACCCTGGTGAGGCCACGTCTGGAATATGGTGTCCAGTTCTGGGCCCTCAGTTTAAGAGGGATAGGGAACTGCTGGAAAGACTCCAGCACAGAGCCACAAAGATGATGAAGGAGCTGGAACATCTTCCTTCTGGGGAAAGGCTGAGGGAGCTGGGTCTCTTTAGCTTGGAGAAGAGGAGACTAAGGGGTGACCTCATCTATGATTACAAATATGTGAAGGGTGTGTGTCGGGGGGATGGGGTCAGGCTCTTCTCAGTGAAGCCCAGTGATAAGACAAGGGGCAAAGTCTGTAAGGTAAAGCATAGGAGGTTCTGTGTGAGTACAAGGAAAAAAATTTTCCTAGTTCAGGTGCCAGAGCACTGGAACAGACTGCCCAGAGAGGCTGTGGAGTTTCTGTGTGACCTGGTCTAGGGAATCCTAGGCTGGATGTGTTTCTGTGTGACCTGGTCTAGGGAATCCTGCTGTGGCAGTGGGGTTGGACTAGATGATTTTTCCAGGTCCCTTCCAGCTCCTAACATTCTGTGATTCTGTGGTACTCACTGAGTGGCAGAAATAATGTGGCAGACACTGGGATTGATCACTGCTCCCATTCTCTTCTCCCCTGTGTTTAAACCCCTTGGGTTTAAAACTAAAGATACATGTTTACACATGAGCTTGTGAGAAAACGCCTATCATGGTTGTTGATGGTACATTGAGATTACTGGGATACTTTTTACGAGGTAAGATTTGTTTTCCTGCTAAACTACTTAAAAGCAAATTTAAATTCTTCCTATCTTTGCCTCTTAAAAGCAAAACAAAACAAAACAAGAGAAATGAAACTTTAAAAAAATTATCCTTTAGATATTTAGAGATACTGCTAAAATTATTATTCACAGAACATATAGCTTTGTGATCCATGTTACCTATATGAAAACTCTTCAGATGTCAACTCACGTATTCCATACTGCTGCAAAAATCAGACTGTTCTCACTTCAGAGCTGCACAACATTCAGCATATTAATAAAACACCTAAACAGAGAATTAGCTCACTGCTGGGAAAACAAAGCAGAAATAAAAAGAAGTCCAACTGGTACAACTCCGTTAGCACAACCTTCTCTTTAGCAGATTGTCACTATAGACAGATATAGAAAATTACTTCAGAGATATATATAATAGAAACCCAAGGGTCACAAACCTAAAGAAGAAAATATAACTCACAACATGCAATGGAAGCCATGAAATGAATGACAGTGGAATTAACATGGCAGAGAGAAGATGGAAACTTGTCAGAAATTGCTGCATGGCAGCTCAGATTTGATAGGAGTGTAGAATTGATTTCTTCACGCTACCTGTTAGAAGAAGATTTCAATCAAAAAGTGAGGGAATGAAGCATTGAGTGCGTATACACTTTTCAGTGTGTGCATGTTTGTGTGTCAGGGTCCTTATATGGAGGCTGACAACAGAAGAAAGAGCTCAGCAAACCTGTTAGATCCTGCAGATGAAGACTAAATGTTCTTCTGCTGAGACTGTGAAAAGCAACAATTTCAGGAATGCAGGAACGAGGACTTTGGACTGACTTTTGGCTGTTGGAAAAAGATTTAATGGGCTTCTAGATAAGTTAGACAACTATTCCAGAGTCACAGAATAAAAGGATCTTTGGAAATCAGGAACTTTGCCTGAAAAGAGATGAATCAGTAACTATTCACTCTGTGAAGTACCTGGGTATAATAGATCCCATAAGGATGGAGATAGAAACTTTTTTTGTCTGAGCTGCGAATCTGTCTGAAGATGCTGGCCCTTCTGATGAAAAATTCTCTTGCTATTCTTTTAGATAAATTAACTTTCTGTGCTTTCCATGGTGAAAAGTGTTGTTTCTAGCTCTCAGGAACTGTCTAATGAGAGCCTTCAGGGAAGCACACAGCAAAACCCCTTAACTGGGCAACTGCAGACATTTGGTAGAACATCACTACAGAAGTTCCATCAGGTTGAACATGTGTATTAAAAGAAGGGGGGGGGGAAGGGAATTGCTGAAAGAACCTTTCAAATTGAACAGAACTTCTGCAGCCTTCAATCTCTATAAATTCAGAGAGAATGTGTAGAGGCAAATTTCACTGGAGTAAAATTCACTGTCTTAAAGGGGAGTGAATGATTATTTTACATTGTGATTAGCTGCAATATTGACTGTAGCCAGCAAGAATCAGCTTCTTGTGACTGTCTAATCTGTATCAGGTGGGCTGTAAAGCAGAAGGCAAAATACTCTCTGAGAGTGTCTGGTCACTTAAAGAAAATGACTACTCATTAGATCAGAAAATTCTGAACCCACAAGTTCTTTGCTGATTCTTCTGCTTAGTGCTCTGAGCTGCAGAAGAGAGAAACAGTGAAAGAAATCAATATACGATTTAATGTGTTTTTCTACTTCTAAACATGGGGCAAGGAGGTTCATTGCTTTCCCATTAGAACTATATATATGCATATGTATATCTTTCAGTTTTCAAAAACTACCCTAACTTAGGGTTAGGAAGACTAAGGACTGGAAATAGATGACAACTGAAGTCATATAGATGCCCACAGATCTCCATTTTGTCCTAAAGACAGGATGTGTATGATGAAAATACATGCTTTAAAAATTCAAGATATACCTAATTCTATCTGATTAAACAGTCTATGCAACAAAAAAAACCCCACCAAAAACAGAAGGAAACAAGACCTTCCTCACATTAAGATGCAAGGAAAATGGTCAGGTATGAGCAATGTTTTCTAAAATATTGACTCAATACTGCATTATCACTAGCCTTTTTTTTTTCCATGTTTGCTTTCAATTTATTGTGCTTTTGGTTTTGCTTTGGTTTTTTTGTTTGTTTTGGGGTTAGTTTTTTTAGGTTTTTGTATGTAGCAGAAAAAGAATGTTATGATGTGCTGTGAATTACTGTAGTCAGAATGTATAGTTCAACTTAGGAGGCATCAACTTTCAAAAACTGAAATAAATTGCTGTTTCTTCTGTTCTTTCAAGGGAGCCAGAAAGGAGCTACCGAATTACTTGTTCACACCCTCTGAAGCAGATGACATGCTCCTACTCTGTTCTGCACTTGCTCACTTTAAATATTGCAGAAAACACACTTTTTCAATAAAAGGAATTTTAACAGATAACATCTAGCACACTTGTTGCTGTTTCAGAGCTCTGTTTGCTAACATATTTTATGACTCTGTATTTCCAAGATCTGGACTTAATGAGATGATGGGCTAACTTCATCCTCCTATCAGGATAGTCAGAATCCAAGAAACCACCAAAAGCAATTAAATATACATAAGATCTGAATTACTGTAACTGTGATGTCATAATATCTCCCTGAAGAGTTCTCTAATTTGTTGACAAAAACCTCTAAGTCCTACATAATTATAACTATTGAGACAATGCAACAACTGAGATTAAAGTATGTTCTTAATAACCATTTAAAATATAGCCTACTTTAAACATTTTAATTAATTTAATGGAAAGATGTAATTGCCTGCATAATTTACTCTTAAAATCCTTTGAGGTGAAGAACTGACTGATACACATGCTGAATATCCTAAAAAAGCCTGCTTTAATTCGTGTGAATTTGTAATGAATTTATGGATTCACCACTAAATGCTCAGAAAAATTAATGTTTGGGGGTTATTGTAAGAGTTAATGTTTTAATGGGAAATAATTCTTTAATAGAAATTGAATAGCTGTGTCAGAAGACATTTGAAATTTTACCATGAATAGCAGGTTGATTTCGTTTTGTTTTGGTTTTGTGGTCTTTGTAATATATGGAACAGTTACAGAAGCAACATAACAAAGTAAAGTATTTACTAACATTGTTACACATTAGAGCCTTCAGGGTCACAACAACAGAAAAATACTGGTAGTGTAGAAATTACCAAACACATCTTACAGAAACCTTACAGAATCATAAGACTATCTCATACTTGCAGAATTATCACCTCATAGGGCCCTTACAGGGTTTCATGGTAACAGCTACAAGACACTACTCTCTGGTTTTTGAGGAATTCTCCATCACAGGAATGGTGTGCCTTTCTCTCTCAGACTCTTTCCTCTTCCATATGTGTGTTTGCAATTTTTTTTAAGGAAACATTTGGCTTCCAAGCTGCAGAGGTTTTATATAACTAGGATATCATGAATTCAGGAGCTATTTGGGCAGTAATGTGTGCAGCAGAGATGGATTTTAGGTATATAAGGGAATACGCCATCTCCTGCTGTCTTTACCATTAAGCTGAGCTTGTTGTTCATTGGAGAGTAATACTGGAACGCTCCAAAATTCCTCCAGACAAAACTCAGATCCAGCATTGCAGATATGCACAGCAATTTGTTTTTAAAAAATAATAAACAATGTTTTAAACAATTGTCCTTTGAGACTTTGTGCTAGTAAAAGGACAAAGCTCAAGTCAGTATTTGAAGATAGCAGAATTATGCAAAGAGAAGGCAAGGCTGCTTTTGTTAACAAAATTTTTTGTTCCATAAGGACACCCTATAGAGAAAATAAAGTGCTTCATATTTCGTTATCTATCAGGGTATCTTGATAATTAGAAGTAATTAGAATTTCTCAAGTTCCCTTGCGTATTGTTTGGACATTTCAGAGTAGCTCATTAGTTCATATAAGTGAATACTGTGTCTATACTGCACTTTCCAACACAAACAAATGGGAAGCAGTAGAAAATCAATGCTTTAGAGAGATAAGTGTTAAATGAAGCAGACTGAGGCTTCTTTTTTATTTTTTTCTAGAAGAAGCTCCAATCTGTGAGCTAATGAATTACAGAACTGGAAAGCAACCTCAGATTTTATTAAAACTTGTCTTAGAACTAACAACATCCTCCTTTACCCACTGGGCCCAAATCATAGGTTTAGTCTCAGGCAGAAACAGATGTCATCTCTTTCACAAGCTGTAACTGTAATCAAGGTTTTATCAGAGAAGTTTTAGGTTCTTTATATTGTAAATGAGCTTCTTAATCCATTAGGCTGATTATGCAAAGCATAATCCAAGGCCAGCCTTTCAAAGTTCATTTTATAAATGGAGCACAGCTCTCTCAGTTTAAAGATTTCTGACAAACGATTGCCTATTCCACACATTTGGGTGCATCTCTGATGGGAAATGGAAATGGAGTTGATAATGATTGCAGAATGTCGGGAAACTGCACGAGGCTTTTTATTAACTTTGATAAGCTGTGCTGCTTGTAGATGGGCCAGGGTGCTAGCTTCCTCCTGTTTTAACCTTGGAAAAAAACAAATCTGAGGCAAGATTTTCCTAACAAAACCCCCCTCGTAACTCCAAAGCAAAACAAAACAAAACAAAAACCCCAAGCAACCAAACAAAACAATCCCCTACAACAAAACCCCAAAACAAACAATGAAAAAACCCCAAACAAAAAAAAAAAAATCAAAAAATCCCAAACCACCAACCAAACTCCCCCAGGTTTTTATCTGTGGTCTTTTCAGACTTTCTTATGATGAAGATAACTTTCAGAGCAGTGATAATAACAATAATACTTAATATAAAGAGTTAGGGTGCAATTAACAAAGTTTTGTACCTTTAAATCTGTTTAGAAAAATAAAGTGAAATATGTTTAGTCTAAGTGCAAAACTCCTTCTGAAGAACTTCGAATACATACTATGCCACTCTTCTTTTTCTCATCACCAATGAATTACAGTACAGTACACACAGACCACAGATCCACAGGCAGGGTATGAGTGTTTGGAAACAACAAAAATCCTTTATACTATAGCATGAGCATAATATTTTATGCATTTTCTATGAAGAATATGTTTTGCACTTGAAATTTTATTCCTTTGGTAAGATTATTCTACTGAAATTGCACAACAATTCTAATGAGCATATGCTACTCTTTCACTGTTGTATTTTCATGTAATGCTGTTTAAGATGTGTGTATAAGAGAACTTAAGATCTGGGAGAGTGAAAGAAGTAAAATAAGTATTCTGAGCAAACTTATAATTTTATCCTTCACCATATCAAATCATCTCTGTGGCATATTTAGAAGAGCTGGAATAAAATATGTTTAAATGAGACTAATTTGACTACTAAAGATGAGATGACATTATTTCCTCATCTGAGGTTCTGGGGGAAAAGATATTTTTATTCCTCCTACTAATGTGTATGCATGAACAAGGATGAGAGTTGACACAGAGACATGCCCAAGAGGTAACTTATATGACACTAGGTGCTGGAATTTCTATTTCTGCAGCAGAGTTAGAATGTAGATTATATGGGCATATATGTATTATATTACACTAAATAAATGAAAGAAAGTAAACTTTTTGGTTTTCTTCTAGCAACAAAATTATACAATTTCATTTTTATTTTAACATGGAACAATTCGGCACAACTTCATTAAAGTCTAAGGATTAAGCTCAATTTAAGACTGTGAATACAGACCATCTAAAAGTCTATAGCTATGACATTTCATATTAAAACATTGTTCTTAAAACATTATTCTTTAAAAAGAATAAGGTTTCAGATTCATAATTGAAGTAAACATTTGGAGCAAAAACTTTTCACAGCTATAGTTTGAAAATACAGTAGTATATTAGTATCTCATGCAAACACTAAAACATGGTTTTTTCCATCTGTTTCAGTTTAACAATATTATGCACTGAAACAGAAAAACGTTTATATTTAGATATATATAATGACCTTTAGAGCAACTGGGAATCACTTTTTGTTTAAATAGGAAGTGCTGCTTGACTTTCTCCTTGTACCATTGTATTTCAAATATATGATACAAAATTAAGGATGAGAGACTGAAAAAGAATAAGATGTTCCATGAAATTAAAATTAATACAATTTGAAAAGATTTGATAAACATATGCACACAGATAAGTAACATTTTACTGTTATTCAGCTTCTGTTTCTCAGTTTTTGTTGGTTTCTAAGCAGCTAACATAAGAGTAATAAAAAAAACCCCAGATAAATGCATTTTTTAAATAAATAGCAAGAATTTAAAGGCTATTGTAGTTATGAACATATTTTTGCTTGAAAAAACTGATCAGTGGCCATGGACTTTATTGTACCAGGTCTTAATAAAAAAGTTGGGACCATAAGTAAAGCATTGACAACGTTATCTACATTGGTTTTATGCATTCTCCTTGTTAGAACAAGTATGAAAACTATGTATAACACTGGCCTACAAAGCCTGGAAAGTAAAGGAAGAAACAATTTCTGAAAGAGAATGTCAAGAATAAGAGTATGAAATAATGGTCTAAAATATTAGAAGAATGGAAGATGTTAATCTGCATTTTGTTTTCCAAGCAGGGAAAATTTCCATTCTCTCAATTATAGACATATCAGAAAAACAAAAAAAACAACCCCCCAAAAAACCCAACCCCCCACCTTTTTTGTTTCAAATCTGTTTATTTTTAGTAAAGAAAATTGCTTTTTAAAAATCCAGCAATTACAGTCATGACAGAGAGTTCTATGTATTGATTTAATGTATTTCTACTATCACACTCAAAAACTTATGCATAAAAACATGCACACTATGTATACATACATTAACCAATTTCAAGGAAATTTTGTTAGTAAAAGAAATTAACATTAGACACCAGAATGAACAGTAGTGTTTTCCTCTTGTTATATCACCTTCTTATCCTTTGTTCCATGCTTTTGATCTGCATGTGAAAAAGAGTGAAGATCTGACTGGGACCCCAGGAGACCTGACAGATTTGTGAGTCCTATACTAATAATTACATCCGCAATGTAGGGATGCATTGTTATTGTTGTTGTTGTTATTGTTAGCTTATCATTCATCATTATTGTTATTTTTGTGGTTATTATTCTATTCTGACCAGAATCAACAAATGCTTTGCCATCATTTGTTGAAGGTCTTTTCTTCTAAATTAATAATACCTGGATGTTATGAAGTAGAATTATGCAGGTATTCTGTGTGCTTGTTTCTGCTTATAGTCTCAAATTCACTTGACAGTTTGGGCTACTGGAGAGCAACGAGATTGGTTCTGTTATCCATAAAATCTGCCTGCCTTTCTCTCTTCCCTTCCTTCACTCCACATATAGCTTACCTGACCTGACAGACTGATGGAAGAAACAGCAAAGATGTCCACAGTCCCTCCTACAGCACAAATCATAGAAAAAAAAAGAAACTTCCCAGAAATATGAGGTTATAAGGTTATTTCAGCTTGTTGTTGGCTTGTAATGTGGAAGTAAGCTTCTGTGGAGCTTTATGGATTAAACTTTTATTACACAGTTGTTCCCAATAGATACTTCCAGTCTTACATTCCCAAGACAGGCAGGAAAAACCAATATAGTTAAAAATGTGTTTTTAAAAGAAAAGTAATAACCTCTTTTTCATCCACTTCTAATTCTGCTACTTGAATGTAAGCAAGAATAGACAGCATAAGGGTTTCAGGGATGAAGCAACGTTCTGCCATTGTGATCAACTACCTGGTTTTGTGATGTTTCCAGCAATAAAAGGGATTAAGATTTTCTAAATTAACTCTCTCCCAAATGGGAAATAAAACAGAGCAACATAGTCAAAGCTGTCTCTGGTACTGCTTCTTTCATTTAATTTGTACCCATTGCACTCATGTGGCTGGAAGACTTCGGTGTCTGAAGTTGGTTTGGATTTGTTTTTTTCAGAAAAGATCTCTTCAGCAGTCTCAAATGTATGATTAGTGCAAGACCAGCCAGTCCTACTTTTTTCTCTTTTTCTATCCCCACATGAAGCTCCCTCTTCTTTCCAGCACATTTTGATCAGTATTCAGTTTATTCTTTGCAAGTGTATAAAGAACATCAATGATTTGCTATGCCTCCTATCTTTCCTGTATGTTGAACTATTTTGCCAGCTTTCTATCTACAGGACCTTCATATTTTGCTTGGAAGAAAAATTTTGGACATGAGGCAAGGGACATACATACAAACCTCAGCTCCTCATTTGATTGCTAGCTGTGAGTCTTCTAGCTCTGTATTAAAACCAATTTTTTCTCTGTAATACTGCACATATTCCTAGTGAAGTGATTTAATTCCATCATATATTCCTGAGATTATTGACATCAGGGTTTTTGACAATAAATAATTTCAATCATCTGCATAGAACTTCGTATAAATAAGACAATGCTCAGAATGAACATGTCTAATGTTCAGCGTGAACATGTCTGCCAGCCTCTAACTAGGAAAAAATTTAGCTGCAAACGTATATATTATTTTTCCTTGAAGAGGGTGAACTGGACTGGGGTATCACTCCACTCATTTCCCTGTCCCTCTGCATGGCAGGAGGGAGAAGTTCCACCTCAGGAATTAGACACAGGAGAAGGGAAGGTGGAACACAAGGGCAGTGTATGCTTTTTTTTTTTTTAAGATTAAATTTTGCTTTTCTTCCCTCATGTCTGGTCTGTGTTTTGCTTCTGACCATAAGTCAGACCAATGAGCCCTCCTTGTCCTTTGCTTGGGACCGCAAGCCCTAGTTGTCTTTTCTCCCTCCCGTCCCACCAGTGGCAGGGAGAAATGAGTGTTGGGGCTGTGTGTTTTGGACCAGCTGGGGAGGCTGAAACCACAACTTATCACATCTGCATTTCTCTCATTATGCCTATGAGTGCTGCTACCCAGAATCTTTACAGCATATGTCAGAACATCATTTTCATTCCACTTGCTCCCTCCTTTTTTTCCATTAACCTAAAATGTAAATATTTGCTAATATTTCTTTGATTCAGTAAGATTTATCTAAGACTTCAGCACTGGTGACTGAATAAAGTACAGCAGCTGTTCAAACTTCCACTATAAATTTTTCAACTCAATGAGATAAACCTGGGCTCTATTATCTTGCTTGCACATAATGCTGTATCAGTTCTACAGTGTCCATCACGTTGCCCTGTTCAGCAATTTGTCAGCACAGGCCACTATTGAGATTTTAAGTAAATGCTGATTTGGAGTAATAAGTAAACTGCATGCAAGGTTTAAATCATCACACACCAGAGATTAGAAAACACACAACACAAGGGGACCACAAACAAGCAAGCAAAAAACATTGACTACTGATCCCCAGTAGTTTCTCCTGGTCAGATGCTGGCAGCAAGTAACCAGGTCATAGAATCATAGAATCACAGAATGGCCAGGTTGGAAGGGATCTTAAAGATCATCCAGTTCCAACCCCTCCACCATGGGCCTGTTCAGGGGCAGCTGTGGGGCCTGGGCCTGATGGGTGGGAGGGAGGTGGGCGGGAGTGGACTGTGAGGAGCCTCTTCAATGGCTCCCTCCTTCTTTGAGGCTACTTTACACTCACCCCTTGGTTCTGGCCAGCACCACTTGCCCAGCTCAGTGCTACAAGGCTGTTGCCTAAGGGTAAGTGACTTCTGTTATTCTAACAAAATAATAAAGTCATGAAAAAATAAGCACCATTAATGAAATGTCTTGGATTTTTTAAATTTTTCATGTAGCATAATATTTCATAGAATTTGTGAGCTTTTAATAAAACATTGTGTCCCAAAAGTTGGAGGAAACTTCCCAAAAGTCAGGAAACATTTGTTAAAGGTTTTTTCCCTCCATTTATTCACATTCATGTTAATAAATTTTCAGTTATTCATTACATTGTAGATATATAATTTCCAGGGGACTTGCAGGAGTCACCCAGTCCTCCCCTCCTTGTCCTAATGGAAGGGTAATTATATTCAGAGTTGGTTTATTCTGGTATATAAGCCTTCTGGATGATCTAATCCAATGCTTTGATTTCCTTAGCTTGGTTTGTCTTTGCTGGTCATCTATTCAACATATTAACACACAAAACATTACAGAATATGATTATGCTAAATTCTCCTACTGTCCCACCATCTATCCACCAAACTGAGCTTTTAATTTTTGTGTACTACCCCAACACAAGTCCTTCTCTCTCCTTGAACTTTTCCACCATAAATGCTTTTTACCATTTTGCTCTTATGGTATTTATTCAGCTAAGGTAAACCAGGCCAAGTCCCTCAGCTGTTCCCCACTGAGGACTCATTTTAAGCCTCTTAGTATTATTCTCCTTCGCCTCGTTTATAAGGTGTTCACATTTTACATTAACATTATTGTCCCAAACTGGATGTGTTACTCAAGACTACCTCAGCATGTAACAAATACTGCTTCAAAGTAGACAAGAATTGGGGGGTTTTGATGTTTTATCCTTTCTTCTCTGAGATTTAGTGAACTAGCTTTAGGCAGCAAAAGTATACTACTCTTTTTTTTTTTTTTTTCTGGTTTCATGACTGTATATTTTTGCCTGGAAATAAAGTAGGATATTTTTTTTTTTGGCATACTGCATAAAATCTGAGGAAACCCCATTTTAGCCACATGGATTTGAATTTATGCCAGAAGAGGTGCCCAAGTACCTAATCTGTCATTCTGAATGCTCTCTGTGTGGAAGTGTGGAGTTACAGCCTGTATGGAAGCTTTCTGAAGTAAGTCTCAGAGCCTTTGTCTCTCTGAGTGCCAGACATGTCAGAGTATCGGAAATCTCCTTAAAATGGGAAAAAGGAAAAATACAAAAATACTTTTGTAAAGAAGGATATTTAAGGGGGAAAAACACCAAACAAACCAAACCCAAACCCAAACAACCCAAAATCTTTAAAATGGTAACAAAAAAATCTAGCAATAGTAATTTAATATATACCCACCTAGATCAGGCTATGAAGGGACTATAGGCAGAGTATTACCAAACTGATCTTTGAATTATCTGACTTTTTCATTTACCCTAGAATCCTTCATCTCTGAATTCAGCTGAGATTCTGACTTGATGTCTCCAGTGGACAGAGGTGGATGCACCAGTTGCATGAGTAAGTTCATATCTACTAGAGGATATTACAGTACAGGAAGAGGCCAGGTTGCAATACCAAACCTGTAGTCAGGGTCAGACCCAGAAGCCCTAATGTTTGTATGTCTGTGCATGTGTGATGGTTTGGACCTGGCTTTCTGCCAAATGCTCAAACCCACAGTGAAAGCTTTCTTCCCTCCCTCCCTTCCTTCTCAGAGAAATGGAAAAAAACCCTATAGAACAATTAAAGAGTCCAAAATAATTCAAATTATATTAGAGATTAATACATTTATCTATATAATACCATATACCAAGAAATACCATACGTAAAGTAGAGGGAACCCCCAAAACACCCCCCTGGGAAGGGAAGGGAAGGGGAAAGGGAGAGGGAAAGGGAAGAAGGGACAAGGGAAGGAAAAAAAACCAAGGAGGAGAAAGAGAAACAGATATGTAAGTTTTAAGAAGTAAATCTCACAATTATTCTCGAAGTTCAGGAACCACTGCTCCCAAGGCCTACAAGGCCTCACTCCCCCCCACGGGCAGGGCCGATAGCAGAGAACCTGCATCTCTGTGTCCACCGGAAGGAAGAGAGCGAGCAGGCTTCTGCTCTCCTTATTTATACTCCTAGTTACGTGAAATTGCATGGAATGCTGGGAACTTCTGACCACTTCCCTGGTTACAAGCTGGTTACCCAGGAAGAGGCCTGAGCAAAACCATTACAGCCTGACTTCTGTAATTTTCAGAGATATCTTCTTCACAGATACATTGGAAATATTCAAGGAAACCACACTTCCTGTAATTATTTTCTTTTAATCTATCAAAGAAATCTTTTGAAATATTGTTCAATGAATTACAGAAAATTTATGGATTTCTCATAAAACACCTCAGAAAAAAATAGTTGTTGGTACTCAAATGATTTGAGAGGAATGCTGAATGGAAAAACAGACTCTCTTAACTGCAGAATTTGAAAAATACCTCGATGATCTGGCTTTTCTCACACTGGAAGAAACCTTTTTTCCTTCTTTATTTCTCTCCTACCACCCATAACTTGAAGCATAATCTTTATCAGCTGAATTGGTATCTAGAATGTATCACTGGCATCAGCAAAAATTGAAGATTTCTCATTTTCAGCTGTTGAGTGTTACCCAGTTTCTTTGCCCAAATGTTGCACAGCAGCATTATGAATCAGAAACCCATGGTCTCTAAGTAGGAATACACTGGGAGGCAGAGACCAATTGTCTCTGATATTTCAAATGCATGCTGACTAGAACATATTGAATTTCATACACCGTACTCATTATTCATCATCTGTATCATTCTGGGTTTCATCAAACTGTATACTTAGTAAATTTTTGGCACTCTTTAGTCAACTCTAACATTTATAGAAGAATATCCAATCAATAACTCTTTCAGTGATTAATGATTACAGTTATTTGTGAGCTACTTTTGAAAGTCATATACCTGCATTTTCAGTGACTAGTGTCCTGTCGACTGTGTAGAACAACTCCTTCTCTTTTGTTACTACATTTGAAATAAAAACCAAAACATCAAAAATGGTATTTAGCAGACCTTCTAGAAATCCCTAGTAATATAGATTGAATGCATATAGTAAGGTACTAAGCCAGAACCAAAGGAATCATTTTTGAAACAGAAGTCCTAGCTGCCAAGAGCCCAAAGACATAGCTTGTTGGAATCACTGCAGCAGAATGGAGAGGAAATTGTGACTGCTGGAATCACGGCATGTATATTTTGCTGCACAAAGCTCTGGGAAGGAAAATCAAGTCAGTTTCTGCAAGCATGCACTTTTAAGTCTACAGTGACCTAAGCCATAGCTTCCAATTTCTTAGGGAAAAGAAGGAGACATACACACATGCACCCCAGGGAAGCAGTTATGGTGCCAAACTGTGACTTCAAGAAGCACCTGCACAGTGCTCTTAGAAACAGGTTGTGATTTTTTTTTTTTTTTGAGGGGTGGGGATGTTTGTCCCATGCATAGACAGGAGTTGGACTCAATGATACTTGTGAGTTCCTTCCCAGCTCAGGACATTCTAGCATTTCATGATTGTTCTTTTATCAGAGCCTCAAACTGGACCATCCCTGTGTTGAAACAACTTTCATACAGTATTATAAAATGTTCATATTTCAGAGGCAACACACAACAGCATAATTAAACTTATTTAAATTTTTATGAACACATAATTGTCTAATATATTTCTCTGTCTCTCAATATATATATACTTCTCTGTGTGCAGACATTACAGGTGTTATAATTCTAGTCTGATCCAACAAAGGATGCTTCACAAGCTTTAAATAAATATGTGAATAACCTCACTGAAACTTGAGCTTCAAGAATGAAAATATATGGCTATTTTCTAGATTACTTCAACCTGTAGATAATTTACATCATAAAGAGTACTTTCAGAGCTGCAAAGTTCATGAGCATCACTGTTGGCAGTTAGCTGCTGGGTAATGAAAGGCTCTGTAGGTTACTACTTGACACCTGGACACAGATGTTCAGATCAGAAAGGAAGATGGTCAAGCTCTAGGAGACACTAGAGTGTGCTTACCCTTCTTCCTAGCAAAAGGAGCAAGGACTCTTTGTAAGGTTTCAGTTTTTTATTCAGGTTTGTTTGTTTGATTTTTTGTCACTTTTGGAAGGGGGAAAGAAGGCATGGAAGAAGAAACACAGGTTTAGCTAATAATGCTTTCATTCCAAGCACTCTTCAGGAGCCTTCATAAATATTGTCTCCAGCTTTGAGAAGGTGCTATAAAAATATGCTGATCTAAACTGTTCCATATAATTTTATTTCATATACACTAACCAAAGGGGTCCTCAAACTCTTCTTTTGTCAGACATTAGAGAAGAACATTTGTTCTTGCCAAACAAGCAAGCAGGAGCAACAGCTGGAGAACGATGGTTTGATCAGATTGACATTAAGTACAACAAGCACAAACCGATTTTTATTTCAGGGTGAGGGAGGACATCTTTCCCTAGTGATGGGGAATTAGATGACTTGAAGACTCTTTTATTATTTTGGATTTGTTTTGTTTTGTTATGTCAGGCACATCACTTCACCCTTTTGATTCCCTGTTCCTCTCGTACACATTCATCTGTTTTGTTTACTGAAATTACAAGCTTTTTAAGGCCATGACTGCCTCTTGCTATTTGCACTTAGTGCTGGTAAAATATAAAGTTAATAGGTTCCTAATGTTGACTATGTCTTGCTGTTGCCATGGTATGCAAAGACAACAAGGTTTCTTTTGCGAGGCAAGGAGGTTTGCAATGAATAAGGAGGATAGCTTTCTTTTTTTGGTAAGGAAGAGTACAGGCAAGTGTCAGTAATACACAGGTAGCTACAGCTTAACATTTAATATCTCTACAGGTTAAAGTACCAGCACAAATACTCATAATGCATTTAAATCACTGTGATATTACAGTTAAACTGAAATTTAATGCAAGGCAAGTTCATATAGAAATTTAAGAAGCCTTAGCTCTTTGCCTAGCCAAAGAATTGTGAAAGCATGCACACTTGGATGGGCCCTGTTGTTTGGAACAAAAAACTACTCCTAATTATATCATTTTTTATATGGCAAAACCCCTGGTTTAGGGAACAGGGAAAATCGATGTGTTTAATAGAAACTCAGAGGAATCTTTTTTAATAAAGCACATAAGAAAAACAGTACTTCTTATACCTTGCATCTCTTATTTTCTTTTGAATAATTAGAAGCATTAACAGCCACCTAGTTCATCATGGTGAAAGCATACAATAGTATGCTTTGTTGTAATGATTGATTTTTTCCCATTTTTCTGTCTTTCCAGCCTGTATATTTTTGTGTTTCAAAAAGCAAATATCTCTGCTGCATTTGGCATCACAATGGAAAACAAGAGCACAGAGTAAATCATAGGAAGATATCAAACAAAGGTCAGGAGTATTGACAAAATCAGAAAGCTAGATTTAAAATTCTCTAGCGGTTTCCAAGTGTTTACAGAATTTACTCAGATTCCTGGCCCAATGTAGTCAGCAGCTCTCATGATCAGCAGCTCTTACTGGAATTCAGTAGAACATGCTGGATGAATATTTGTTTTTCACCATAGGAGGAAGGGACACTGAAAACAGGAAGCAGGACATGATTCCAGCAATTCATTCTTGACTGCTTAGATATATTTAACCTCAGTAATAATGAAGGATGGTCAATCCATTCTTAAAAAAACTGAAAATCAACAGATTAATAGATGAGGTTTCTATTCTATTCTGGTCTTTGTCATGCATTTGTCACTGTAAGATGCCAGTTGAAATAATTGTCTGAATGAGGTAAATGCAATATCTTAGGGTACCTTCTCTTTTTTTCACCCAATTCCTGATGGAAGAAAAAAGTGTTATTCCTAATTAAAATATTGAGACATATAAAACTTTGGATTAGTTACAAATATAGAAGCTATATACGAAATAGTACAGTAATTCCAAAATGTGAGGATTAAATGAAATACATGCTAGTACATTTCCTAGTTATGAACATCTCATCTGAAAATGCCTTGAAGATGAAGCTACATCTATAACACTATAAAAGAGTGTGGTCATGAAGGGCCCACGCTATATGGCTGTTAGCACTCTCAGTGCATTTCACATTAATAATCAAATCAAGATTTTTGTTGGTCTTATAGGGTTAGAAGTTTTCAGCTGATACCTTGCTCATGATAATCTATTTATCTGTCTAGTAGGAGTTTGAACAAAAGTGTAAGCACAGAAGGATTGGCTTCACAGGTATAGTATGTGGATATATTTAAAAAAAAAATGAAGTCAAAGAAACAGAACTTCATGTAAAAACATGTAGCCTCCTTATACTAAATTTCTGGTCTCTTAGAAATAAAAAGCTACAGGAATTCTTGAATAAGCTACATCCAAAGGAAATGAGCACTAAATTGTCCAAAGTTTTTAAAGCTTGATTGAAATCAGAGGTGTGATTTGAGGGATATTTCTTAGTTTGGATGATCTGTTTCACCATGCTTAATGGATATATCACATATTGATGAAAAGAACCTATAGCAGAGAATTGCAGATATTTCAACTGCAGTAACTTGACACCCACTACAGTCTTCACTGAATAATCCACTATTAGCTAAAACACTGCTTTATTTTAAAAAGAGTATTGTGCAAAACCCTAAATACAAGGATTATTCTTTATATGTACAGTTAGCTTGGTCTTATCACTTCATTCAAAATCCTCAAGCATCAGTTTCCAAGTGCCCTATTAGTGGACAAATGGTCTTTTATTTACCATTTGACTGTCCATAAGTTTGAAGAATTGCCTAACATTTGTTCTACTATCCTGTGGAATTCATATGGAGTAGGATTTTCTTTTAAATTCTAGTGCTGAGCTATTTAATTTGCTCTGATTTTATGGAGTCCTGAGATTTTTCATTATTTCTGAAGGCCCTCTGCTTTTCACGTAAGTCTTTATGACTTAATCAAATTGGTATTTTTGCCCTTACCTGCATTTGGAATTATATTTCATTTCCTGTTTTTTCCAAATGTTTCTTGCATATTTTTTACATTTTCCTAATATATCATAAACACTGTGCACTCAGTTTTGTTCCTGAGCTTTATGACCACCTGTCCATTTCCCCTTTCTGTGGTTCCATGGAGCATAATAATTGTGCCCATCTGTGTTACTATGTTATACTTAATGGTATCAAATATAACCTTTAGAATCAGCTATACATCTTCTTTAAGAACTTCTCTATCTTTCACTCACAAGCCTGTTACCCCACTAGTTTCTAGTAGTCCAGGGACCAATCTTTTCTATGGGCTTCCAGTATTTTACTAGTCCTTACTCAGAGAATGTTGTTCTACTGTCTAAATGCCTGGCAAACGTTTTAATATCACAGGCATCTGTTCCTCTGAATATATTTTTTCATATTTTGTCCTTCTGTGAAATGGTGCATGATCAACTGCTATGGGAATTTCTCTTCTGGGATTCTGTATCACTTTCACAGCAGACCTTTGTAATTTTGCAGTCTTGCACTGCAGACTTGCCAGGGCAGAAGGCAGCAGGCTGTCAGTAATGTTCTCTAAGGAGCTGTGATCTGTTCCAGCTTGTACTTGGCATCCAAACAAGGTGCATACTGTACCCATGAGATTTCTACAACAGTGCTGGATAATGCTTGTTTTTCTCAGTTTAAGTTTATTACTATAATTATATTGGAAGTTGGGGGATTTCCTTCCTGCAACAATTCTTGTGCTGCTTTATTGTCAACTGATTTTGAGCTGACATCCCCTATTTGGGGGGTGAGTTGTGTCCAAATGGATGCTATACATGTTTTCTTCTATTTCTTCAGCTCTTATAATATGGGCTAAATCACATCTGGTATGGATTTTAGTGCTTCCTGAGAAAAAGACTTTAAATTGCTTGCTTTCACTTCATTCAGGTTAAACCTCATGCCTCCTGTCAGCTTTTCAGTTATGCTACACAGCTACTTTGGGCACTGTTCTCAAGTATAGTCATTGTGCTATACACACTGCTGTCTCTGTATTTGCAAGCACTCTCATTTTGTAGTGTTCTGGTAGGCATCTTATATCTTCAAAGAGATGAAGAAATTGTTTCCAAATCTTCCCTAATGTGAGTCATCCTCTTGAGGATCTAGGACCTATTCTGTCTGTGCTTTGCTTCCTCCATTGGGAAGCACTAATGGTGACAATAATTTTCTGATGCCTTTTGGGTGTCTAAGTCAATTTAGATTGAAGAGTCCTATAGGATGAAAAATTGCTGTCTCTGTGGATGTTGCATAGACTGTATAGTGACATTTTAATCTTTCCACTAGCATTTATAATATTTTGCAAAGAATACAGAGATTATTTCCTAATTTACTAGAGATATATAATGGAGGATTGGTATAAAAAACACTACTAAGATAAATGTTGGCAAATCCAAATCTTGTAAAAGCATGCTCTTTAGCCATTTACCCCACATAGGACCCAATTCATCACTAACTGACCTTTAAAACAAAAAGAAGGAAAAAAGACTTTTAAAGATATAAATATAATAGATTTGTTTAAAAATAGTCTCTTAAATCATATGGTGAGGGAAGAGCTGGTTCACTTCTATGATTCCAGTGTAGAGAAACAGAGATGGTATTTTAACACAACCTCTGAGCGGAGGAGCTATGTCTGTAAAACCTTGCTCTTTAAAGTAGGTAAACTCTTTTATGGTTTAAGGGCTACATTGCTTTTAGTAAAAAGCTTATTTGTTAACAAAAGTCCAGCAGAAAAACCCAGCATTCCCCTGGCTTCCCCCCTGGCGGGGCAGAGGCGGAGAGGTTTGCAGTGTCCTTGATTCAGGAATCTCAGGTTTCTTAAAGGGACAGTCCAGTTCATGGGATGGAATACCTTTAGAAAATACAGTTACTGAACAGAATTAATTCTGCTCTAACCCAAACCATAACAATAAGAATATCTCATATGTAGTTTTAATAGAGGTTCTCTAGTATTTTTTTCATTTGTATTGCAGATTTTAGTTTTGATTCACTCATCTCTCTATCAAGACACAGTTCCTTTCTGGAAAGGGCTTACAGGATGCTGACTGTTTTTACATTAATACAGTTTTTATTTCTGAGATGTGCCTCTTCTGGATATAGTTTCAAATAGTGTAGTAAATTGTGTCAATAGTGAATTAATTTATGCACAACAAGTAGTTGACTCAATTTACAGGCATTTTCTGTGCAGAGTCACACGAAGCAGTTTCACAAAGATTTATGGCTTGAATATTCAGCTTCCTACTCAGTAAGGTGCTTTTTGTTTGTTTTCATGAACCTCTTTTTTAAGCCCCTTACAAATTAATTTGCCTGGGCACTTTACTGCCTCATTGTCCATAATATAAATAAAATCGTATTTATTTTGGTGAACAAGGTAAAAATGGGCCATAAACCTTCCATTGTTCTTGTTAACTTAGAGCATCTGTTGCATAACTTTGACATCTGTGAATCTTTCAGATGATGGATTTGCCCTTATTGAACATGCCAGTGGAGATGATGAAAACATTATTGATTTAATTCATAGTTTTCTTTTTGTAGTCCTATACAGCTATGCCAAAGTTGTAGCCTGCAGATGTGACTTATATGCATAGTTTTTTCTTATTGTACAGTTATAAGGTTTATTATGTAGCACTTACCAGAACCCAATGTATACCTCTGATGTTCTCATGAAAAGCTACAAAGAATATATTCGCTAGTGATATGCAGGTCTCAAGGAAGCCAGAATACAAGGAGAGGTTGGCAGGCAGATGAACAGCAGCTCTCTTTAAATGTGTATTATGCTGCTGATAAGTATGATTGCCAAGAAGGTTTGTAGCCCCATACTGACAAGTTCCACTTCAAAGACTACATCCCTTTAATGTAAAAAGCAGAGGGGAAGCTGGTGAGTTTCAATCAAAACTGAATCACAGGTTCTAGGGACAGTTTCAGATAATTGTGATCTCTGTCAAAAAACATGCAGAAAGAAACAGAGAAAGTAATAAGGTTTTATGCCTTGTCAGGACTGTTTGTTTGTTTTGCATAATATCATCTCAACAAGCATTTGTAAGCCAGTTTGAAAAGATGAAAAGCAGCCAAACAGTATTATAGCTGTCATTTATGGAAAACCTTTTTTTTTTCCCCCTGAGAAAAATATATTTTCTCCACATAATTTTGAATTGGTGAACTGATATGTAATCTTTAATTCCAGCTGTAGTTGAAGTGTGTATGGACATGTCTTTGTGTGTGCTTGTGTGTAAAGAATAGGTGAATTATGTACCCCCTTGAATATATATAATTGTTTGTAAGTTTATGTCGAAATATACAATGCCAATTTCTGCACTGAGCCAAACCAATATATAATATTTTTATCTGATATCTTCAGACAAAATACGCTTACTCCATGATTAATATTTTTTGCCTTGTCTAATTTGTTTCTCTTTACCTTTTTCTTTACCTTAAGCCAAAGAAATCAGATTTCAGACTGAAGTGCTCTGAGCCTATATCATCATTGTTCATTCTGTGAAAACTGAAGTTCTTGTTACATAATTAGTTCAAGTTTAGCACAGTTTTACTGCTTATCTTAATACTCAAGAATTTTGCAAATAGAATACCAATGGAATGTAAAATGCAGTCTGTTTTAATAAGTATTTTACTTATTTTTCTGGGTTTTTTTCTGAGGCTGAGTATTGTGATGAGTGAGAACAGATGTCAAAACTGGATTGTGACTAGTTTAGAAAGCTAGATCACTTTGAATCTTCCATTAACTGGTTACCTCATTAATCCATCAACTAGTTTAAGAAGGTTATGGTGAGAATTTACTTCATGGAAAAACTGTGATGAAACAAATACCTCTGGGAGGAAAGCCAAGATTTCTGACTTTGGAGACATTTGTATCATCTGTTCCTAAAATGATATATAAAACCTGTGGGGTTTGGAGATAGTGTCTTGTCTGGGTTTTTGTTGTTGGGTTTTTTTTAATTGTCTTTAAAGCTCTCTCTAGCTGAAACTTTCATACCTTAGGTTTTAAATACAGAACTATTACATGAAAGATAATCTGATGTGCTTTTTAAGAAATAACTATCCCAACTTTATGGGCAGAGTCCAACTGATTAAGTATGCTCAAGGAACATACTGGAGGATAGGTTGTACATTCTAATGAGCTTATTCTCAAAAATGAACATTGGAGTAAGCATTCACTGTGTCTATTCTTTAAAAGCTGTCTAAATGTTAAGTACTCATGATATGACAAAATGGTGAACTCATTATAGAAAAAACAGACCTTCAAGATTGGCACTTCTCTCAGCTTCAAAGAAGTCTTCAAGCAGAAGAACCCACTCAGCCTGCATAGTACCAAATGTGTCAATATATTTACTTATAACATACAATATGTACTGTAATTTATGAAGTCAACAAGAAAATCCTATCCCAGTGACATTTTGAACTCTACTGGAAAAAACCCATGCTATTCACACAAAAATCAACTACAATGTACAGTGAGTTTAACCCTAAAATACATATTGGTAGAGAACAAGCTGATTCCTGGAGATATAACAGGTTAGTAACAGCTGTGTTATAAACAATAGCATTAGAATTCTATTTTCATCTTCATTTCTACTATCTACAGCAAGAAAACCCAAGAAAATGTAAATCAAACTAAAGAAGTTAAACAAAAGAAATTATCAGAGTCTAACAATTAAATTAGCCTTGTAAGAGGCACTGTAAGATGTGATCAGCAGTGACCCTGTGATACAGTTTCACAGCTCTGTTGAACTGCCCAGTCAGAACTTGCACATATCCCACTAAAGTACAACTGGGATTTCTCCTTTACCATAGATATCTGGTCTTTCCTCATGAAGAGAATTGTAATTCTGAATGATCTCTTTTTCAGAGTATAAGGAAAAAGATAACTAGTCATCAACATAAGGCAGGAGAAATTAATGTTTTTCAGCACATAATTATTGAGAAATACAGATATACACTAGAACCTACAGCTAAGGCTTCTTATCAATGGCTTTATATTGCAGAAATATTTGCTAAAACTCAAATAAATGAAGAGCTCTAAGCAACAAAATTCAAATAGAAACTTCAATGCACAAGCAATTAAATAAGTTTAAACCAGCAAAATTTTTTCTAAGATTCCCTTATCCTGTCAGGCTCACTTAAAGTTAAATTTAAAAAATATATTTATCTGATGAATCTCATTGGAATTGTGTAGAAATGAGAAGTACTCAGACTCTCAGAGACAGAATTGGGGGGGAAATGGAAAAGTAAAATACTGGAAAAAGCATGAGGATTTAAAGGGATGGGAGAAAAGGTGCAGGCTTTCTTTCAGTATGTGCTTTTATATGTGCGAGTACAATTATGGGTAGAAAAGCCACTGCAGACTTTATCCATGCCCTGTCTTATTGATTGATTGATGTATTTTATACATAGCCAACATTTTTGTTGCTTAAAACCCAACCCAGAACACAAACAAAAAAAGAAAAACACAAAATCAAAATCAAAATATCACAAAGTGTACAGATATCTTAGCAATAAATTACTAAACCAAAACTATTTTTCAGCAGGTACATTAAATATCTTTTGCAAATAACTGAAAATAAACTGAACATGAAAATTATAAATATGCTTTGATAATAGTTTACTTTCAGTGTGTTTCTAGCTGCTGTTTACTTTGCCCCTTCCTGCAATATTTTAAGCTGATATAAGCTCTCTAAAATACTCCAGATGCCATGAAATAGCAACCTGCTTAACCAGGAACTGTGTGGCACAATATCTGAATGATACTCAGACTTTTCAAATTGGTCTTCCTCCTGTTATCCTTGAAGACAATTACATTTGTATTACCTAATATATTCTTGCATACAATTTTCTCCTATTTATGATGTGGCACAGACTGAATAAAAAGAAAAGTCTATAGCTGCCAAGTGTTAACTACCAGCACTGAGCAGCTATCTTAGGTAGTGTGAGTGTGCTGTGTTAGAGAACATTTGACCATTATTCATAAAAAGCCAAGCAGTAGAATGTAAATCAATACTTGCTACATTTCACAGCCTATGTGTTGGCATAATGGCTTCTGATATAATCAATATTTCCAATTGTACTGGGCTCCTATAGGTGACATTAAAGTGAATGTGTATTATTTTGGGATGTATCAGTATTGACCAAACGATTATCTTGTGGAAACAGTGGATCATTGTGGACACTTTCCTTATGAAGTGGCTAATTCAGCATTTGAAACATGACCCTACTGCATCGTCTTCCCAGAAACTGGCCTCCATGAAGTTTTTTTTCATAGAACCTCTTCTGCATTAGCGTATGAAACAAAAATATGATTTTTTACATTAAAGTTATATTAATAACTTACAAGTTTTGATTACATTTTCAATTTATTTACTTCTTCAATTACTTACTAATTTTATGCCAAAATTAATAGGTGAGTTACACCTTCTTAAATTTGGGTTTATTCTAGAGTCAGATTACTGGAGGAAAATTTAGGAGAAACTCCACAGATCTATGCTTATTTATTAAAAGTGTCAAGATTTCTTTTATCTGAATGATTAACTTATATTTCAGGACAAAGCTTTTCACAGCTGCATATCTTAGCCTTTTACCCTTATTTCTTTTCATTCCAGGGATAAAATCTAATGCTTTTTTTTGTATATACCGAAGTCAATGGAAAGTAGAAATGTTTGTCTCCTCTGAAATTCAGGTTTTCCAAATGCTGAAATGCTATGAGGATTCCAAAGTAACCTTCCTTCTCTAGTAACTTTTACTGTACAGTCTCTACAAGTAGAAGACACATAATTTAACATTACAAAGCATTTATTTGTTTTGGCTGATTCACACAGAAAGTAGTACTGATCAGCTACCAGCTGAAGCATAACTACTGTCACCCCTTCTCCACCCCAGAAGTCTTTGTTGATCAGAGAATCCCTAAGGATGACTTCTTGTGCCTTGGATCTGCCTTATCCTCAGCATTGCTGAGTTGCCATCTTCTGAGTCTCTGCTTTTTGAGTGTCAGTATTTTTCCCTCCTGAATCCTTAGCTCCTGCCTAAGACACTCTCAACAATTACACTTTTATGTTAATACTTTCCACACCTTAATAAAAATTTGATAGGTAAAACTGCCAAGATCACCCATCTTTGCTGCACTAAGCTAGCATTTTTTTTCACAGAAACATGAGGCTGAAGGTCAAGTTAACTTTAACAACCTCAAGATGTGTATCCAAGTATCCATCCCAGCTGTATGCTTAAGTTAATTGCTGGGGAGGTAGAGGAACAACTCTGGTGTCTATCGGAAAAGTCTAGCTGCCATTTGAGGCTTCTGGTTACCAAGTGTCTTTCCAGAAGCCTGCAGAGTTCCCAGGATATCATATCTGTTATTCCCTATGGGGATATCTTAGCTTCTCAATGCACTGGACACCTATCTTCAAGCATGTAAATCAGTTCTTGTATAATCACACACAGTGCAATAATGTAGGTTAACAGTTTTGCAGATTTATTGGGTTTTTTTTAAAACTTATTTTAAACATTTTATTTCTGTCTCTGTAAACATGTATTTCAAAATCTACATTTATTTTCATAAATCTATACATGAAATGTTCTGGACTAGCCATTTGTGGTGAGATCCAAGCAAGATAATTATTTGCTACACTCCTGGAAATGTTTTCTGCATGTGTAAAGCAGGAGTGAGGGGCTGATACATTTTCTGAGTCTGGCTGCTGACAAGATGACTAGCTCAAGAAAGAAGACAGAAAGTCAGATTCTGTCATGTTTACCTCAAGTAATGTCACTGACCTCCATGGAAGTTTGAGGCTGCCATCTGTCAAGGAGCCAGAAGGCTCCAATACATCTTTTTCTAAAGGTTAAGACTCTTTGTAAATGAGGAGATTCTCATTATTTCAACAGTTTCTCTTTCCAAAGTGAGAAGAAATGTTACACACCGTTCTAGCAATCAGAATTTCACCTTGCCCAGAGCTTCAGATGACATTGAAACCACCAACAGACACTGAAAGATAGACTGTAAGAAGGCCAAAATGTAATGATGATGTACAATGAAGTCCAAGCAGGTTGTTAGGCAACATGAAGTGCTGTAATGTTCAAGTACAAGGATGAGAACAAGGTTTATGCAGTAAATAGCAGGAAAATCATGGGACAGGACAATGAATAACCAGAGCAGAAAATTACTTTTTGTGAAATCATAGTGACATGCTGATAGGTGAAGAAATCTACTACAGAAAAATTCTTCTGCTGATAACAAGGTTTTCTTTTTTACTAGTTGGTTGGGGCTTTTTCTTTGGATTTCTTTGTGAGGTTTGGTTGTTTTTTATGGCTTTTTTTTTTTTGGCCTTGGAGGCTAGAAAAAGATGTCGTATGACAAAATAATTGAATAGTGACCATGAAGAAGGAGAAATTACTCTTTCCACCCCCTCAGTAGTGTTCATTTTAGTGCAGACAGAAAATTAATAGTTATGTCTAACCATTGGACACATACTGCAATCCCACACAGAAATCAATCTTTGTCAGTGTTGAAGTCCAGCAGTTCATTAACCTGTATCTAATTTCTCAAAGTTTAGCAGTCAGCAGAGCTGAGCATCAGATTAGAACAGTATTTACAGGCCTGCCTGTCTGTGAGCAGCCCAGACTCAAGTGTTAGGTTACTTGCTGCATTTCCAGATGTCATCCTCTGTGTGGTAGCTAAGAGAGAAGCAATGCAATCCTTCTCCTCTGAAGCCAAAGGCAAAACGCCTATTAACTTCAGAGAACATGATCTTTCCCTTTGAGAGTGACAGATTATCCTACAGCGAAACATCCTTCTTTGTCCAAAAACCTTGGAGGCTTCAGATCAAATGAAAGAACACCACACAGAAAGAGTTCCAAGTCAGAAGGATCAGTCAATCTGTATTCCATGGCTGGTTTTGAATTCCATATTGTGAAACTTTTTCAGGTCATGCAAAACTGGTCATATAGTTTCATGTTACACACAAAATGAGGAATGAAATCTTTTCAGATGGTTAAAAACCTCACTCATGTCACACTGACTCTTCTTTCTTAAGTGAAAAAATGAAGCCCACACTAGTGGATAATCCAATGCTTAAAAGTTCTTTACACTATTGTTGTAAGGCATTAAGCCCAAATTTCTTCTTTGTAGGGAAGCACTCTTCCTGAACAATTTGTAATTCAGTGCTGAGGAGGTTCAAATACACAATTACTTCACCTAATTCACTAAGACAAGCAAGAAGAAGGGAAAAGAAAACAGGAAAATGTTTTAGAATCAGTGGCAGTGTAAAAGGAGTATTAATTTGGTGGAAAAGGAGCACTGTGGTCAAATTGTTTATTGAGTTTGTTGTTTATCCTTCAAGCAGTGCTGACAGTTGAAATGAATCCATAATGAATATCAAAGAAAGCAAGGATCTACATGGGGGGATATTTAATGATGTTAGTTGTTTTGGGACAGTTGCAGTTGTAATATGTTTCTCTTCCAATTTTAAATGGATTTCACCATATTTTAATTACACAAGACAGGATTTCTCTGTCTGCTGTAATTCCCTATAATTCATTTTTCTACGAACTGAATATACTTTAAAAAACTGTTCAAATTATATTCTGTTCCTACTTTGTCCTCACTATTAATATCCTGTTAAACCATATTTAATCCACAAATTTCATAAGGAGATGGATATTTAAGAAATAGATGCCTAAGTGTAATTTCCGAAGTATTTATCATGATTCCAGTCAAGTTTATTGATTTTAAAATGTCCTAGGCATGGAGAAATGTCCACTGAACATAAATATACACAAAATGTACACATGAAGACATGAATGCTTCAGTTCATATATGCATACATGTTTATAGGGTTTATGTTGTTGAGAGTCAGAGGGTAAAATATATTTACACATACTGTGTTTTATATTTAATACTCAGTAAAAAAAAAAGATCATTAATGATAGTAACATTGTATGTACTTCTACCATACTAGAGTGAGAAAAAATTCTTAGCAGCTTTGATGAGCATTCTGTACAAGAATTAATCTGTCAGAATAGTCTTTGCATTCTGACAAGCAGCAAGTGATTTTAAACCAGAACTCCAAATTATAGTAGAATCTAAAATTTCATCATTTTTTTTACAGTCTTCTAAAAGGTATAGAAAGACTCCTCTACAGTATCTGGTGCCTAACAAACTAAAAAGCAGATCAATTAAAGGACCAGAGTGCTGATTATGGATGGAATAGAGCTCATAGTAGCTGTTACGAGGCTATGTTTTAGATTTGTGCTGGAAACACAAGATTTGTGTTGATTCAGGGATGTTTTAATTACTACAGAGCTGTGCTTACACAGAGTCAAGGCTTATTCTGCTCCTCACACCATCTCACTAGTGATTAGTCTGACCTCAATTGACCAGAGGGATATTCCACATTGTATGACATCATGCTCAGCATATAAATCTAGAGGAAGAATAAGGAAGGGGATGATATTTGGAGTGATGATGTTTGTCTTCCCAAGTAACCTTTGCAATGATGGAGCCCACAACATGGCTGAACACTTGTCTGCAAGTGTGAAGTAGAGAATAACATTCTTGTTTTGCTTTGTTTGAGCATGTGGCTTTTGCATTGTTTATTAAAGTGTCTTTATCTCAATCCATGGGTTTTCTCACTTTTACTCACACTAGGGACAAATGAGTGAGCGACTATATGGTGCTTAGTTTCTGTCTTAAATCACAACAACCATCTAATTAAAATTTTCACTTTATTCCTAGAAAATGCATTGTGATAATCAACAGTATCAGCAGGGTCTGACTTCTAAAGATGAGACACATAACACTGGTGCAATAGGGATTACTGAGTTCAATCATCTTTTGGATATTATTTTTCAAGCAACCCCAGAGACAATAAGCCCTGCACATAAGAGGCCAAGCCCTTTAATAAACTCAATTAATAAAAGGAGTGGTAAAAAACCATTATAGAATTACACTGTCTAAATTTTAATTGCACTAAAAGAGAGTGCAGATACCTCCTGGCAGTAAACAGCAGAGAGATTATTAACTGCCCTAGGTGTACAGTGTAATGCAATGAGGCAGGTCTAGGGTCAGCCACATATTATGAAAAAATCCAGGAACCTCCACAAAGTGTCCATCCAGTGGTTAGAAAAATCAACAAATCCAGATGTAAGACATCAGGACCTGTAACATATATATTAACACTACTCACAGTGACACACATGAAACAAATTGTTTTCTGTGATAGTAATTGTGTGGCTGCCTAGCATCCTCTCTCACAGTTTGCCAGGACCTGACTCAAATTATAAAGCAAATAAAGAAAAATTCTGCTGGCTTTAATTAGGGAAGCAGACAGAGTTCTGTTGCAGTTCAACTCAATACCAGCAGCAGTTTTCCAGTGTTTTTTCACCTGTGCTGAAGCCAAACTTAGTGTAATGTCTGTTATGAAGCTCTACATGCATGTGCTACATGACAGAGTTCAGATCCAGGTTTGACCTATGAATCAGGTTGGGTAATCGCCAGCCCATGACCAAATATATGTTGCAAATATTTACAAATAGATGCAATCTGTCTTTCTTTCTTGTCTCCTTATCTGTAGGAAAGGGAGTTTATTTGATTTGTGGAATTATTGTTTCTTAATTGTTCTACCCATTTATTTGATAAAACTTTACTCAAGTAAATCTAAAGTGGAACATAAACTATTATGTTCTAAAGCAATGAAGGTTGTGTTCACTCTTACTTCAGGAAATAACATTACAAAACTCAGAGTAATGTCTCAAATCAAAGGAAAATGGTAATTACTTTAAGCTAAACTGTGTTCAGTCACTCATATGTGCTCTATTTCAGATTTCACTTGCTCATTCTCACATACAAGTACCAATATATGAATATGCAAGTGGTCAGAATTTTTTGCACTTTACATGGAGAACGAAGGATGCCAGTTAGAGATCCTATCTCCTTAGTCTGTATTTTGAGTATGACCTATCAGAGTATGTGCCTTCAGTGTTCACAGCTATGTCTCTAGGTTCTTCCTGATTGGTAATGGTGAACTGTTATTTGTACAGGTCATTCCTACCATCTAGAAGTCAACAATTACTATTCATTGATCTCTTGCCTCAGAATCTTGGTTACTTCACCCTTGAGAAACACTAGGCAAGACTAATGCCCATTATCTTTTTTTTCATTATTCTAGGTATTTTTATGACTACAGTGCATCTTCATGTTGCAATGACAGGAAGAGAAGCAGCAAATACAATGTGTGTCATCTCTTGTTATCACAGCCTGGGTTTTCTGCTGATGGGTTATCTATAATGTGGCTTTGTTGTTGTTCAGTCATTTTGATTTTAATATGAGTAACACATTTGCAATGTTTACTAATTTTATTGTTGTCAGTTTTGTCCTTGATAGTTAATTTCAGCCACTCTTCAACTCCTGCTCTTAATTCTCAGATGCTTTCACACATACTTATTTCCATTCATATTTCATAGCAACCTTAATATTCGCATTGCAGACCTCTAAATTGTTTATAGTAGGAGCAAATTCATAATAAAGGTTCGGCCAAAATTGCTATCCAGGCATAGTCTGAATGCCAATTTTAAACAGCCAGCAAACAGCATAATTATACTGTCAGTGTAAAGATGTATTTTGTAGCTTCAATTCATATTGTTAGTCAAGAGTTGCTGCAATGATCATATTGAGAGAGCATAATTCTATTGATCACTGGGGTCCAGAGAAACCTACTTGTAAAAGTCAAGAATTTTTGTCCAATGTAAAATGGAATTGAGTTAAAATTAATGTTTCAAGTATCCAACAGCAAGCAGAAGTTTAGGTACGGATTTATTTACTTAAGACCAACTTCTGATGAACCTGATCTTGAGGAAGTAGGCTTATGAATATTTTCCATTTCTGTATTACCTCTATCTTGTTTAAGTTTAGCTGTTTCCAACACCTCTTATCTGTCTCTATCTGCAGCTAATAAGAGTCTGAGATGCTCCTGCATATATTCAATATGGAAGAGATGTTCACTTCCAATGTGATGCAACATGTATGAGCCACATGTTCCTTCTGTGCCACAGCAGAGTGAATGTAGTTGACCCTGAGTTCCCCTTTTCTTTGTCCATTTACTTATGGTAGTACATTTATGAAGCTATACTATGACACTGAAATAAAACTACGGGAGAAAAATATGTGGGTTTTGTTTGTTTGTTTGGTTGGTTGGTTTTTAATTGAATGGTCCACTGTGAAGATATATATTCTCAATGCAAAGTAACCATAACGTTATTTCAAATGTGATGTCAGAAAAGGGTTGGTCTCTGACCTCTTCTAAATCTGATTCAATATAAAAGATACCTTGAAAGAAGTGCTACTACTTAATTTCTAAAATATGTTTTAAAAAATACTGTTATGAGAAATGACACATTTAAAAACAAACACAGGAAAGTATAAAACCTCCCAACCTCCTCATGCTTTCAAACCAATACCGTTTTCGTGTTTCTATTCAAATGAATATAGCTACGCTGCTCCCCTCTGTGTGTTTGTGTGTCCATGTGCCCCTGTGTACAACCAAGTCATTTTGTTATTTTGGAGGAGGAAAGATAGGACTCTGTAGATTCAGGAGCAGTCGGATAAATATTTCTTTTTCTGAGTGAAACATCTGAATTCATCTTTCTGTAAGCTCTTCAAAAACTGTCCACATGTTGACTCAACTGAAGATGAATATTTGTACTACATGCCTCTTACTGTGCCAAGTAAGTCACCAGGGCACTCAGTACAAGTTTTACTGTCCACACATCTGTTGTTTGCCACAGCAAATCTGACATTAACACATCCAGAAGTCCTCAATGGAGCTATGTAGCAGATTGTATTATACTGAGAGCAAAAAGGGATATCAGGCAATCGATTAGCATGTCTCTAACACCTTTTTCAAAAGCCAGACTGTGCTGGGGTCTGAGAGAGAGGCAGGGGAGGAGGGTAAAAGTTTCCTAAAGGTCTCCAGTTTCTGCTCCTCAGAAGACATATTCTCCAGATCCCTCAACAACTTTATTGCCCTTGTCTGGACATACTCCAATGCCTCTCTGTCTTTCTCGTTGTGAGGTGCCCAAAACTGAACACAGTACTCAATGTGTGGCCTCACCAGTGCCAGAACTCTTCTGCTCTTTCAATGGTGACATACCTTCAGAAATTTCCATGAAAGCTGTACAGGCAGATTGCATAGTCTCAGGGTAGCATGAATGTTCTAATTTATGAGTATTTGTGATGAAAGAACACATGAGATTATTGGACTCCAACACTGATTTCCATGTGTGATCAAGGCTCATGAAAATGTCTATGAGCCTGGGGCAAGTGTGGAAACCTCCAAGAGAAGTTTCCTGGTGCATCCTCAGACAGAAATTTCACTCTCCACTTTTGTCAAAAACTGAAATATTAGAGGAAGATTTCTCTTTTCAAGGAGGGAGGATAGATGTCTCCTGCCCTAAGGAAATAATTCTGGGTTATCATGCTTTTTATTTTGGTAATGTTGTCCTTCTAATAAGTAAATATAAAGCTCAGAAAATGTCCCTTTACATGAGAATTGATGTTTTGAAGTTGTTTCTTTTTTAAAATTTTTAATCTGGAAAATAGATTGATCCTCCCTTAAAGCAGTATGACCACATGCAGCTGAGAAAAAAGATTTTAAAATTATCAAAGGACAAAAACTACACATCTGCTGGAATATGAACAGAATTTCACATTCTTTGTAACTAATGACAAGCTATAAGTAGAGTTTTAGAAACCAGTTGCAGAACAGTAAAAAGGAAATGGGGTAATTTATATTAGCATTCCAGATATGGTATGCTACAATGTGATTTATAGGATTCATAGATAAGACTGTGCTAAATGGTGCTAAAGTGCTAAAATAATGACTCTGTGAGAATGATAGCCAGTTTTGAATGTTCAGAAAGTTCTCTCTTCTTTACCAACCAAACCACGACTTAGGCATCACTTATATAAAGCTGGAGAGTACAGTAGATCACCTGAAAACATATGTCATTAATTGTGGACTTCCCTTTAAACTGCTGGTTGTTTTCTGACACAATATGAAAGAAGGCATGACTAAGCAAGTGTGACTCTTTGAAAAAAAATAAATGTAAGGGGTATATTTTCTTATTGTTCTTTATGCTTTGGTTTTGGAAATTCTACTAAGAGAACTTTTAAAATATGCCAAATTCAGCTTTCCATTTATGTCAAAAAGATGCACCTGCTGACATAAGTTTTGCACTTGCATTTTCTTTCAAACAAATAAGTCTCTTTAAACTAGGGTGACGTTAAAAAAAAAATCAGTATAGCATGAAAGAGAATTTTCAAAGTTTCCCAACCTAGAATTCATGAAACAACACAGCTGGGTTCCTTTCTCTGCAAGCCCATGGGGTTTTCATTCTGTAAGAACACTGAAATCTTTGCTAATTTCCTTCCTCATGTCTCCTCTATAAATTAGAAAGTACTTCTACTTGTGGTAGGCAATAAGTATGAATTTTTCTTGTAAAGTGATTACCTCTCAAATCTTGGGAGAGTTTTTTCATCTCAGTTTTTGTTTAAGATAATTAAAATTAAATTTCCATAATATTGTTTATAATTCTGGGCACCTTCACTATTTGCTCCCACAGACTTAGGGAGATGATGATTGAGTTTCACTCAGTCTGGAGAAATATCCAGTTACATTGCCTTCCAGAAAGGGTAGAAAAACATGCTAAACTGAGGCTTAGAGGTCATCCTCTGATCTTTCAGCAGTCAATTCATGTGAAATACATAGGAATTGTGATGATGGGAATAATTTATGCGTGTTTTTCCCATCCAAGTGCTGTGCCTTGGCTAATCAGTTTGCTCTGGATATATTTATGCTACAGTGTTCTTCCCTTCCTTTTGGTGTATATCATTAATTAAGTGTTGAACTCTATATAACTGCAGTGGAATTTTCTGACTGTCTTTTCTCATCTCCTGCCCATGGGAAAACAGAATCCTGTAACATGTTGACAAGATATGCAGCAGAAGTGATTAAAATCCTGTGAAGAAGCATAAAATGTACATCAAATGTGGAAGTTCAAAATACAGAAGGGAAATCACATGTAATTTCATCATCTAAGTATTTTGGATGGTTATATTAATATTGTAAAATGCTTAGGTAAAACCTGTAAGTGTGGCTTGTTAATTAAAGATCGAGCTTAACAATTTCTTTGAACTTTCTAACAAATAAAGGTGAAACTCTGAATTTCAGAGTAAATCAAATACAGGATAGGTAAGAGTAGTGTAGGGATATCGGTTGGATCTTGAGGGTCCTTTTCAACCGTAATGATTCTGTGATTCTGTAATACTGGTTGGTGGTTGTTGTTTGTTCTGGCAGGTACAAGTGAGAACTGAGTATTGCTTCTTATCTCTTTATACCCATTGAATGTTTGTGAAACAGTTAAGTCAATAGGGAAAGGGGAATAGCATAGTTTTTAGAGTGTTACTGCGGAGTAGTCATATAATATTCTTACTTTAGTACAGTTAGGTATCATGTTTATTAGCAGTTTTTTATCTGTGACTGCTGTATTCTAGTACTTCTGTAGTGAAGAATGCTTTATTCGCTGTTTCCAACAGCCTCATTCTTCCAGTTTGTTTACTTCAGTGAGTAAAGGTGGTAGAATAAGATCCTTGGAAACTATAGAATTTTGCTACTATTATTTTAGTGAAGATGAAATGTCTTCTAAATATGTTTGAATTATCCCCCTTCTGTTTCTACTCTGCAGTTAAAATGGAGGGATTTTTGCCAGGCAGGATCTGTGGTTCTGTGAAAATGAAAAGCAATGGTAAGACAAAAGTTACATCAGAAACTAGGTAATGCATAATGACACTTTTGGAGGGCCATAAACTGCTACTGTGTCCACAAGAACTATTTTTCCATAGTGGAACGCCTCACAGCCACCCATAAGACTTCCTTCTCTGTTTACACTGTACCTAATTCTGTTTTAATTCCTTCACTTTGTAAGTGACATAACTGTCCTTTGGAACAGATCATTCTGCTGAGTTTCAGGATTATTAAACCACTAGAGACAATCCCTCCCTGACTGTTCTGCATTGTGCTGGTTTGCATTTCATTCAGCCTGACCAGGTACAAACATCTGCAGCTTCACAGTCTTCTTGATTACATGACACTTTAAATGCTGTACAAGGCAAAATCCCTTTATGACTCTAGTTGTGGCAAACCACATAGCCATGACAAAATAGCCATACTTAGTCCCATTTGTAGGATATAAACATCTTTCCCCCTCAACATGTTTTGCTCAGCTGTTCTAATTGTGGTGGTTTCTTACTTTCCTCTTCCCCTCTTAACCCTTTTATTTTTATACTTTTTTTTTTTACCTTGTGAAAGCCAAGAGCCACTCTTGTATGTCCAGGAGACAGAGCTTTAAATAAAATATCAAGTAGCACAAGACTCATGATATTATCACAAGGGTTAGAAACATCTGAAAATCCCAAACTGTATGTGGTTCAGAAACATCTGAAAATCCCAGACTGTATGTGGTTCAGTCATCAGATCAAAGTAAAATCCTGTCCACTTCAAGGTATTGAAGTAGATATGCAAAATGATGTAGAGCCTGAAGAATCCCTGACAATAAGAATTAAACAAGCGTTTGCATGATGGTGTTGAATTTTATGGAATTGTTATCTTTATGTTTTCACATTTTTATATCTTTAGTGAGAATAACTGCTTTTCTGCTACAAATGAAAGTAATACTTGATCATTCCTGAAGATGTGCATTCATTTAAGCACAATCAAGATGTTTTTGTTTTCTGTCCCTCACTCTTTCTCCCTTTTGTTTTCAGGATACATTTACAAATGTTTATATTTTTTCCACCACATTATAACTTCCATATTCTGAAGATACAATTAAGAAGACTGAGATGGATTTCAATGGAAACAACCATCTACTTGGATTTAATTTTTTATTTAAACTGTGTCAAATTTTTAAAAATACACATTTCCTCTAACTGTTCTTTATTCTTGGTTCTAAGACTGTTTCTGATCCCATAGACCTACAAAGATGCTGAGAAAACTTCTTCAAGTATACCTAAATAACAAAGCATGAACATGCCAGAGAATTCAGAAATTTTAGAAGATTATATTTTTGAAATGTTGTTTCAGGTTGTCAACAGTGGGCTGAGAATGCTTTGACAGCCATCATTCTGAAGCATGATCTACCAAACTATACTCTTTAATTGAAAGACCAGACACAGAAAGAGAACTAAAATTAAAATCACAGATTGCCAGAATTCTAGGGCAAAGACTTTTTATGGTTAAGGGAGATCTAAGTTGCTTAGTGTCCTTAAGGATAATCAGAAGTGTAACAGCACAAAATTCCGCAGTATCAGCCATTATTATCACTTGCCACACTAATTTTACTCAACCATAAAATGTTAATGATTTTGAAAGAATGAGGAGTTAAGATCTGGTTTTTAGTAAGAATTTTAAAATGCTCTATCAACAATTAGAGGTCTAGCATACTTTGAAAGCCAATAGCAGTAAGATACTAGGCTGCCTCTCCACTTCTCTTTACACACAGTTAGCTAAACTTAAAAAAATCAAAAGGCCAGGGAGACTAAATAGAAATTTAAAACTATAGCTGGCAATTATATTTGCTTTTTATTTTACTATTTCTATTGAGATTGCTATTGCAATTAACTTGAAGGCTCAAAAATCATGAATCAACTGCCCAAAATAACTGTCATTGGGTTATTTTTGCTTGATTACTTCCTTCTAGAAATGTCAAAATTCTTTTAAAGGCTTTCTTTGCACTTAGGAGGTCCACAATATCATGTTAAACCAGAAAAAGATACATTTGTTTTATCATGACAGATGTCCAGAAATTAAGGTATTAAGAAGATACAAAAAAACCCGAGGACTGAAATAAATATTACTTATAGTAATTTAAATATAAGTGTAAATAAGGATGTTCAACAGACCTTGTTTGTAAGTCTTTCTTTTTCTCATCAAGTATTAATATTCACATTTAACTCTCAGTTATTATTACATATCAGCTAATATTACATATGCTTTGCAAATATTTCTAGGAGGGATACTATATATTGAAACTCATTTTAAAGCCACATGTAGTTTTTAAAATATTCCTCATCCTCCAATATAAATGTGACCAATCAACAATTATTTGCTCTTGTGTTTCAAAAGTAACTTATACCTAACAATTGAAGAATTACTTTTAATTTTGGACATTTCTGATATTTTAATTCTTTTCTTGATGTCTTTTCACTGTGCATCTTTTTCCCTTTTTCCTGTTTTTTACCATTCTTTTTCCCACTCCTTTTTCCCTCTACATTCTACTATATTCCCTTGTTTTGACTCTTGTGTCTTCATTTTCCTCCAGCCTCTCGAAGACAGAATATAATTCTCTCAATAATATGCTCTGAAGAGAATACTATTTGGTAGTTTTCTGATTACTTTCTGGTCTAAGGGTTTTTTCCCCCCACTTCTATCTGTTCACTAAATTTCACAACATTTTCTGTTCCTAGTTCTTCCTTATATATATTTTTTTTTTTCCAGGAGGTCACTTTCTACTCTTCCACAGATCTTTCTATAGTTTTCCAGCACAGGGGTGCTCTGAGATATCTTCAATTTCTCTGATGGTTTACTGTAGATCACCTTTATTATAGTTCCATCACTCTCCACAGATTTTTCTCTGTGTGCTTTTTTGTTTCCTACACACAAACACATTTTCTGCCTGCAGTCACTGTATTTTGTTTGTTGCCAGACTACATGTTATTAAAATCACCAGAAGTTACCAGCTCCTTTCTTTTCTTCTCCATGTAAAGAAACAAAAGATTACCCAAAATCTATGGATTCAGGACTCGCAGCCTGCAGGTTTGAGTGCCTGTTCTGCTGAATGCTGAGCAATCTGACACCAGCCAAGCTTATCATCTAAGAAATCCAAACTGTTCATCAGTTTTGAACCACCTAAATCTAAGCTCTGCCTCTCCCATCCAAATTGTCATTGAGTTACATTTATTATTAATTAGTCCAGCTCTTCGTCAAGAGTTGACCTGCAGTTTTTATCTGTTTCATTATTCTGTTTCATGATTTCTGGTTTTGGGAAACTCAAATTTTTCTTTCTTGTGGCAAGGGAATGGAGTTAGAAATAGAATGAGAGACATCTGCTGATTCACTCTCTCATTCTACCTTTTTATATAGGAGTTACAAACCAAATACAGGAATCCAATGAGATTGCAGATGTTTTGTTAAAAAGAAGGTAGAAATGGAAGATGACTACAACCTTAGCACAAGAAATATTAATCAGTACTGACTTGTCCATGGATTTTTCATCTTCTACATGCAGAAGGGGAAAAAAAATCCTCAAACTAGTTTAATCAGGGAGAAAAAAGTGGTTTATGGAGCCATGAGAAGCTGCACACACCTTCATTCTGGCCTTGAATTGTTTCATAAGAGTGAACAATGAATTTTATGAAATGGGATAGAAAAGGGAAGAATGGGTGAACCTTGGCTTTAGACATTGGATGCTTCCAGTTCAGTTTCTCACCTTTTTAATTTTTTTTTAATTTCATTTTTATTCATTATGTGAGCTAAGTAGCACTGACAATGAAACCTGTAACATACTGATCTTACTGTGACTTTCTGAATATTTTTTTTACCAATGATAGCATCATAGTATGATAATATTGACTGAGCTGGAAGGGACCCAATAGGATCATTGAGTCCATCTCTTAAAGCCATAGAGGACACCCAAAGAATCACACCATGTGCCTGAGAGCATTATCTAAATGTTTCTTGAACTTCGTCAGGCATTGTGCTGAGACAACTTCCCTGGGGAGGCTGTTCCAGATCCCAACCACCCTCTGAGTGAAGAAGCTTTTCCTAATCTCCAGCCTGAACCTCCCTTGACTCAACTTCATCCCATTTCATCTAGTCTTATCTCTGTTCACCAGATTCAGAAGATAGTCCCTGCCCTTCTACTATCCCTTGGGAGGATGTTGAAGATGGCTATGAGGTCTCCTCTCAATGATGTTTCCTATTGTTATATTGTAGGCATGTCTAAACAAACTTCAATTTGAATAGGTCCAAGACATTCTATGATTCTATGAGCTGCAAATAAACCAATTCATTTCTGAGAAATAAGCTTGTAAATGTCATTTAAAATAAAATTAAAATTCAAAGTTGAGCTTTAGAACTTAAAGCTTTTTATTTTATTGATCATTCTTATGTTCATAAATCATAAATTTTTCGCACTGGAATAAAGAAAATCTCCAAACCAATCACTTAAAATTCTGGGCAGATATATCTGTAAAATGTAAAATTAAACCAGCAATAAATAAATAAAAAAAATACAACAGAAAATGTCTTTATGATGCTATCATCCAAGCCACAATTGACAAACATGCTTGTTAAAACCCAAACTATGAAAAGATCACTTTTTATATAAAATTTTTGGGCTGTAGTCATTAAAAATCCTTTTATTTTATCACCAGTGAAAGGTTAGGGGAAAATAGTGACTGCTATCAGCGCTTCTGTGTAGCTCTGCACATTCTATAATGTTCTGACAGCTCTCATACTACTTTTTTTGCATCTAACAAGAATCAAGTAATGTACCTTAGCTGATACTAATCTTCTGTGACAATACAAATCAGTGAGGTGCAGAGGTGTCTGAAGTACAGTGTAAAGTGAAAATGATGCATATTAAAGATGTTAAAAAAGCTACTTCTATTCAGTTCTATTTCTGCCACCTTTTAGAAGCATGCTATTCTCAAATTGTTGTAGACCCAGAATTATGACCTTAACAACAGTCATCTTTTGTTTTTTTACTCTATACTATTTGAACTATTTTCCTGTATTGAGTGATGACTTTTAAACATAAAACCCGTGGAATAATAACTTATTTATCTTTCCTTTTTTTCTTCAGTTGTATTAAACAGATCTGAGTATACTAGGGCTTTTCTCAGCACTACCTGGAAGCTATGAAATAGGCACCAGAATACAGATAATAAAAGTCTCACTGTAGCAAAGATAAATATTTAATATTTAGGAAACCCTAAATATTTTCTCAGGTGTTCAGCCTAAAAACACTAGAAACAACAACAAACTTATCATAACTGATGTCTTCATGGACATATTGTTGGATATATATCTCTGAACTTTGACCCGTTATGTTCAAGCTGAAAATTAATAAACAACTCCATGTGTCACTGATATTTCTCCAGAATTAAAGCAATGACATTGAAAAACAAATTTAGCCTGCAGCTGCTTTCTACCTTGAATTAAGAATGTTCAGTCACTAAAGATGTTTCTGTATCATTTTATTTTAGCCATTTAGTTATTTACATAGGATCAGTATCTATGTCACACATTGTTCACTCCTGTGAAAGACATGTCTTTTCAGTAAGGAGGTGTTTTAGTGTGTCTTTCTTCACCTTCCAGTCTCTAAATGCTTGCATTTAGCAGAAGAGAAGATGAACTTGTTCCCAGTTTTCAATGCATAATGGTGTCTTCCATATAATACTTTTGAAAACCGGGGCATGAATAGAACAACAATTAACCTAAAAATCACGTACAATCACTTGAAGTGTCTGGCCCCAGATTTAAACTGAAGGGCCCAAGCCCACTTCTTAAACCAAAATTAAAACCAAATGCAGAAAGAGGCTGCCAGTGAACTACGTGGACAGTTGCTGCAGGAGTTGTGTTGAATTTTTCAAAGCTATTTCATGGATTTTGTTTTGTAGTGGATTCTGCCAGGAGTTAAGGCATCAAGATCACAAGAGTTTCATGGGTCAAAGGAAAATCATTCTTGTGGAATGAAAACTCAGACTAAGAAAGCTAAGAATAATGATTGAATTGTATAATGTATTACAACATTTCTTGTTTCTTGTCAGATGCAATCTCTTGCTGTTTAGTTTACCACCTTCTCTACTTCAAGACACACACTCAGAGTGTTTGGTTTCCTTTTAAGTAGATAGCATATATTAAAAAGAGAGTGTTTAAAAATTACTTAGTGAACACAAGGAAATTTGCCACTGTAATATCATGGCATGGAAAAACAGCAACGGTAATTTTCAAACTCCCTTTTTACTTCAGGAATATCTATAGAAGCTTGTGATGCAGAAATTCTGCTCTGAGGGATGGAAGGTACTTCAGGGCATTTTTCAGGCTGGATGTAATTACATTTTTATGAATTTTTCTTTTCTTGACAAGAGGATTTAGATGTACTTGATTTGTGACAGGGATATAGATGTTAGTATAAGTTCATGGGATATTAGGAAATAAGTTGAGAGACAAACCTTACAAAAAAGATCAGTCAAAGTAAACTGAGATGGAAAAAGTGGAAGGGCAAGAAAAGATCATGCAGGAAACTTGATTACTTGGAGAGAGAACTCATTCTCTTGCTAACTCTGAATGATTCTATACAATAGTACTTTGGGAAAGCAAGAAATTAATTCCATTTGATATTGAATTTTGTCCTGTCTTTTCTCTGAAAGATGGCATAGCTCGGAGACACACTATTCATTCATGTATCTGAGGTTTTTAGCTTTGGGCTACCTGAACAAACCACAAGAGACTGCAAATAAATCACTTTTACTTAATAATACACAATATCTGGCAATAACTCAGATACCAGATTCATAGAGCAAGTGGTGCAAAAAAATTGAAATAAAGTATTGGTTTTGGTTCACTGGTGAAGCTACACATTAAAATTACCTTGGACTCAATTCTTTTGGGGTCAAACTGAAATAACATTTCACCTTTTGCGCAAGAACAAAAAGTTAACAGAAATTCACTCTTGATCATATAAGATTTGATACTGAACCAAAAGATTTTGATAACTTTTCAATGAGCCTTTTATTTTTAAATAAACAAAAAAAGTAAAAGTTATTTTGTTTAAATGTAAATTTAGCTAACTAAATAATAAAACTAAACAATAAATAAACATAAAATACAAATAATAAGGATAAATAAAAACCAATTTATTGGTTATACACATACAATTTAACTTACTGTTTTTTTTCCCAGGGTTCCTTTGATTGAAATAATTTTACTAATTAAATATGAAGTCATAAACAGACTTTGCTGCCCAAAAATGCATTTTATAGCCAAAAATGTCTTGCTTTGTAATTGTAATTCACTCTTCTATGAAAAAAAACCAAAAACACTTTCAAACTGTACCTGCTCTGCAAAGTATAAAATTAATTGCAAGGTCAAGCATGTGGCAGCTTGTAATTGTTCCTCCTGATTCTCTAAAAACTACCCATATCCAAATGTCTTGATCAACTAATCTACTCTTCTTTGCACACCATATTTGTCTTCTCTTTTTCTTGTTCATTTTGTTCGCCATTTGGATGACAGCCTTCCTGACATGTGGTGGTTCAGTGTTTAACACAGCTTTAGAAGAGTCTACTCAAAAATCCAGTTCAAAACTATGTAGAAGATAAATAATGGTAACAGTAACTGTGGCAATGTATTGTGCAGCAAAGGATTCTTCATGCTTTTAAATCCTTTCTTTTCACTAACAAAAAAGAGGTACTTGCTGCAGTCTCATAACAGCTTAATGTAAAAAGAGATTCTGAAAGTGTGTTCATTAATGAAAACATTTTTCAGCAGATTTATAACTAGTGTACTCTGCCTGTCTATCCATCTTCAATTACATTACTGTCAATTATGACCACAGTAGAAGTAAACACTGTCAGCAAGAAGCTATTACAGACAGACAGCATCTTAGATGTCCTGTTCGAAGGACAGAAACATAATGAAATCCTGAATGATGATTGAAAATCTTAACAGCGAAGAGTAGTTTAGATTTATACCTTCTACTATTTAATACAAGATTCATTCCTCACCTTGCAGGAGGAGTTTACAGACAGAATACTAAGTGTTGAAGTAATTCCATAAGAAAACAAACATTTAATTGGAGATCCTAAATATTATTCAAAATGCTTGATTTTATTAATAGGAAGACTGTTGAGCTGGATATAGAGGTTACAAATCCATCATGGTGATAAAATTCTTATACACTGAACAACTGTGGTTGAGGGAGAAGGCACCTTAACTTGACATCTTACCATTTTTGATTCATAATAGTTTTCATGATGATTTCCAACTTGGGATTCACTTGAAACTCATCAGCAATTTTGTAATGTCTTATTAACCTTGTTTGCTGAGATTGTGTGGCTGGCCAAATTAGATTCGATGGTAGAAACTTCTTTGGGGACTGTAGATGTGCCGGGATACGTACATTTACTGGAGTTTAATGGAAATAATGAATATTTTCTTCTTATCAACATCATCTTCAGATAATGAATGCTAAAAATTAATTGCTTTTAGCATAATGGCAATCCTAGAGAATGTCAGGAAAATGTGTTGTTTCCAACAATTTCCATGTTTTATGCCTCCCCATACAAATATAAATCTCCTTGATAACTAGATAACCTGACACTCCTGATACTAATGGGTTTCTGACTCTTGGAAACTCTGAGGTTTTTTGTTTTTGTTGTTAATGATCAGTTCAGTTTTTGCTCTCATTGGAGATACAGTATAATGGTTGAGGAGTGTAAATTTTTATTTAGTCTGTGTCATTACATAGCATTACAATTTTACCACATATAAATCAGTATGCATCTTTTGATTTCACAGCAGTAAACTAACAAGAGATTCATTATAACTGAAAAGTAGTATCTCATTGACGATAAGTTTTCATAGGAAAATTGCATGTTAGAATGGAAGTATATCCCTCCATCTTTGATGGATCTTATCTTCTGAGAATACTTAAAGAGCATAATCCACTACAGTGTCATCACAGTAGTTTATTTTTTCCAGATAATTAGAACTGTCTGCCATGTATTATTTTTCTACAAAAGGACCTTAATTCTTTTTGTTATTGATTCATCATATTCTTTGGTAATGTAATATTTTACTCAAACTCATTTGCATCTTTTCAGCCTAAACAACATCAACAAATTGTTGTTGGATCTTAAAAAAAGGCCAGTGAAATCAATGTGTTTGATTTGAGGGGTTTTTTTGGTTGTTGTTTTTTTTTGGTTGGTTGGGTTGGGTTGGGTTCTTCTTGGGTTTTTGTGTTTGTTTGCTTGGGGTTTTTCTGTGTGGTTTTTTTTGGTTTTTTTCCCAGCTTGTAGCACCAGCAGAAGACCTGAATATATCAAAACCGACATAAATGTTTCTCAAAATGCAGATGGGGTAGATAAGACTGAAAATATTCCCCCGTTCAGAGTATTTGTAGTACATTCAATTTTTTAGCAGCCAGTTGGCTAAAGTACAGGCATAAACAATCTATAAAATTTACATTACACAGTGGGAGTATGTAGACGATGTCTAGGTTATTGATATCTGCATTTAGGTGTATATCCCCATTGCTGGACATAAGTGTCTCTTGTGGCTGCATCTCTTTTCATATTTGCACGAATCCTCAGTATGCAACAACACTTGTGTTAACTCAAAGGAAAATATAAGTGGAGGGAAGGCAGTGCTGTTCCTATTTGTCTGTGTTACTATAGCTTCTATGGAATCTTATTGTTCAAGCTACTGAACAAACACACAATATGAAAACAGTCCTTGCCCCAAAGAGATGATGATTGGATGCATCCTTGTCATACAAGTAAAAAATAACAACTTATGTTAAAGAACTAACATATGCTCTAGATGTGTGAAGTAAAACTTAAAAAAAAAATAGCAAAAGACTTTTGAAAAACATTGTTCAGGGCAAGTCAATAGCTGTGGGTCCACTCCTCTCACTCCTTTATATGGTGTTTGAAAAAGTAATTTTGCCATTGGGAACAGGAGATTTTAAGCATCCTCTTCTATGATGCCACCTTGTAATACTGAACTCTGTTATCTTAGAAATGAAGTATCAAGTCACTTCAGAGAGGGAGGTAATGCAATGAAATTGTTTCATTCCCTGCTACTGATGTCAATAGTATTAGGCCATAGAAAACACAGAGATCAGTTTGAGGTCCTTTGTTGTTTCAGAATTAGAGACAGGGACTATACTTCTCATTAATAATGTTTATCTGCCTATTTTTCTTTTACTTCTTTCATCAAATTATTTTGACTATTGTTCACAACTTAACACTTTAGATTAGAGGTAGCTTCCACTTATGAAAAGTTGTGATTCTTTTTTTTTTTTGTCACTAAAAATTGTACTGCAGCCTAGTAACAGTGGAGTCTGAAGAAACCAATATATTTGTTTGCACTAGGAACACCCCAGAAAAAAAGACCTGTAAAGCAAGTGATTTCAATAGAAAAACTCATGACTGAATCCACAGCTGGCATGTCTCCATGCTGCAGAAAAACAAATGAAAAAACAAAGAAACACAGATGAAATAGGACTCATCTCACCTGGTGACCCTCTAGTGGCTAGGCAACCAGTGGTCACCCTTTCTCAGTGGGTATTGCAGTGCTTCCAGAAAATATGTCAGAAAACTTTAGCTTTCAGACAGATGTCTAAAATTAAAGAGCTGAGTTGATTTCTGGAGTTTTAATTTTCTCTGGCTAAAAAGGATTCTTCATGACTAAGGTAGTTTAATGATTAATTTTTACATTGTTCAGCTAGGATAGGATGTGTTGCATGGTTTTGTTTAGTTTTTGTGGGCTAGAGTGGGCAAAGTGGCAGAGCTGGCATGCTAAGCAAAGGCTTTGACTTGCACAGATTAGTGAAAATATAGTCAAAGTCGTGGAGAAGGGAAAATGGAACAAGGTGACATATTTTATAGATGATTCATAGTTATGTTGTAAGTAGCAGAGATGAAGATAGTACATGGAGGTTGAGGATTTGGGCTGGGCTGACCACTAATCCAGTGACAGATGCTCTCTATTACCCACTCTTCTCCTCCCCACTCCCACAGGAAAGGAAAAGGAATAAGAGAAAGAAAAGAGAGAGAAGAAAACTAAAACTACTTTAATAATAATAAAATGAAATAAGCACAAGTATATACAAAACCAACACCAAAACCAAAACTTGGCACCTATGTCACTGTCACCAGTGACTTAGCAGCAGAAGGCCTCAGCAGCAGATGGGAACCAGGCTTTGAAGCTGGATCCTGGTACTGGATGCAGGAACTTATGGATCAGGATTGAAGGCAGAACTGACAGAGTCCTCCTCAAATGCTGGCCATTGAAGAAGAAGAAGAGAGAAGATGGAACTGACCCTCAGTTATGTCGAATATGACATATATGGGATGGAATACTTGGTTGGTCAGTTTAGTGTCACCTGTCCTGTCTGCTCCTCCCTGAAGGTGCAGCGTTTACTCTGCACCTTCTAAAGTGATAGACAAGATTTGGTAGTCACCTTTGTCTGCATACCAGTCCTTGGTAGTAAATCTAAACATTAGGCCTTATCACTGCTAGAAGCAGGCACTGTTTGTAAAAACATGCTGTTAGTTTCAGAAAGTGCAGTAACTTAGAGGAGCTTTAGGTGGAAAGTAAAATCACTGAACACATTTAGTTCTGTTCTAACCCAAAACAGGACACTGGAGAGTTGCAGAAGGAACTTACAAGACTATCCCTTCAGTAGGGAAATGGCAGATGAAACCCACAGTAGATGAATGTCAAGAAATGAAAATAGGGAAAGAAATAACCCTGGATTTGTGTAGAAAATGGTGGATCCTGAAATGTCAATTGTCATTCTGGGTTGATACCTTAGTTTTACTACAGTTTGCCACAGGAAAATGTCTGGTAGAGGGTTTAGCAGGTATGAAAAACAAGCACCTGAAATGTTAGGAAGTGTTAGGAAACAGAAAAAAGCACAGAATAATTATTCTACTGAATAAATCCACAGCTAACCAACAAGCCTACTCCTTTAATACTCCATGTCTGTAGTGCCCTCATCCAAAAGAAAGAACATACCAGGAATGTGAAAGAGTCAGAGGACAAGAAGGATGATGAAAGGCTTAGAATCGCTTCCATGTGAGGATCAATTGAAAAGGAAAGGACTGTTTAACCAGGGGTTGGAGGGTGGGGGAAATCACACCAATGTCCTGTTCCATATACTGGAAAATTACTAGACCTTGATGGACATCAGCCAGCTGTTAAAACCTAGCAGTGAAGCTGAGGCTTAACCCAAGGTTGTCACTATCCATCTATAACCTTAAGCTTTACTTCTTTTTTAAGCAAAATTCAACTAAATTAAAAGCTTTCTTTCTAAAACAAGGAATAGCTATTCATAGTTATATTTCATTGAGTAAAATGCTGATAGGAAAGCTGAGGATGCATGAACAAAAACAGAACTCTTTCCCATCTGCAAATGAAAATGAATATATCAACTATTCAGAAAGTCAGGCAGACACAAGGTGAGCTTATGTAAGTGCCTGTAACATTATATATTCATTTAAAACAACATTGTGCTATTATAGCTTAAAGAATTTAGCAAGTGTTTTAATGCTACCCTGAACAGACAAAGAATTCTCTTACAAAGAATTTAGTTTGTCCAAAATCATGAAAATAGAACTTACTGGTACTTACCTGAAACTAAAAAGAACCAAAATTAAGACAAGTATAAACCACCAAAACCGAGAGAGAGACTGAGCTGTTCAAACAATATTTTAATAAGAAATAAATAAATAACTGTGGCAGTTGCTGTTTTCTTAGTGCAGTAGTAACCATAGAAACAAAACTCAGGGCTTATTTTCATTCACAAACTATTTTTGATGGCAAAGCAAGGAATTTTCTGAACAAATTGATGGGTTTGATCATACAAAGTGCAGCTGCAGCTCTGTTTCTGCTTGTTCCAACTGCAGTGAGCAGGGCACCTGCCAGAGCTGCATAGCTCTTAAACAAACCTCAGAGAGGAAAAAAGGGAAGAACTGTGTCTCCAGATCACCAGCATAGGAGAAGAGCTCTGAGGGGGCTCCCCAAGGCATGAAGAGATGAAGTAGATGGCACCCTGGGGATGGTGGAGCTGCCCAGCTCCAAGCTACGTGCTGAGCAAGATCATGTCTCTGCTGAGGACAGCTCCAATTCACAGTTCACACTGGTCTTATAGGCACTGATGACTACTACACATCAAAAACATGCACTGCCTTCAGGGACAGCAGAGGTTGGTGGTCACAGCCAGCACTGTCAATGGCAGAGCTCAAGTAGGACTGTCACTTGGAATAACAAGGTCATGTCTTCCCAAAGAACAGGGATTTTTAGACCATAAGCCCTCATGCAACTGGAAGCCAATAACCCACTCACTCCGAAAGGAAAATCTTTCTTCCTCTAGAGGGAAGGATTCCTAGATCCTCAGCTTGGCAGGCAAGGAAGAGTAGAATAATCTGCGGAGTTAGTTGCTGAATGTTGACCTTCCAGACCAGAAGAAGCAATTACATCTTAAAAGAAAAGTAAATAAAGAGAAGCAGAGGTGTAATGTATCCTGTGCTTTGAACTCTTGTTACTGAAGTAGTATTATGGAGTCAAAGAATGAAAAGCATCCAGAAAATCACACAGTCTGGCACTTAAAAGCTGAAGATCACAGTGAGGTAAATGGACAAAAATACCTTATCTTGATCTATGCCATCTTCCTTTGTTGGTGCACTCTTTGTGACTAAGAAGAAAGGAATTTGTTAGCAGCATACAGTGTGAGTGTCTGGAAATCATCACTCCCTTACCATTATCAAAATAGAAAGCATTTTCCTTCATAATTTGAAAAGCAATTTTCTTTCCTCTTATTGAAAAAGGAGAATGACAAAAGGCAAAGAAAGCATTCTCACTCATTTACATTTCCTCTTCCGCTTGGCCAAATTGGCAGAACATGAAAAACTAAGAATAAAATTTAGTTGGTTGCAAAGAAAGAAGTAGTCTCCAGATCTTTCAATAAAAAACCACAAGACTTTGTCTAAAAAGTGTTTGGACCTGTTCTTATCCAAAGATTGCTCAGCACAGAGGATGACCTGAAGGGCTCTGAACTGCTGAAATACAAAGCTAATTGCTTGTTCACTTGCCAGTTCCAAGAACTAGGACTAGCTGGGATATCAATAGAATAATGATATATTACACACTTCTTCAATCATATACTGGTAATGCAAATCATCAGAAAGGTCAGGATACCCAGGAAATGTAGAAATCACTCAAAACAAGGGTTGTTTAAAGTGATCTTCCATGATACATTAATGTACAATTTAATCCCTATTGAATTCCTTCTGCCTTTTTAATACTTTCCTTCATGTATCAAAATACATCTCATATATGGAAAGCAAAATCTTATCACAGACTCTTAAGAATACCAGCACATTTTATGGATATGCCTAAAGTTGAAGGTGACAGAAAATATGTGGAAAACTGTGTTTTTCTGTTTACTTTGATCATGCAATTCTTTAGTCAGAATAACTCGAGCTGGCCAGGAATTTAATTAGAATTGTTCAGTGCCAACTAATTTTAGCATTGTAGAAGTTCACAATTAATTAGCTGAAAATCTCCTCTTATGAAACATAAATCCTCCTTCTATTCTGCTTTATACTGTGAATAAAACATTGTTCCATCTATTTCTTTTTGATCTCTTGAAAGATGTAAAGCTGTACATTAGATCATGTTCATGAGTTTTCTCCTAAAATCTTCATCCACATCATTACTGACTGAGGCATTAACTGATATTTTCATTACATTCCTGTAAGAGATTATATTCAGAACTACAGTCCTGTATCCAACCATTCATTCAGTCCTCCTTGGTTATTTGAAAAATATTACTTTCAATAAGCCACCCAATGTTACTTCTCGTTAATTAGCAGTTTCAATGACTGAATATATTCTAGCATCAAGGAATTCTATGCATTTGATATTAAGGGGTGTAAAATAAACATAGAGTTTGCCTATAATTTAATAAATTATTTAGCTTGTTTATATTGCAAAATGTTTTGAAACCTTATGAGGCTATACTTTACTCTCAGGAATAAAGAAGAGAACAACTATCTTTTTATGACATGAACATTCTTTGATTTTTTATCAGATATCTTACTGATAGTGATGCATACATACTTTATTAGCAATGAATGATAATTAATCCTTTTTTTATTTGCAAACTGTTGTTAAATTGGACAAAAATTACTTCTTTAAACTGAAAATCCCACAAACCCACACAGTGAATACCTGTAATTAAATATTTAAAGGAAGTGTTTGGTGGAAGGGAATAATTTGGCAGTCTCAATGCTATGTAATATTAATGGATGGAAAATGGAACCAAATATATTGTAATCCCAAGGACATCTAGAAAAAATGAGATCCAAACATTTAAGGCAGTCAAAACTCCAAGCACATAGCAGTCCTTTCCTCTACAGATTTGATGGAAAACAATACTACTTATCCAAGACAGCTTGTGACTGCAGCTTGACAAGGTAATAAATCTCTGTTTAGGATACTTGGTAGCATATAAAAAATGTTCTGCAGTCATGTGACACAAAAGATGGAGTCTACCCAAACTCTTTTCACAGCTTCAGATTTAATCAAAACTTTTTGAGAAGGTAACCTTATCCTTTATCACTTCTACTTGTCCGATTCAATAGGTAATCAGATTTTATTTGTCACCTTGAAGACACCTAAACACACTGAATTATATATATTTTGGCTAATCTAACAAATACATGATGTTGACCCAGATCTGATCCAAGTTTAGTGTATGCTTCAGCAGAGTTTAGTACCTCACAGAAGGGATATGAACAATTGTGGATTCAGAGAGAAACTATTAGAGTGTGGTAACAAGCTTCAGTGACCCTAACTAAGCTAGTCTAGCTTCAGTGGAGACACTTACATCCAGGATAACATGGGAGAGACATAAGATGACATAACAGCAGAGTAGTTGAGCTAAAACAGACAGGCTATTATAGCTCAAGTAGTTTATGTGCAGTGCAATGTTAGAATATAAACGTTATTGTACACCCTGTTGAGACAGTTCAAGACTAAAATGCCACTTAAGTTATGAAAGAATATTTTTTTCTGATTGTAGCTGTGTTTGAGCCAAAACTCAGCTAAATTTTGAATGAAATAGTAAGTTCTATTTAAGAATTTTTCAATTCTATTCCTTTGTCATGCCAAACTTTAATGCAGACGAGCAGACTGCTTCATTTTATAAACTCTGTAGTGTTGTCTCTGAGGTTATTATATTATTTAAGCTAACTATTTAATCTGCATGTAACACACTGAAAAAAATGAACTAAATATTTTAAGATGGTTTTAAAAAACATTGAACTGAATGTGTCACTTGTTATTCAATATGATAAGATATCCCCTAGTGGTATTAAACTTTCTAACCTTACAACCTACATTACTTATAAAACAGATGTTTAAACTTCTTGAGTCTCACAAGTGTATGTAGAGTCACACCATTTTAAATCTAATTAGTGTTTAATAAGCTATTGGAAATGTTGTCATTCAGCTCTTACAAATTAATCCTGATCTCTTAACACATGCTGTTATTTTGAAATGGTAATTATTCTGAAACAAAAAAAAAAAAGAGGTCTGAGTTAGTGTGAATTAACATAAACAGCTCCCATGATTATTTTATGTGCTTCCAGCAGAGAGGTGTCAGTAGTCTCTTCATGGCTTGATAGGAAAAACTGAAACAGAAGGGCTGAAAATTATTCTGAATGATGGTCAGCATTTCTTAATAAAACACAATTAATACACATCACAACAGAAGAAAGAACTATAGAGCTTTCAGAATGACAACCTGAGCTGTAGTAATATACCTTCTTTCTTTGCAAACTGAACCTCAAATCTGCTAATAAACCTGAGCCCTTTCCAGCTCACACACTGGCAGTTGAGACTCTGTGCTGGAAATAATTGACAAGTGATGCATAAGTCAGAAGGGAATCCAATCAGTTTCCCAGAGATGAATTGGCTATATGATACTTGGAATAGTAGCAAATGCATATATTCTCACACATGCACACACACACACACTCTCTGACAAATGTATGTGTATGTATATGTATTTACCTAAAAACATACATGCATTACAACACTACAAACTTTGGATATGACTGAGATGCACCTGTGAGTCTAGTTTTTTGAAAGATTACCTGCAAGCGGAATATAAAACTTGGGTTTGTACAACAGCCCTGTTCTTGGTTAAGAAAGTGCAAGGATTGAGAAAGTGCAAGGACTGCAATGTCCTGTTTTCACTGTCCTTCTTTTTGCTGAGTTGGTGAGGGACATAGACAGAAAGGAGGGCAGTAAACTTAAGGAATTGAATAATCTCCAGCAAACAGTAAAAATAACAATTTTCAGTATGTACTGCATTGATATCAGCAACCTGGATGGAAGATAATATTCCTTTTGGTATCAACATTTTCAAGAGTGAAATTTCTAATTCACAGAGCTGATTGAGAAACTTAGATGAGAAAGAATGTTTGCGTGTGTGTGTGTGTGTGTGTGTGTGTGTGTCTCAACTAAGGCTTCCTTGCAATAGTATGATTCTGGAAAAAAGTAAGGAATCAAAATAAATGTGATTCGATGCCTAATTTTGAATAACAAATGAAGTCTTCTCCATATCCCAGTCTGATTAGTAGACCCAGGGGAGATTCGAGGGAAATCACATGAGTGAAAATAATGACACAAATGAGGTTAGATGCTGCTAACTGATCAAATCCTGTTGACTCAGTGGAGAGAGAGAAATTTGAAGTTATAGGAAAAGAGGATGAAGAAAAAAGAGTTGAAAAATTAGGCAAGACAGCAAGTCTTAGACACTCTTTTAGAAAGCAGCAAGAATAGTCACCACCATAGGATCCATCAGTGTCCCATTGGGCCATAGTTTCATTCCTTCAGCGGGGAGTGCACACAGCTTCTTCTCCAATGGGAGGTGAGCACACAGTTGTTTTTCCACAACCCTTTTATAGGTTAGAGCATCTCCAATGTAACAGCACATGGGTGTAGCTTCAGCCCAGTGCATGGGTGCCTTGACCACACACTGTCCACACACCCTTTTTCACCTTCCCATTGGCTGTTGCTGGGCAATTGAACTCAATCAACGCCCACCGTGCATACAGCCTGATGTTTTGGTAAACAAGTCCTTTTAACCTTGAAGGGCTGTTTTGGTGCTCATGTGGTTTCTATGGCAGTTAATGGTTCTGCCTCACCCTGGTAATTGTCAGCTGTCAATTGTCTTGATGAGACGTTTTCCTCACTGCACAGCTCCACTTCCAGCTGAGCACCACACAAGCAAACTTTGAGACATATTTTGAGACAGTACAGTCTCAAAGTACAGTCTTTCACACTCCAAAACCCTTGGCAAGCTGTGAGAAGCAAAATCCATCTAATCATGGCAAAAGACTTTAGCACCTCACAGGAACATCAAAGAATTGTGACACTGTCAAAAAAATCTGTGACCAACAAATACCTATTCTTTCTTTTTCAATCCATTTTTCTTTTTAATTAAAAATTGATAACTATCTAAATAACTGCATAGTAGTTTGTCCTCTTCCATTGCCTTCCCAATAAGGTGGAATGCAGGGTAAGAAGAGTAGGAGTAACAAAACCAAACTCCCATGTCAGAAGATCTGAAAAACATAGTAAGAAACTCTGGATATGCAGAGTCAAATAAGGCCTAATATAGAGAACATACAAACACTATAAACCAAGCAGCTCATCCAAACTGCACTGAGTAATGAGTGACAGATTCAACCAGCGCATGACTACAGTTGCCACTATTGTTTGATTTTCTCATCATCTTTGTAAGATCATCTCTTGAATGATCTTACAAACCAGTCTATCTGATACTAAGATTTTGTAATGCACAGCTGCTATAGTCTATGAACTGGTGCAGATCCTAGAAAAGGTGTCAGACCCTGTGTTTAACTTTTTTCCAATGTCATTTCAGTCAATATCACCTGAGTGAAATGGTATCTGCTGAGCGGCTCGTTTTTCCTTCAGGGATGTTTACTAGAAAAAGGAACTCCTTTGGATTTCTAACTGATAATACAAGAAAGGTGTTTACAGCATGAATAGGACTGAGGTAATACTGAAACAAGAATTGCTTAACCTTTTGGTTCACACACACCAGAACTGCACATCACACACTATAAGCAGATTCAGCCACACCGGAGCACTTCCATAGAAAGTCTAACAGGTAGAGGCCAAGAGCTCTGGTTCTGAACTACCAATGCATTTGCTTAACTTCATATAGACACCAGGCCTTGCAGATAAGTAATATGAAAGGGATTGTCTTTCTACACTGCTTTTTTTATATTTTTTTACACTTTTCCTGAAGACATAAGTACTGGTTTCACCACTTCATTGAATTAAAACCTCATGTAGCTAACCACTGGGTAAGCTGAAATGGTAACAGAAAAACTAGAGTTCATGAATAAAATGCAATTATTGTATAGTTTTTATCTTTTTTTTCTCTGTTAGAGGTCTTTAGTGGCCTTTCTTTCGTGTTATTCTAGTTCTTGAAACAAACTGTTGTTATATCAGAAAACAGATGTTCAGAAAGAAAACATTTTTTGAATATTTGGCAAAATACAAAGGAGCTTATGGTTTTTACTTCTGCTTTGAGGCACATTTAAAGAGGAGCTCTAACATCTAGAAATTTGTAGAGAATCAAAGTGATACTTGAGAAGACCAAACAGTTGAGAAGATAAAGAGAATTGGGAACTTCTTGCTTTGAGGTGAATTATTCCAATCTACCTGTATCAGTCCTGGGCAGGAGTTACTGAAGTTCACTGACACCTGTGAAATGAGCAATGGTTTAATTTTATTTCCCAGCAGACCAGAATAATAGTTTTCAGCCAAAAGGGGAAAAAATAATCAGTTTACAGAACCATCACAAACCTTTTTTGTATACTGTTGGCATCCTATACAATGTGCCAAGTTTAAGCCATCACTGGCATGAGCCAAAATGAAGTCCAAGAGAAATTTGATCTGTGTTAGGGCTACTGACAAGATTAGCTTATGAAGGTCATGTGGCTGTTATCTAAGATCACACTACCCTGTAATTATCTCCAAATTAAGATTAAAGCCCACAATAGATCAGCTTTTATGATCAATGAAATTTACTTTAAATACATGTAAATACCAGCATCTGTTTTCATTATGATTGTCATTACATTCAGTCACTCATGGCAGCACTGCTCATAAACATAATTATTTGATAATGCTCCATTATGTTTCAAGGGAATGTTCAGAGTATTCCTCTACCATACAGTGCTGGAAGGGAACTGGCATTCTGGTTGCATCTGTTGTTGTATTAAACAAGCTTCTGAGCTCTTAATTCAGCAGATAATAGCTACTGGGAACTCCAGGTGAATTAAGATTATTTGTCACTATAGGCTGTGAACAGGAAGTGTAACAATGAGAGTGCTTCATTCATGTAGATGTTAATAGAAACCCTGTTGTAGAACTTGAAGTTACCTTAGCCCTGCATTCAGCTTCAGAATTAGTGTAGAGGAGAGCATCTTAGTAAGAAGTGTATCAATCCTCCTGAATAAATTCAGTGTAGGAAAACATTATGTGTTTACAAAGCAAATGTGATTTTTCATGTCTTTACAGTGAAGTATAGCATCAGAAGATAATGTAGTCATGGCATTATTCAAGGCTCAACCCTGAGATTAATCTGATTTAATATTTTCTTCTAAGAGAGATGTGCAAAAATGTAAGAGCAGTGATGATGTTTCTGATATTGAAAGATATGAGAAACATCCTCCTTAGAATAAAAAATCAGGATATTTATACAGATTAACTAGATGACTGTGATGGCTGTAAAATAGGTTAAATTTGTCAGGTCAAAGTTCAGTATCATGAGAGTGAAGGCTAATAAAAATAATTTCTAGTGCAACTGGGGGATTTGCAACTTGGAATAGCAGCAAAGAAAAAATTATATGTACTAGCTGGTCAGAGGATGACCCTGATTTCCACTGTAACCCACCAAAACAAAGATAATATGTGAATAGGGACTTTTCTAATAAGAAAATAATTAGGAAATTGTGCCATTGTATGAATTACTAACATTTTCTTTAATACACTATGCACTTTAATACACTAATACACTTTTATCTTTAATACACTATGCAATTCCAATAATACCTGTAAAAAGAATTAAAAATTGAAGGAATTCATTACAGTTTACAGAAAATACTGAAGAACCTGTTAGTAGGCTATGCCTATACTCCACTTACTGGACTTAGCCAGCCTAGTAAAAGAAAATCTAACTTTTATTTTTTAATGATATATCAGCATTAAAGAGTCAAAATGGAAAAATTAATTTTGTCTGGAAGAAAGACAGCAGAAACAACATTGCCCAAAAACAATGATTCTACATACACACATATAGGACAAACAAATGGAGGTGGAAAATATTACAGGTGTCCTAAATGTTCAGCAGAACATTCCTAACTGTCAGAAAAATGACATCTATACCTTTACAACAGAAGTAGTAGTGGTAAACCCCCTTAATGACTCATAAGATAGAAGTTGATCCATTTATGAATAGGAGGATTAAGTGGCAGGGCTTCAGGAAAGGAAAGGAAGGACTTGGATTCAGTGACCCTGGAGGTCTTTTCCAGTCCCACAGTCCTATAAATCATAAGTCCTCTAATCCTATAAATCTTGTGCACACAGACTGTAGTGTCTGTGGGAGCATACAAAGCTACTTATGTGATAGAAGAGGCCACAGTCAGAAGAAGCCCCAGGTTAGGATTTTATTGAAAAACTTTGTTAACAATATCAAGTATTAACCTCTCAACAATCTTCTTTTTTGAGCTGTATCCTCTATCTGAAGGATATATATACAGCTTCATCCTTTACATTCACCTGTTCACTTTTCTTTCTGCAGATGAGCAGAATTGTGAGTGAGGTTATAGAACATTTTGCTCCTTGAGCAGGTAACTGTCTACATCACTTCAGGGATCTTTTCTAAAGCTCTGGCCTTGACAGTTTGAAAGGTACAAAGTGTATTGAGATTTGATAAGCATTTTAAAGGTGAACATAGATACACTATTTTAAGTAGTTGTCCCAATTATCTAGAATGACCCACACATACATGTGGATGGATGGATGGATGGATGGATTAATTGACTTAGGGAGAAAAAATACTCCTTAAAGGAAACTAAAGATAATTAGTAAAAACAATGATTGTGTATTGCAAGGTTTCCCAGTCAATTGCTAATTGAAAAAAGAAATTAATCTTTTGGAAGAAACTTTTCCCCAGCATTTCATTGATTTTTGAACTTTTAAACTACATAATGCTTAGCATGATTAACTGCATGCATCAGCTGGCAAGAGAAAGACACTTCTCTAGTTCAGTCCCAGAAGACTTAATACATAAGCAGGATACTATGTCCCCTGACATACAGTTCTGTTCTGTAATTAGCCTACTTCTTAATTAACAGAGTATAGCAAATAGTTCTTAATTAATAGCTTATTTGATGAATTTAGCCTTATTTTTCCTTTTCAGAAATGGTATCAGAAGAAACTAGGAATTTTTCCAAGATGTATTTTTTTTAGCTAACATTTACAGATATATTTAGTAAATAATTCTTTTGTTTAGTTGACACTAAGTTCATATTAGTGTTATAACTTAAGTATCTGCTTTAACAAGGCTATTAATTTTTAGTATAAGTCACCATGTTGTACATAGATAAAATCAATGCATTAGTAATTTTTATTTATTTATTTTTTACCTAGCTGTAGTATTTGCAGTTCATCATAGGAAGTGTCCTGGCTATATCACCAGTAAAATGAGTAGAAGCCAAATGTTAAGTAACAGTTGCAATAACTAGGGAAGATTCTGTATTTAACAGCCAATTAATTTGAAATTTAAGCTGAAAAAAATGTTCGTGATTCACTTGGATAGCAACATACACTAGATATCCATGCACTTGATTATTCTTGGAAACCACATGCAGGAACACCAACATGATAAATTTTGTTTTTCTCTTTAAATTTCTGACTTTGATTCTGGAAGTTTTTGTTCTTCTTGTTGTTGAATGATTTTCCAGTATACCTATACTCCCAAGGAAGACGGCTGGAAATTCATGGCACTTGATTCCCAACTCAATGCACTTAGTCCAGCAAAACCACATATTCAGCAGAAGAGGTGAACATATTCTGGTCCCTGAACTATTAGAAGAGAAATCACAAATTTGTCCTACAGTGAATTGTGTGAGAAACAGAGAAGTGGAGAGGCATGATATTTCTTACTTGTTCACAATATTCTTAGGGAAAGAGGTTGGGAGTACATTATCCTCTGAAGGCACCCAGGTCATACAGTCAGTGAAAAAAAAAAAGAGGATGTGGTCTGGATATCACTCTGCAAGGATGTTTAGTATTTTTTCTGTGAAGGGAACCTGTGATCCATATTGAATTTTTCCCTTTGGAAATACATAGAATGATTGTTTTAGAAATCATATGGGATAAAATACCCTGGCAGCAAGCAGTAGATTTGTCATTACTAGTGAAATTTCTTTTATATTTCATTGATGAAGGAAGGCAAGACATACTCTCCTGTTTAAATTTTGGATTCTCATACCTAATAAGAATGAGAAAAAAGCAAACTTTGAGGTAGTCTAAAAGTGGTTAGATAGGTATATCAGTAGCCATGAGGAGCAGATATGGTTAGTTAGAAATGCATGTGTGGTCTGATTTTTTTAAGGAACAATCTTTCTGTAAACTGAGTTTTCTGAATCATAATTATCTTTCACTTAGTTGTTTTCTGACTCACCCTTTTTTATTGAGATGGAAATTACATGAAGTATGAGTCACAGTTTTTTCTGTCCTATAGTACTTGTTCAGACCTTTCAGCTGCAAAGGGTTTGCCCTAGGAAAAAAATCAATCTTTTCTTTCTGCAATTGCTGTGATTACTAATTACACAGCTACTGTGACAGAAATACATATGTTTGGGTTTGCCTGTCAGAAGGTTTTTTCTTGCAGGAGGAGAGGTACTTGTCGATTTATCTGCTCCATACAGCCATCAAATATCCAGTATTCTGAGAGAAGAATCACAATGTGCATGTAAAATAACTTAAAAGCCTGTGTTGCTGGAGCCTGATTTTTCTGTACACTTTACTCACCCCATTGCATTGTAAGTCAAATGTATCAGAATGCATGATCAACCACACAATATCTGTTTCCTCACCTCTACAGCTCCACTTCCAGCAATGTTTCCTAGGACTATTTGTTAATTGTTTATTCATTGACATATCTGATATCTGGAGGCATCAGAGCTTTTGCTGATAGTTTTTCCTGTGTGTGATTTCATGCACTTTCATGAACTAGTAAGAAAATTCCTCTTCTCTGGGAAGAGGCCTTCTTTCCATTTCTACCTCTTCCAGCTGCTAGGAGCCAAGCCTGAGTTTACACTCCAGACAGCCTCTAGCAATGGGATCAGGATACCTGAAGGTTCATTATGAAGTAACTACACCTCCTTCATTTCCCTACTAGTCTCACAGATAGTTGATTCCTGTAAATCTAAGAAAATACGGGTTTTTTTCTCATTCTTAGTCTGTTTCTTTTTCTAGTTTCTAAATTAAAGAAATCAGATAAATTTAAGTATTTTTGCTGAGAAAGAGTCCTGTAAATCTAAGAAAATATTAGTGGACTTCTAAGTTGTTGAGATCCTGTGGAAGTTACATGTAAAGCCATGTTTATTGAAATGACTTTAAAATGCAGATTTAAATTAGGATGAAATAATGACATGCTAATCAATACTTACTACATTAATGTGTGTGTAGGTATCCCATTCTGAAATAAAAGTAAATTCTTCAAAATAAGCACTTTCCTTTCAATAAAGCTTTAAAAAAACAAACCAACCAAACAAAAAAATTCCTTTCCTCCACCCCCAAAGAAAACCCCCACAAAATTTGATTGATAGTTTAGTGTCATCATTTGACCCTAACCTAAGAAGCATAAGAAATTAAATCAATTTCTCTTTTATCTAGCTTTCAAAATCAAGAACTGCCTTCTTTAAAAACTTCCAGAAAGAGTAACTAAATAGTCTTGTTTTAATACACTGTGTGGATATATTTATACACACACGCTAATTGTTCTATATATATCCTATAGATTTCAAGGTTGACTCTTTCATGTGGAATCACCTGGACTATAGGTCATGTCTTAGTGATGGTAATATTCTTTTTTCTTTAGAATTTATATTCTGAGATATTTTCTTTCACGTGAGAAAAGGTCTCTAAACCCCATAATGTTATAGTATAGCTAAAACCCCAATAGTGATGTACTTTTATACCTAAATAATCACATTAGGATCACCCGCATCTCGGTTTATGTTCTTCAGGAAAACTCAATAAAATATATGAGGCTTCAGAATGTATTAACTGTCTCCCTGTTAACAGAAAAAACAGTGCTAGGCAATTTTAGGACTACATTCAACTACCATATCTGACAAAATTAAAAGAAGCTTGAAAATTTGGAATTTATACCTCTCCTATAGTAGACTCTAACTTGAAAAGCTACTGCCTGGAGAATTCATTGCCTTTTGATTTAAACCAGTAAGTTCTTAGAGATGTATTGACAGCTCGTGAAAACATTACAAATTCAGCTTGGAGAGGTTCTCTGGGATCATGCACATAGTAGGTTATGACTTTCTTCTATAGCAAGTTCATCCATAAACTCTACCTACTGTCCAGTTACATTGGCACTGGGGGTCTTGAATTAGTAGAAGAATTAGCCAGGTATCACAGAATCACAGAATCACAGTACCTAAAATGGATATTCCTGTTTGGAAATGGGTAAAATTTTAAGCAATGTGCTATATGAAATCCAGTCAGAAATGGATGATTAAACAGAATAGTTCTTTCAGTGTTCTTTAAAAAAAAAAAAGAATAGTCCTCTTGAGTACCATGGAAAGGACCTACAGAAGTGGAATGGACTTGGACTTAATAAGGAAGGATATCTCATACAGTATTAGTTGCATTATGTTCATTTTGAGAGACAGAAGCATGTTAAAAGGGTCCCAAAATAGGAAAAAGTTTTTAGATGTTTTCATTGTGGTAGGGTTTCATGTTGAAAATCTGACCACCTTTCTTAGTTATTTATGCAACAAAACCCATAAATTGCTCCTAATCTACTTGCCGAATTTCTCAAAATAAGCTGCATTTCTACTTGAGCAAACCACAGGGCAGACCAGAAACCAAAATTTTGTAATACAGGTTTTATTTAGATTGCAGGATGAGTTTTTACTGACAAAGACCACAACAACATTGTACTCTGGTGATAAGTAATGAAGATGGGGAAAGGGGTAGAGAAGAGTTTAATTGTAGCTGCTACTGGTAAAAGTAAATTTCCTTAACTTAAAGTAGGCTGCCAAACCTCATTTATTGAGGCTTAATGTAACTAATTGAATAGGAACATGAAAAAGGAAATCAAAGCCTTTCAAGGTCCTAGGTTCAAAGAAAGTGTTCTGGATATGATGAATATAACTGACTTTGTTCACTTACAGAATTGATTTTAAGATACTAACCCCATGACCCTTCTGAGCTGTGTGTTTGGTTTGTGCTTTATGATTCATATTAAGCTATAATATTCTTACTGGTCCCAGGTCCTTGCTGTCCCTGTGATGTCATACTGTCTTCATTTCACCTGCGTTTGCTACTTCAACTCACTTCCTCTGCTGAGAAAGCTCTGTGAGTTTCATCCTCAGTGTTCTGCACTGTCTTCTCACCAGACTGCTTCCAGGACTGGATGGCCTGGGAGGCTGATGGTGTAGATCGTCCCAAGAAGCAGACCTAAGGCAGTTCTGTTAGACCAAAGCTATGCCTCTGGTCTATTTTCTGTCCGTTGCTAGTCTTCAGGTTCTGTCTTTTTGAAGCACAGGGAGGTAAATAAGAGAGTACAGACCTGTGTATCTGCCTACAATAGCTAGGGAAATGATAAGAACGCAGCCATGTCTTTCCTGCTCACAAAAATCAATCATATCTCTATCCTTTGATGAAAGTAACTGGGAAAAGCTTTCTTTCAGATGCTCATTTCAGTCTTAAGTATTCTTGCCACAAAAAACCAAATCAGGAGTGGTCATATTCTTACCATACTGTTCAAACACTGCCCTCAGCTTGTGTTATGGTTTGGGTTAGAACAGTATTCCATTAACATACATAATATCATATTAGCTTTCCCCCCCACACCTTGCCTGGACTGTCCCTTTAAGAAACCTGAGATTCCTGAATCAAGGACACTGCAACTCCCCCACCCCCGGGAAGCCAGGGGTTTGCTGGGGACTTTTGTTTTAACTTGTAGCCACGAAGAAGCCTCCTCTCTGCTCTTTCTGCTGTGACCCTTGCTGAGCTGCATGCTGCCTGCCTGTGCTGGAAGCTACATGTGCTCTCTCACTGCTTTGGACTGCTTGTGCTGATTCCACTGGGAGCTGGCATCGGGACGGTTCAATATCTTGGGTCCTGTACATGTTTATATTTGTTTCATTTATATCTGTTATTATTATTAAAGCAGTTTTTAGTTTTTAACTTCCAATCCAGTCTCTCCTTTAACTGCCATGCATGGGGGTTGGGAGGAGCCCTTAAACCCATCACAGCTTGCTATGGTTCTGTTAGTCTCAATGTACCCTGAAAGAGGGTAGAATACAATACTCCTATTTCTGCTCATGGTAACTTCCAATAGTTCCAATGGTTATGGTAAATTTCTAGGCTGGGGTGCTTGCCATCCAATTCACACTTTGTTTCTCAGCATCTAGGTAACAGCTATTTGCTAGATGTCAGAACGTGTACATGTTTTTCCAAGAAACTACAACCAGCACAACAGCGTGAGTGTCAAACAGATGTAATGGATCTTTGCTTAAAACTCCCACCAGAAATCTTAGGAAACTTAAATTATTTGGGTTATTAATTTACTTAATGGGTTTGCTGTTCTAATCCTGGGTCAACAAATATTTCTGTCTTGCAGGAAATGCTCACAGCAGGATAATTTTAATTAATCTTAACTTGTATGCAGAATATGTCACTATTTTCTTGCTTTAAAACATGCATTTTGAAAGTATTATTATTCCAGTTCAAACTATTGTTGAGTGTTCACAAAGGACCTAGTCACTATTGATACATTTAGGGCAATTTTTTTTCTCTTTCACAGATACACCAACAATGATTTATGTGCTGTGGTTTACAGTATTTATAAATAATGACATGAGATGGGAATGACTTAAAGAGCAGGTGTTCAAACTCTTAAAGCTGTAAAAATGGATATGCACATAAATCTAATTTGTGAAAAAAAATTCTGGGTGGGAGTTATAAAACTAGAGCTGTGAAAGCTTGAGACTACCTGCTTTTGTATCAGGTTCAGCAAACTAACAAAGAACCTGCCAAACTTGTCAAGTGCACTGTGCCTCAAAGGCAGTTAGAAACCATTTTTTATTTGCCTGCAAGAGTATAAGGGGGTTTGAATCCATTAGGAAAGCAAGTAACCTTACTATACCACAAAATATATTCTGTCTCTTCTCATCCCACTCTTGTTTGCTTGCTTGCTCCCTCTCCTGCACATACACTTACACAAAAATGCAAATATCACATTCAAACCATAGGAGAAGTTGTTATGAAAGGGAATGCATCCTAACACAATAAAAGCACGTTGGAGCCATCTTAGAAAATGGCAAAATATTAATTTATTTACAAGTTATGTTGCACAGGGTATTTACATTCATTTAAACATTTGAGTCAAAGATTCTAATGTTTGTCATACCTTTAGTTATATGGTATGAGATGGTGCTGCCACCTCTTCTCTAGAGCCCACCAGGTTGGTGAAAGGGCCTCAGAGAATCACCTACACACATGACACTACAGTGACAAACCCTTACATTCCTGTAGATGGAGATAAATAGATGGCTGACACTGAGTGATACAGATACCCAAATGCTTTAACTCTGTAAATGTCACATATGCTTTAACTCTGTAACACATACCAGGAGAGAGTAAATATTTTCTCTCTATAGTCACAGATATCATGAAGCCAGTGCTAGGTGGGTTTGAATATTTATAACAGCTAAGAATGAATGCATATACCTGTTGCTGTAGGTACCTTTTTGTATGGAGAAAAGGAAGTTTAACTAAGTAATCTAAATGAGCAAGTGAACTTGTTTGAATAGAGCACCAGCACAGACAAGTTACTTGTTAAAACTTCCCATGTTCAACGTTTGTATACAAAGGTCAGCTACTTAGAAAATGGATTTCTCAGCACTTCTGTGAAAATCTGAGCATGAGAATCTAAATTAATTCCTCATGACATGAATCTATTTAGAACTGAAGTTCAAGTGGCCACTTTTTTATTCTTGTTTTGCTCAAAAATTGCAACAGAGTAAAAAAAAACCCATGAAAATAGTAACCCATTTCAGACATTACTCAGCATCATCTTTACACCAGTACTAACATGTAAAGTAGGATGGTAGTGTATTACACTTTCTAGACAAATTTCTAAAAATGCTTTTCAAATAGTTAATTAAATCTACTCCAAAAGAGTCTTTCCAGAGTTTTCCAGAGGTTATTGATAAGGTTTACTTAAAAAATGCTGCATGAAGTCCTTTATAATCTAAGTTTGTTGAGATCTGGAGCTATCATGTGGGCAAATAAAGTACCTTTCAGGAAGTGCAGAGCCAAGAGGAAGTGAAATAGAGAGAAACAAAGAGCTTGATGACTCTGAAAAACAATTGTTATTTGTGTTTGCATTGTGTTGATAAAACTAATTCACTCAGCATTTGGAATAACTTTGCTCTGCTTTAAGCCTGGAAAAAATTCCTTATCTTGGCCAAAATATGAAAATTCCATGCTGAAAAAAGCCAAAGCACTCCATGAAAGTCAATTACACTTTTGCCTCTAGCTTCATTTGTACTACCTCTCACCACAGATAATTTCATCAAGTGTGGGGAAAAAAAGTCAGCAGATGTTACAACATTGTTTTGTGCAATGATAGCCAATATAACAACACAGAAGTTGCCTACTGCAGATGCATATTGTTGAGGTAACACGCCCCCTGAAAAGCCAGCTTTTGTCAGATGTACTTTGAATAATGTTTTTCCCAGGTGTCGTGCCAATGATTTCTCTGAAAATAATTCACTGTTTAAAAAAATAGAACTATTGACTAGAATAGTGGCATAAAGAAATAATATATAAATAACTGTAAACTTGCCCTTTCCCTAATTTCCTATCCTTGTTAGTGCAGAAATATTTTTCTTCTTGCTGCCACTGCTAGAAGCTATTTCTTGTAATGCACCAGCTCTCATCAGAAATTAGAGCTGCAGAAATGTTGTGTGTTGCTCAGTTACTTGGAAATGTGTATGCTTTTCTCTACAGAAAAAGACTTTGTAAGGTTATTAGAAAACAACCAGTTCTTGAAGAATATAATTGGAATATAACTTGAATGTTCTATGAAAATCAAATTCTCTTGCTTTATTGGGTGTTAGAGAAGGATCAAACTCTGAGTTTTATGTAACAAAATACTGTGATACAACTGGAAAAGATTATTGGAGATTTGAAAGCAGAAATGATTTACTCACAACAGACATTAAAAGTGAAGAGTTTGTTTCTATCTGCGTTTAAAAATAGATGATAAAAAATAGATCTAATAATAATGAATCTAAAAATAGATTTGTAGATGCAGTTGTAAGAATTTTTGTTGGAATTTTTCCTAAAAAAACAACAAGCTTCATATTTTTCTATATATGTGATATGCTATACTTTCACAAGGTTTTAGAATGGTGTGCCTTGTGGATGATTTTGTAATACAGTATTCTTTAATACTAATACCTGAAAGTGGAAAATAAGCGTAGGACTTACAGGAAATATTAAACCACACTTTAATGCAACATTAAGGTTTCAAATAAATCACTGAAAAGTCATAATTGGAGTATAGGTTCATCTGTAAGATAAGAATTTGATCAAATTTACTTCAGCAAATTAACTGGTGTATTCCTTGATATACCTCTCAAAAAAACCCTGCTTTAAAAGAAAGGAGAACATCATCCTTTCTGGTTAAGACAAAGTATGGAAACATGGAAAGCCCTTTTTCCCCACCAAAACAAATTATCCCTGAGGCATCTGAGATTTTGAATTGTACATCTGTGAAGTCAGTAACCTACAGCTCATTCTTGGCCCCAGTGAAGTAACAAGAGGTTTTTTTCCTGCCTGGTGCAGGATCTTGGAATTAAGGACAGGATTTCTTTCTTTTCATATGGACTATTTTTTGAAGCAGGTGAATATATATCCTGTGAGTTTTTACTCTTATGCAGAAAGAGAATGTGTTAGTGACACTGAAAGCAAAATAGCAATGAAGTAGACTAAAAAGTTAACAAGTCATTTAACTGTTCCACCTTTTGTAAAAATCATTAAGATCCATCAGTGCTGTTACCTGTAAACTTCTTTTGTTATAGTTTCACTGTGCTGATTTTCATTGTACAGCCCTTTAGACTGTTTAAACAAGGATAATACATATTCTTTTCTCAATATGGAAGTATATAGAAACAGAAGTTACGTTGTCAATTACTCTTCTGAAATAGACCCACTGGAAATAATTTTGTGATTGTGTAGCTCAGAGGGATATTTTTTAAGACTTTCCCCCCTTCTTTGAACCTATTAAAGCTTTGATCCAGTGAGGATTTTCACCTTGTAGGGGGATGATTTTCTAGTAATGGAAGTATAAAATATCTGAAACATCTGTGCTCTATAGCTGAAGCAAAAACCTATTCATCCTGCATCATGTTTCCTAAGCAGAATGTTTGCCTGTCAAAGCATGGCACAGAAAAGGCAAGAAGTCCAGGCATAAAAACAGAAACAAAGGAGAAATGAAATTTAAGGTGCTAAGAAGTTGCTACAGAGAAGTGTGTTCTGCTAGAAAATATTTTACACTGTGTGCTATTCTAATTTCCTTGATCCTAACCAAAGAAGATTTAACATTTATTTATCTACTTCCATATCACCTACTGGCAGTTTCTGTGTATCATCATAAAACTATTGCTGCATGCTTATTGATTTGTCTGTGGGTTCAGATACAGGTTAGTTTTGCAGGCAGTAAGTTTCATTTCCAAAATGATTTCAGGTACCAGTTTATTCTCACAAGAACTATCAGTTCCAGGGCCTTATGTATTTTGAAAATATGCTCCATGAAACCTACAGATGGGATTTCAAGGAAGAAGGGTAGGAGCTCCACTTCTATTCTGGAGCCCTATGTTCCCTGTTGCATATGCATTTTCAGACATCTATACATCAAATTTTCATCATTAGGCACCATAGCCACCTGACAGGTTAAAGAAGGAGAAAGTAAATATCATAGAAGGAACTCCAAAACTCATCAAAGAAGTCTGAATAAGCAGTGTTTCCTTGATCTGGTTTTGTTTATATTTTACCACGTTTGAAACACACTCCCTTATCTGTGTTTCTAATACATCTCATCACAACACTTCATACAATGCCATTAAAAAGAAAGGACTGGTCAGAAGAAAGCTTATTCATTGACATCACATTTCAGACTTTTTGTCTTAAAAAGAGGCTTTGCTTTGAGAAAATAATGACTTGCAAAAGAAAGAGTAAATATTGATGGGATTGGCTTGATGCACAGGGGCAGGTCAAGACTTCATATGTTATTGAGAGAGATGAATGAAAAGCTGTGTTTGGTGGAAGTCTCAAGCTCAATTATTAAAGTTAAGGAAAATTTAGCCGTGCTAATTCCAAATCTTCCATGGGTTCAGGGTGTTCACAAAATGTTGAAGGAACCGAGAGTGAAACTGACACTAAACATAGTTTCTTCAAAGACTGAAAGGGGAAAAAACACTAAAGTTTCAGAGTGGTTACATAAGGATCATTCAATACAGAACTTTGGAAGTGACCAAAATAAACAAACAAAAAAAGAAACATAAGTTGCTAACTTTGGTAACTCTGCAGAGGGACTGTTGTGTGAAAGACTTCACCCTTTTATTGCATAGCATTAAAGGAGAAAAAATAACCCATTGAATAAAATGTCCATTCTGTCCTTCAGAATGTTACCAGTTCTAAAATTTTTTCTAATTTTAAATGGGGGAATAAACCAAATTAATAGGTTCCCTAAGAAAAGATACATTTTTACAAGCACACAACATTAATGTGATTACTTTGACTCAAAGGCATGCCAAAAGTGCCCTTTTGTATCAATTACTTGGAATGCCATTTTCAAATCCAGCAGAAGGCACTTCCTAAAAACAATACCATTGGGATTAAAATAAGAGCCTGGTGAAACAAAACAATTTGTCTTCATGTATGTGATGATGAAATGGAACCCCTTTCCTCAGCCTGGAACTCTTTCATCTGATATTATGTTCTACAAAAATATTTATTCTGTTTCATGTCCTGCTAAGCTTATTATTACAAGGCTGCCAAACTTTCATAAAACCAACTCTGCTTTGCATTATTGTTGTGCATTCACCACTATGGTATTGAGTAGAACCAGTAGCTCAAACCATTAGTTTGCCTTTCATGATTTATATGCATGATTTAGTCCATCACACAATCATTTTGGAGAACCTTACTGGTTCTGATACTTGTTCAGTTTCTGTGGGCTAGCACAAATTTAAAAATGGTTTAGATGTATATGCCTAACTGTAAGCATGTAAAGATTCTTACTGAAGGTATCTTATATCACTCAAGAAGTATTTAAGCTTTGTCTTCAGCAACCAGTAACAGGGTTGTCATCTGCATCTTAGTCACAAAAGCTTCTCTAGTTCTGAGAAATTTTTGAACTTCCAGGTTGTGGCATATGAGTGAGATTCAACCACACAAACCTTTTGACAGAGCTCAGACACTTTTTTTTTTTTTTTTTAAATTTCAAAGCAATAATGAAAAATGAAGTCTAATCTCTTCTAGTATCTTGCATGTGATTTGACAGCATATGATAAGTTTTAAACATCTCAGGTGATAAATGTTTCATGTTTCTGGATATCAGCTTTTTCAGCCTGTGAACATATTAATTTATGATGCTTGAGTGCATAATTTCATAGGGTTTGCTTGAGGAACAAATGCCTTTCTGGGTTTCCATTTCAGCCCTGACATTATATTAATTTGCTTCCATTTCTGAAGTGGAAGCAGCTTTCCACAGGAAAGTTACTTCTGACTGCAGTCTCTGTTTCTTTCAACTCATCCCATTGTTTCTGTATGCCAGCAATTAAAACCTCTTCAGGTAATGTGCTCTTATATCTTGGGGCTTATCCATAACAATAAATACTTTTACTACACTAAAGGGGCTCTTCATACTTTTCAAGGTGGTGCCAGAGACCTGTTAGCCAAGAACATTATATTCAGACTTTCGGCCAGAACAAGAGAGTCATTTTTAATATCGCTGTCTTCTTTTCATTTTCCAGTATCTACAGAATTACTGTCTTTGGAAATAGTTGGAGTGCTCCATATTTTTTTTCCTATGAAATCTCTGGTAGGAATGAAATAAACCCTAAGATACACTACTATAGATAATTTTTCTGTAACCTAGCAGATTTTCCTCACCTATAATACTTCACAAAGCTGATTTTACAGATTTTCTGTTTTCCTACTGCATATCTTATAGGTTTGCCAGACTCTTTAGTTTTATATACTGCATCTTTACACCATTAACCCTTAAGACCTATTGGGCAATAAGTTAAGAAAGACATATATAACAAAAGGTAAGTGGGAAGAGTCCAGTATTTCAAAGTTTTAACCAATTATGTTAAAACCATCATTCTTTGTACTGTAAGAAAGGTCTGTTTGAGTTTAAATTAATGCCTAGTATGTTGCATCTGCTTAATTTTTAAAGTTAATTTATTTTAATGAGGAATCTTGCTATTTATTAGCTTAACTGTCAAAGTTAAGAGGCACCCTTTTAGCTAATTTTAGTATAAATATCATAATTAAAATAGAATAAAAAGGATCCTAATATGTATCTTTTTCAAGTCTGACATATAGGGTGTGTTTAAATGTGATTCCTCCACCTGCTTATTACCTTTAAAACAGCTCTTTCATTATGGGCAGTAAGATTGAAGAGGAAATATTGTACCTTAGTATCTAATAATTAATTTTAAAGTGTTAGTTCGAACATATAATTGCATAATATCAGATGCCATACCAAACATCCAATCAACAATAAGGTTCCTTAATCACCAGAAATGGGCCAAGAGAATCATGAAGTGAGTTAATTCATAGTGACAGGAAGCAGCATCTTCACATACACATAGACTTTCTGCTCTTGGTGAGTACTGGTGATGGGACATTGTCAAGGAGGTATTACTTCACTACATTATGGGGTGGGATGCAACAACACTACTCTTGAGAAAAGCAAAATGAAGGTCACATAGATATGCTGCACAAAATTGGGCTGTAAGTCACATCCAGAGACTACAGTTTACTACTGTCAGAACCCTTACTTTTAGTGGCTGTGGTTAAGATTCATCATATATACCTTTAGCCAACTAAAACCAAAAATCAATTAGCAGGACGGAGAAGGGCACCCTCCCAAAATTAATTAGTCCTGCCTTAAGACAGTTTTCCAAGTGAGGTGGGACAAACCACATCCAAATGTTCCTTTATGGCTCCACAGATTGCAAAAGGAGTCTAAGGTTCCAGTTTTAGCCAAAACCTGTGTATATTAGGGTTGGAGATGATTATCATCCTCCAGGATCAATAAGGTTTTGTTGTCACAATACAGAAATAAAATTTCAGGAAGCTGCAAACAACTGCATTGCTACCTGTGATAATTTGAAAGAGAGAAACTTATAAAAGCTTTTATATGAAATCACCAAAAAGCCAGCTTTCAATTAATAAATTAAACACTTTTTGTTGTTATTGTTCTTTCCTCTCATGCCTACAGATGTGCTTTTTTTGAAAGACCTCAAAAAATGTGGTAAAATATCTTGCTTAATCTATGCTCATTTGAACAAGGTTTAGGAAAGCAGAAGACAATAATTGAATATAAGAGTAGATGATAAAAAGAGAATGATGTGAAGAATTAAATCAATAGACTGAAAAGTGTTTGGACACCAGATGATTACTCCCAAGAGCTAATTGAATCAAAAGAACCTCTATAAGTGAACATTTATAAAGTTATTCAATAGATTTTATTTTAAATCAAGGATTAACTTTGTGCACTGGATTAGAAAGAGTCCTTTTCAAATAGATGTTGTTCACTTCTTAAAATTGGATTTATTTGCAGATGATGGCTAATTAAAAGTAAAGTATGGCTCTTTGCACTGCAGGAAAAAAAAAATTCCTCTAATCCATATTCAGAACAAAATTACCCTTGACAACAGTGCACAGAGTTAAACTGCTATGTGATAGTGCAGTAATATGCCCAGTCCTGTAGAGAGCTGGGTTCAAGATCAAACTGGAATTTTGCTTTGTAGGCTGAAGGAGGCTGAAAGACTGTTGAGATCTAATGAAAACATTTTCCTCTGGGAGGTTTCTGTTCGTGTGCAGCTGTCTAACACCCACTGTGAATTAATTCAGAGTGACAGGAAGCAGCAGCTTCACACACACATAGACTTTCTGCTCCTTGGTGAGTACTGTTGGTGGGACATTGTAAAGGAGGTATTTCTGCACTACATTATGGGGTGGGATGTAACAAATTTCTTTTAAAAAGGAGATAATAGCATTTACCTATGATCCAAAGGAAACAAAAAGTAGAAATACATGGAAAGCATTTAGACAGGAGGGAAAAATCCCCATTTAGTACTTTAATATATACTTCTTGGGTTTCTAAGAAAAAATCTGCAATGTTGACATGTGGTAATCTATACCATTGTTTCCATAGAAACAATGCTAAAGTTTATTCAAAAGGAAACAGTCTTACCAAAGCTGTGCAACTTGTAAAGTGGTAAAGCAAGCTATTCTTGGCATCTGTTCAATAGCTGTCCTCAAGGAGGATAATAAGGTTTGAAAAGCTAAGCTTTGATCTAACAGAATTGCCTAACTGCATGACGTCCCTAAAATACTGATAGTTAAGCTACCTCTATATTATGAGGGTTTGCACCATCAGTAAAATTAGCAGAGCATTAATACAGCATAAAAAACTGACCTAACACACTTTTCAATGCCTTTGAGCCTCTTTGCTACTGTAACATCCTATTGACTCTATTCAGTCAAAATGAGAAAGGTTAAATGGCATTAATTAACTTACACTACTGAACTTACATACCTGACCAAAAAAAAAAGAAAAAAACAAAACCAACACTTCTAACATACTAGTAACATTTGTGAAGGTTTTATGGGAGTTAGAAATTATACAGGTCTTGTGACAGAAAACAGCTGTATAGATATGTGACTTCCCATTTTCCTATCTAAGCCATTTCTTCTCCACAAGCATGACACTTTTCCCACTGTACCTGAACAGACAATGAGAAAGCATAGGCAAGGGCAAGGATGACTTCCAGTGTTCTAGCAGCTGTTAACGCACTTTTACAAGTGACATCTGGCAAAGAAAATACTGCCTGGTTTATTTCCTTATTCTAGGCTGCTTTATTTCTCTGGTTTAGGCAAGTCAAACATTGATTGGGGTTTACTGGCTCTCATTTCTCCTCCTGTTCCCTCCCCCTTCTCCCTTGTTCCCCACTCTCAGCTCTTCACTCCCTGTACAACAGGATAAACTCTCCTCCTTTCCAAAGCATATGTTCCAAGTACTGCATCCAAACATGCTAAAAAGGTGTAGCCATTCCTTCCAACTTTCTCTGCCCAATTTATTTTCTCTAAAACAACTCTGTTTAAAAAAAATAACATACTGGCCTACCCATCAAAAGGGTTCCTCTGCATGCTTTCAGTCTGCAGCTCAAAAACATCTTAGGGAAGAGCAGAGTCCCAGGCAACTCTGCACTTTCTGCACACGACATTATTTCAGTCATGCCACCCCCATCCCTTTCTTATTTTCTTCCCATATGTCTCAAGTGCACATGTTGGCAGGCAAATCAGGCTAGGAATGGTGGCTGGAGGAGGAAGAAAAGTCTTGGGACAAATAAACAACAATAAAATTGCTTCAGAATTTTTGCCCTCACAGATCTCACCTCATATAGCAAGTGATGTGTAAAACCCTCTCAAAACAGTGACCTAAAAGATTTGTTAAGTTTTGAACAGGAAAATTGCTAACTGAAATTAACTGGCCTAATTTGCTGGCTGTAAGCCACCTATTACTACTAATATTGACACCTCCTGCTAAAATGGTGAAAAATGTTTGCTGGTTTTGTTTTTGTTTTGTTTTTTTCCCCCTATTTCCAAAGTTCGCTCCATAATAGTGAATTTAGATCTCTCTTTTCAGAGTTTGGCTGCAGATCTGCCCTAGTTTTTACAGTATACTCTTATTTCTAAAGCAGCTGAACTGGGAGTTGATATGGTAGATTCCTATTTAGCTCTTTAAATAAGAATTAAATTTTAGAGAAACCTAGTTGCCTGAAGCTACTGTTCACAACAACTGAGCAGAAGACTGGAGCAGACTCCTGGGCTTTGGATGATTTTGCTATAAAAAGTTTCTGTCTATTACAGTGAAAAATATTTTAAAAAATAGATTGAGATTATTTTTTTATCTCTTCTGTGTGTTGCCCTGTTTCATTTTCATAACTCAAAAGAAATACATCCTGAGACACACATTATGAAGTAGGGAAATTTCATTTCTCCTGTGTTTCCAGGAAGAACTGAATTCCCTTTCAGGGTTTAATTTCATAGCTTTGGTTTATATGCTATATTTTTCATCACCAGAATTGCTATTGGCAGAAAGATGGGAAGGTCTTTTAAAAGGCTTGGACTTTGGCAGCTGCTTCGTGGTTAAAATACAAACTTAGGTTTCAGGAGATCAAGCTTATTCATTTTTTTATTGCTGGTTTTGTTTGGACAAACTTGATCAACAAGCTTCACCTCTTTTGGTGCCCTAATTTCACAGACATGAACTAAAGATAGTTGTTTAACCTCAGTTGTAGAAGAGGCTGAGATAACAGAAGGTTAGTATGTTTATTAAGATTAGCATGTCCTAATATTTAATTGGCTATAGCTGTGTCCTGGATAAAAGACAACTTCAGGCATAAGATATTTCCCCTCCTGGGGAAGGATCTACTTTTTGCTTGTGTTTTGTCTTGTGATTCAAAGACCCAGGTGGGCACAAAGAGTGGTCAGGTGTGCACTGAGCAAACCAAACCAAACCTTGCAAAAACCGTTAAACCTCTCAGCTAAGATATAATTTGTTAACTTATTCTTTATTAATTTTGTAAAAGCATTGTAAAATCTAATTCTCAGTACAATGCCATGGCAGGATGCCTGGTAGGGTGAAGAAATGAGACATATGGTGTCCCTGCCAGGCAGGGGGGTTGGAACTGGGAATCCTGCTGCAGCAGGGGGGTTGGACTAGATGATCTTTCGAGGTCCCTTCCAACTCTGACAATCCTATGATCCTATATGCTATCATAGTGCTAACATGAGGAATTACAAAGTGATGGTAAGTTTATGATATTTGTCAAAGCTTCCTTTACCAAGTGTACGATGATGTCAGTGATTAGGTAGCATAGTTAACAAATGTAAGAATACTGTGTATTTGATAAAAGTAAATAATGTTCACTATTTTAGACTGTATAGTATACATTTTCAGTAATCTGTTCACAGAAATAGGTGTGAATCTCCCCTTGTTGCCATGTTGAGTTACCAGAGAAACGGAAAAAAATCATAGAATGGTCTGGGATGGAAAGGGTCTTTAAAGGTCATCTAGTCCAACCTAATGTGAGAGAACATGTTCCACTAGATAGGGTTATAAGAAGCCCCAGCTGACCTAACTTAAAAAAATTCCAGTGATGAGGCATCCACAAATCATGGGGCAACCTGTTCCTATGTCTCACCACTCTCATTGTAAAAAATTTCTTCCTTATATCCAATCTAAATTTACCATTTTTCAGTTTAAAACTGTTGCCTCTTTCACTTCAGGCTTTGTTAAAACACCTTTTGCTATCTTTTTTATAAGCCCCCTTTAATTATTGAAGGAATACAGTAAGATCTCTTTGGAATCTTCTCTTCTCCAGGCTGAACAAGTTCAGCTCTTTCAACCTTTCTTCCAGGAGAGGGATTCCAGCTCTCTGATGACTTTTAGGGCTCTCTTCTGGATCTGTTCCAAGAAGTCCATATCTTTATTGTACTGGAGACTTGGAAGTGGTTGCAGTACTCCAGGTGGGATCTAACAAGAACAGGGTAGAGAGGGAAGAATCTCTTCCCTTAACATGTTTACTCTGATTCTTTTTATGTGACCCAGAATGTGGTTGGCTTTCTGATCTGTGATTGCACATTGCCAGCCCTCATAATTTTTTTTCATCCAGCAGTATCCCCAAATCCTTCTCTGCTGGGATGCTCTCAATCAGTTATAGTTATATATATAATCAGTAATAAACAGAATTTTTTATATCATGCTATAGAATATCATATAGAACTAAATATCATACTGTGTTGTGGAAAAAGTGGCTGATTGAAATGATCCATAAAATATTTATTTATTCCATATTTTCTCAGCCATGAACTTTTTTTTATGTTGTTACATGAGCTGTAAGAAAGAATGGTTGGCACTTCAAGTGCCAATTACATAGTCTCTCTTGATGAGGATCTGCTTGCTCTGATGTCAAGATACAACCAGGTTTTCACCAGGCTGAGGATATTCTTGGAAAATGAAATGTCATTATAGCTGTACCTTTGGATATCTGAATGATGCTTTATCACTATCTGTTTAGTAGTGAAAATGCACATAGTACACTCATGATAAAAGAAATGGAATTTAAGGAAAGAATGATAGCTTGCAACTACAAGCTCTTCATGACCTTGAAAATGAAAGATCACAAATATATGGTGCAACATAGAAATGATTTAAAATATTCTTAAAAGAAACAGCTGTAACAAGATGAGAAGAAAACAGATAATTGACACCAGATGTCCCTCTCAGACAGTGATGAAAGAGTAATTACAGAGGGAGAGATAGCATCCTGCAGAGAGCAGATGAGCTTTACCAGCAGCTCTACAAGAATGCATAGAGATAAACATGACAAGTTTCACCATCTCCCATGATATAAAAAGAGACATGAAGAAAAAATCCTACCTTTTGCACTCAAAACCAAGATAAAGTCATGAAGCTTTTAATAGAAAAAATACCTGGGACAGATGGCATCACTAGTGATATCATAAAAGTTGGAAGGAACCCAGTAACCCAGTCAGAAAAGCTAATCAACTTGAACTACAGTGAGAGAAGTGTCAGAGGACTAGAATCATGCTATAATCACTCTTCTGAACTATAAAAATGCTGAAGGTGTTTAAGAGATATAGAGCCTTCTTATAGACTTCCAGCCATTTCTTACATGGTTGAGCACATTAGCTGAGCAATTGACTTTTGTAACAGCTACAGTTCAACTACCTCAAAATATATAAGAATACTTTATAAAGCTTATTTCCTACTGGTACAGTAAACTACTAAATGTTCATTGTTACAAGAGAGAGATAGGGACTCTCTGACAATCTACTTGCCTAAGTAATGATATAACAATATGTGAAAAATAAATTTCCCCAAATCAAACCCTAACAAAATCACACATTCTTCCACATAAACTCTAGAGGGGGAGGATGAGAGAGATCATGAGCTATATGTGACAGATGTTAGTCAGAGTGCATAAAGCTCTACTGGGAAGAAATAACATTACAGTGATGAGGGTGGCCTGAGGATCACAGAGTCACAGAATGTTAGGAGTTGGAAGGGACCTTGAAAGATCATCTAGTCCAACCCCCCTGCCACAGCAGGATTCCCTAGACCAGGTCACACAGAAGTGCAACCAGACAGGTTTGGAATATCTCCAGAGGAGACTCCACAGCCTCTCTGGGCAGTCTGTTCCTACATGGAGGTGACAGTTATGAGCAAAGCTCACCTCTGAATATGCCTACACATCTTCTTTCAATAAATGTTAATATCTATAGGATTTTTTTCAATCTATAATTGACATTTTCCCAAATTTACATTGGTTTTATTTTTTTAAAGAATTTTTAAAGTGACATTAGCCAAGTGTTCAGAACCCATCTGTTTAAATTTGTTCAGTACCTGAACTTAAATTAAGACCCTTAATCACTAGTCACTCAACCTTCTTTTTTTTTTTTAAGAGCTGTTGAACAATACTGCTCCCCTCTACTATATGTCTATATTTTGTATGACTTTTTTGGATACCGAATAAACCAGCATTTAAACAACCTTTTACTTTATGATTTTTTTTTCCTAACTTAATTCTAGTTTACTAAGGCTTTGTCAGTTCAACAAACAGAATTAAATTTGAAGAACATTTTAATGACAAATGCAATCTTCTATTTCATGGGGAATATTTTGATTATTTTTTTCTAATCAGCTAATGGTTGGAACATAGAAAGGTGAAACCATATCAGAGATTTTCGTTACACTGTCCTACTGTTTCCTCGGGAACTCTAATTAGATATCTCTTTGCTAACATTATATTTCTAAGGTACTCTAATTATTTGGTGTGAATATTCATTGATGGGACAGTGAGTGATGAATTGAAATGAAACATCTAGTTAACTTCCTAGCAGGTTAGAATATGGGAACTTTCCCCTCATAGGACAGTGGAAACACTATCAAATGACTTGAAGGAATGATTCAGTCATTACTAAGATTGCACTTATGTTTTAATATAAAAAATACTGGATTCAATAACAAATCTTATTGACTGAAGAGAGCTTTATCAGTACAGATAGTATATTTGTTAATAGATCAAGGCGTAATTATATCTATTCAATGAGCTTTGGATCAGAGACATGTTAAAGTACACTCATTCTTATTATGTTTTCTTTTGAAAAAGCACAGGTAAAATAATTTGTATGTAAGTCTAACAATCATGCTTTCTTGAGTACTTGTAAGCCTATGTGCAAAAACACCTTTGCACAATCAAGAAAAGCTCTATAGTATTGGTACATTTATGCTTTCCAGCACCAGAATTTTCAGAGGGAAAATTAAAAAATCTGTAACAAATATTTGCAACAAGGGCATGAATGTTTCACAAAAGGAGCTCATGCTCTTCAGATTATTCCAGGCATTGATTTTAAATAAGCAGGTTTCCACTTTGAATACCACCATTGAGTGTACTCCATCAAGACAACTGGCAGTCCAAAGAAAGAACATTATGAAACATGTGTGAAATGGTAATTATGCAACTGTCATTAGTCAAATCAGCAGCTGTTAGTAGAAAACTCTGTGACAGATGGAAATATTCTTTTCCTTCCTCTGTTCCCATTTCACTCCCTCTCTCTGCCTAGATGAGACTTTTTTTAAACTGGAGCTGCCTGGGAAAGTGAGGCACTAAAAATAATGATAAATCACTTTCTCTTAATTTGTGTTCAGCAATGCTTTGCCATTTTGTCCAAAATAGGTGAATAATCATAGAATCATCTGGGTTGGAAGGGACCTCCAGAGGTAAAAAAAGAAAATCTAGTTTTGACTCTTTCCTCTATGAAGCATGATGGTGTTGTGGCTATACCCAAGACAGAGACTAAACACCACGCAGTCTCTCACTCACTTCCCCCACACAGTGGAATTGAAAAAAAAAAAGGTAGAACTTGTGGGATGAGATACAAGCAATTTAACAGGACAGAAAAGGAAGAAAATGCTGCTTCTACTACTAGTAATAGTAGCAATGGTATGACAATAATAATAATAAAATGGTTACAATATACAAAACAAGTGATACAATGTAATTGCTCACCACTCTCTGACCGATGCCCTGTCAGTTTCTGCTCAGCAATGTCTCCCAGCTAGCTCTCCTCGGTTTGTATACTGAGCAAGATACCATATGGTATGAAATACTCCTTTGGCTTGTCTGAGGCAACTGTTTTGCTGCATCCCCTCTCAGCTTCTTGTACAATCCCAGCCTCTGGTGGCAGGGTAGTATGAGAAGCTGAAAAGTTCTTGACTTAGTATAAACACTTCATAGCAATAACAATCAGTGTGTTATCAAAATTATTCTCATACTAAATCCAAAATACAGCACTATAGCATCTGCTAGAAAAAAAAAAACAAAAAACAAACAACAAACCACAATTATCTTTATTCCAAAAGAAACCAGGTCAGATGGGATGGATAAATATTTATTTATTTCTTCATATTTATCTTCAAACAAACAGAAGTATTAGTAACTGTAACACATAATAGAAACTCTTTTTCTTCCTTTTGAACTTTTACAGGTATTAGAAACTTTCACATATTGGTAGATACCTGATTTTTAGCTATTTTTAAACATACTTTTTATGATCCACTCATAAAATGTTTTGCAGAAAACTGAAGTGGGTATTTATTTATTCTGATATAAAAATATCCAGAGCATGCAATGGTTTCAGAATGTACTGTTTTCTAATGCTTCTTTCATGTTACTTGCTGATGTCTAGAAGCTGTATCTTTTTTTAGGATCAGAAATCAACTAATGGACTGAAATCAAGAGCTATCTCTATTTCAGATATATAAACTTAATGATGAATCAATTCATTTATAAAATAATCTTAATAGACTATTCTTTGAGACAAAAAAAGACATGTAAATAACTGAATTTGAGGCACAAAAAAGGAACATATTCCTTTTTAAACTGTAATTGCTGCTTAATATTTTTATAGATATATAAATATGTCAGCAGCAAAGCAAAGATTGTTTCTAAGATGTCCCCAAATATTAGATCAAATAATGTTTCAGGGAACTTAACTGATCTCCATATTTCTGCAGCATGACAGCATCTATCCCATTTCTTAATCCATGTTCACAAACTAATCAAAGAGGAGTAGACCAGCTGCACAGCTTGCCTGAATACTGGCTAACTTGGATTTTCAGAGGGAGCACTTTTGGCTGCTTAAGAGACTAGTTGAGAGAGTCCCTTGAAAAACAGTCCTGAAGAGCAAAGGGGTTCAGGAAGGCTGGACACTTCAAGCAGGAAATCTTAAAGGCTCAAGAACAGGCTGTCCCTATTTGCTGAAAGATGAACCAGCGAGGAAGAACAATGGCCTGGCTGAACAGTCAGATTATGATAGAACTCAGGAGGAAAAGAAGGAGAATTTACAGCCCTTGGAAGAAGGGGCAGGCAACTCAGAAAGACTACAAGGATGTTGTTAGGTCATGCAGAGAGAGTCAGAAAGGCAAAAACCCAGCTAGAACTTAATCTGGCCACTGTCATAAAAGACAACAAAAAAGTTTTTACAAATACATTAGCAGCAAAAGAAGGACCAAGGAGAATCTCTGTCCCTTATTTGATGACCTTGAGGGGGAAACATTGCCATTTCCACGAGGTAAAGGCTGAGGTACTTAAAGTCTTCTCTGCCTCAGTCTTTAGTAGTCAGATCTGTTATCCTCAGGGTACACAGCACCCTGAGCTTGATGACAGAGATAAGAGGGTGAACAAAGTCTTGATAATACAGCAAGAAAAAGTTAGTGACCTGCTGCTCCACGAAGACATGCACAAGATGGGATCTACCTGAGGATACTGAGGGAGCTGCTGGAAGATCTTGTCAAGGCACTCTCACTCATTTATCATCCATCCTGGTTAACCAGAGAGGTCTCAGCTGACTGGAGACTTCTCACTGTAACCCCCATTTACAAGAAGGGTGGCAGGGATGATCTGGGGAACTACAGGGTTGTCAGCCTGACCTCGGTGCTGGGGAAAGTCATGGAGCAGATCATCCTGAGAGCCATCACACAGCATGTGCAAGATAACTAGGGCATCAGGCCCAGCCAGCATGGGTTTATAAAAGGCAGGTTCTGCTTTATTCATCTGACCTCCTTTTATGACAAGGTTATCCACTTGGTGGATAAGGGAAAGCCTGTGGATTTTGTCTACCTAGACTTCAGGAAAGAATTTGACACTGTCTGCCACAGCATTCTCCTGGAAGAGCTAGCTGCACATGGTTTGGATGGGTGTAGTCTCCTCTGGATTAGGAACCTACTGGATGGCTGAGCTTCAGAAGCAGTGGTGAATGCAATTAGATCCAGTTGGCAACATTTTCAACTAGCCTGAAAATAATAAGAAATTGTTGTCCTTTTGATTTGTACTATTTCTATCAGTTTCTTAGTAAATTAGCTAGAAGTTCAACATGATTTAATTAGCTTATTTCCATACATTATTTTTCATATAATTAGGTAAGCATCTCCATAAAGTTGTAGGTATATTGTCAGTGAATCAGTTCTATATTTCATTTCTCTGGTATAAGATTATATTCCAAATTTTTTATAGATTCACTTTTATGAATTTATTTTGGAGTCAAGTCAGCTATCCTATATATCAAGAGCTCTTTATGTTTGATTTATATTTAGCAACTTTGATAACTGAGGTGCATAACTGCTAGTAGAACTAACGCCTGATAGGTGGTTTAGGTCATGGTCATGTTGCAAAAAGTACTCACTGAATCACTTTTGACAGTTTTATAAGCCTTCTTATATGAAAAACATCAATAAAGTATGCCTCATTAATTGAAAGAACATCTAATTGCCCTTCATGTATAAGCCTTAGAGTAAGAATTCTGATTTTTCCTTCCTTCAGTGACAGGAAGGTGCTTATTTTTCTAACTGTTGCTTCAAAAACAAATGATTCATAATATTTCAAGGTTACCTCTGAGAGGTCATATGTATCTCATATTAAAAATATCAACTTTCCCCACTAAGAAGGAAAACTGGGAAGAAAATTGACAATCACTCACCAGCTGAGAAAGAAAAACTGAAGTACAGTCTAGAATGGGCCTTTGAGATGTATTTGTCTTGTCCTGTCAAGTATAGTGTGCAGACATAGCTTTTAAAGGCAAGTCCAAACCTCATCCTCCTGTGGGGACAGGGCAATGGGGTTGCAGATATACAGGAGCTGAGAGGCTGTGAAGACAGCAGCCAGAGAGTCCTCTCTGTGTAAATATCCAGGGATATCCAGGGAAGATAAGGGTGATAAAAGGCCTGTAAAATTCCTTCTGTTTCTTCTGTCATCAGGCTTATCAACTTTAAACACAAGGCTTGTTACCATTAAACTTGTGAGTTACAGAAAAAAAGGTAATATGTCCTTATTTGATTGAGCCAGTCCAATTTGTGCATGCTGATATTTTCTATTAGTATAGAATATGAGCACCTTCACTTCCAAGGAACCTTGGAAAAAATCATTTATTAAGGACAAGTTTCAAGTAGGTATGTTTGCATTGTTACAATAGGACTGTAAATGGTAGCAGCTTACTCCTCATGTAATGCAAGGCATGCAGGCAGTGAAATATAGGAGGATGGGAAAGAAGGGAAGTTCCCTTTCCTTACATTACTTTTCTGAGTGGTCTGTTGTGGTTTTTTTTTTCCAAAACATGAGCTAAATGTCAATTTGAAGCATTTTTACAGGGACCATGAAGGCTTCTTGTCTGACAAAATGATTTGGCAAGGAAATCTCTCTGCTTGGCTTGGCACGTGAGTGTAAAGGAGGAGACATTGCACTTTCTAAATGCAACCATAAACCTCATATTCCTGCCAGTGAGAGTGAATGTCATAGAAATAGCAAATAGTGACAGTAGTAATTACTGAATTTCTGTATTCATAGAACACTGTGAATTCATAAATATCAAATAGTGTCCTAAACCATATAGAGTGTATGTTAGTTCTCAATAACTATAAATGCACTGATTACACCCAGACTTATCCATTATTTTCCTATATTTGTCAGTATAAATAAACCAAAAAGCTGCAAACTTTTATTAGAATTGAAAAAAAGGTGAGAATCTAGCATTTATTTAAGGTGAAGGAGTTGAACTGATTGTACTGCACTTTTTGCTCCTTTAGATAGGCACCACATTTCTTTTGTGTTTTGTATACCAGACAGAAGTTAACAGAAAGGATTTTTGCCTTTATTAAAACAGTATGCCCCTAATCCTGCAATTCTTTTCACTTCTCAGACTGGTATGTTGAATTGAAGATTTATACATAAAATAGTAGCATTTTCAGTGGAAGTAAAAAAGATTCAAGTTTGTTTCAGAACAGAAGTCCTCTTAGTATTACTGAATAAATATCAGAAAAGATATGAGTTGTCTATTATAAAAGTAATTGAAATAGAATGTTAAAACTGGGAAACAAAACACAGTAAGTTAACATGTAAAGAAGGGGAAGATGTTGCTATTTATGTAAGTTATCTATAGTTGCTTTTTTGTTTGTAGAATTTAGAGTGATTAATGTAATATAAGACTTGAAAACCTCTCCTAACCTTTAAAAAAAAACCCAAAAAGACGGGGGCTATGTCCATCAATGACTATTTTATAAGTAATGAGAATAAGATTTACTGTCAGTTTTGACTGTCTTCCTCTATGCTTTCCAAAAGCTTCCCACCAAACACACACAAATGTGATCCTACTAGCTATTCTGTTCCTACCACACAAGATCCTGAACCCTACCATCTCATGATTACTCCAGCGAAGGTTGCCCTCAACCACTACCTTTTCAACCAGCTCTTCCTTGTTAGTATCAGGTACAGCAGCTCTCCCCCCCAGTGGGCTCATCCATAATTTGCATCAAGAAGTTATCATCAATGCATTGGAGGAACTTATAATTGAGAGTGCTGTTCTACATTTGAGAAGAAATCTGTACTTTACAGAGTTAGCTTAATGAAAAATATGAGACAAAAATATTGACCATCTAATAGGCAAATGTTCTGACCCTACAATGAACACATTACAGCTTTAAGCCTGGTCTCTTAAAGACTTTAGAAATATTTGCAGGTGAACTTTCAAATGACTAATTTAAAGTAAAAGTGGTCATTCATGTATACATTGAAGTTTAGGCAGATGGAAAATACATCTGAGAGATTTGGATATGGACATGTTAGAGAAGTGCAAGAAGCCAACTGCAAAGAATAATATATTCCTTGTAAATTATCCACTTAAACATAGTATGAAATACTGTTGCAACAGCCATTATGCTAATACCCCATAAATCACTGAAGAAATATTGTAATTGAGACAGGTAATAGCAACTGAACATAGATTATGTTTGATTTCAGTTTTAACTCTTTACAGTTACTGAAAAAAAGCCTTGGTATTGACCTAATCTAGGCTATTCAAGTAAATTTTAGCAAAGTAAAGACACTTTATTTTGTATTTAACTTAAAAAAAAATTGTATTTCTCCTGTAATTGTTAAATTGTATCTTGTTATTAACCTGAAAGTCAGAAATACCAAAATTGGCATATAATGATGAGATGTTATTTTGCAAAATAATTTTTACTTATTCTTCTCCACTAAATTATGATGTAAATTTACTAGAGAAACTCAGAGAAACCATCTTGTAGATATTAGACTTTCCTGTAGTTTCTACCACACTAATTGTAACCATATTTTATGATGATTATAGTATATCCATATCATATTGCAAGAGAGATGAGAAAAAAAATGTCCATTACTCTGTGCACATATAGTCTCCAGATCATTAAACTGAACATAGAAATTCAAATATATTCTCTTCTCAGAAAGAGAGGAATAGGAAGAGTGGTTGAAAATGTTCTAGATATTTTCAGTCAGGGATGGCCTATGCACTTTTTGCTAACCTGTCTTGCCCTAGTACTTAATTCTGTTCTACTGTGATTTGCAACATATAAACTAGCAGAAAATATATATACTAAGGTCATGAACTCTGCAGGACTCTTTCTTGGATAGATGACTGTGATGCTTTAGGAATACTAATGCCTCAACCTGCCTCAACCCCATTTATTCCTTCACTCAATTCTTCCTGTACGTCTTCACCAGCTGTTGGTGTTGAGACTTCATAAACCTGCAGGCAGTATTGCCACTACAGACACTGAAAACTATGACCTAGACAACTGTCTTAAAAACACATAAGGATTAAATTTGATTTTCTTTTTAGTTGGCCTCTGGTGTTCAAATTTTCAGGACAGACCTGAGTCACCTTTTTATTTACAGAAAGTGGTGCTTCAGAAATTGGCTTTGTACAGTATTTATGAATTACACTGTGATGTTCAGCTTTTTTTTTTGTGTGTGTGTAAGTCCTTCTGATGTTGTTGCTGTTGTCAGAACAGGTGAGTTGAACTATTTCACTGAAATATTTACGTGAAAATGCCATTAAGAAATGCTCAGTCATCCTCCAAACAGCCAGAGAATCCATAACTATAGTGGAACAGCACATTGCCAAAGACATTGAGGGAAACTCCTAGGCACTCTCGCATTCATTCACCCATGCAGCACAAGGGTGATTCTGAAATGGGTGCAGAAAGGCAACTCTAGGATACAGCCAATCTTTCCTTAAGCAAAGTATCGGAGACCTCCCTCTGTCTTGGTCATTCCCTGATCCTACACCGCAGGTGAGATAAGTGCCATTCTTCATATATCTTGCAAGTGACCCATACACTGTGCCATAAAAATCCTGTTGAAGACTCTGCATATATGATCCAACAAAAATTATGAAGCTCATTAAAATGAGAGAGCCATTATGGATGTGTGTAAGAGAATTAGAAAACACAAACAATAGACACTCAGATTTAATTCTTTTATTTTCCTCTTTACACAGTACACTGCTCTTCATTTTTTTTCTTTGTTCTTTTAGAGCATGCTTGGAGAGCAAGAATGAGACATTCTTCTAGTGATTAACTGGTAAAGAGACAAAATTACCAACATAAGCTTCTGAAAATATCTTCTGATTTCACATATCTCTGTTCTTGAGATCCAATTTAATATTTCTCAGAAGACCATGTTTTCAGAATCTTGAACACTTCTTCTCATAAGGAGGCTTCAATATGTCTGCTGGATCCCCTCAAGGTACTTTTATTTTTATATGCTTTAAAAAAATGAAAGCATTCAAATCAAAGTGAAAGTGAAGAGTAATCTGTGACTCTCAGGGTTGCAGTCTGATTCTTCCTTCTATCTGCCCAAGAAAAGATGGACACAGTGGCAGCCGTTTTTCTAATACAGTCTTTTTCCTCCTGTGTATCTCTTTCAGATATGTTGACTACCACAGATTCAGAAGCTTTTTACACTTACAATTCTGTTGCTTTCATTTCAGGGGAATTAATTATCTGGTGTAGAGTCATTTTCACAGCTATATATCTGCTGACAATACCCTTCCTTGGTTTGATGTGGAGGAATGTGCACCAGGCCAAACAGAATCTGTTGTATACTGAGGTGAAGTCAGACTTCAGTAAATGTTACTGTACACAGTGCAGTAATTCAAATGGTGGGTGATTCATGAAACCATTTTTTTCTGCTAAGTAAGAAGTATATTTCTTAGAATTACATGTCTCAGTAATTTACCACTCTGTATCAATAAACATGTAGATATTCCGAAACCAGAGAAGTAAAATTAACAATTTATTAGCAGCTGTGCATTCCAGAACAAAACATAAGGGACCAGATTATGGATCTTTTGCTAATACTGCAAAGTACTTGTTTCTGGACCTTCTCAGCTGTGTAGGTGCACACAGAAGTAGAACCTATGTTGTTTAAGTAATGTCAGTCTGCCCCTGTAATTTTAAAGTTAATTGAACAGCTAACGAAGACTAGCAAGTCATGATTTGACAGAATTCCTTTTCTCTGCAGCTGACACTAACTTGCCAAAAGGCAGTTGATTAATTATAGCATGGTAAGGTAATGCATTGTGAGCCCACACCAAGCAAATTACTCTTCAGGAAGCACTGACAGAGTGTCTCTCTTCCACCTATGTAATTTACGCTAAGTGTAACAGTCACTGAAAACACACAGCCCCTGAAAACTGAAGCTGCAAAATAACAAACACAAAGCAGACTAGATTGCAAGCTTGAAACCATTTCTCATGGGCTGTAATTATAATCACACATCAGTCCTCCAGGCTAGAACACAGCCTCTGGAAGGAATAACATGCCATGGAAAATCCAGTGCAAAACTTAATTATCTGTCATCTCAAATAAAACATACATCACCCTATCTGATTGCCATGGTTCGCTTTCCCCTATATTTGACAAAGGCACAGCAGTGTATACCTTGCAGTGGGCTTTCTATATTGTGATCTCTGATATTTCTGGACTATTTTCCAATAGCCTTCTACTGTGGAGCTTCCACTTTCAAAATAATTTGTAATGGTAACTGCTGTATTTTCATGTAATTCAGTATTTGAAAAAAACCAAACCCAGAATAACCACAACAAAAAACCAACCAACAACCCTGCCCCCCAAACCGAAACCAAAACAGGAAAGATATAGTTATGACATCGTAACAATATCTATTTTTCTAGCAATCCAGAAAGACCTTCCCCATGCAAAAAGGAAGAGGGAAGCCCAATGTACACAAAGCTGTTAAAATAATGTTTAGTACTTATAGGGAAAAGAAAGGTTCAGACACCCATTATTTCACTGTTAGTGGGAGACATATTTTTTTCTTAAATGGCCTAAGGAGTAAGGAGGAGTAGACCCTTGGGGTGAAGCTGGAGTACTAATGTTTTTGGGAAATGAATGGCTTCCCTTCATGAAGTACACCTGGATAGCAACCATATAATTACTAGTAATACGTAGTAATTTGCTCAGACTGAGTTGTCTGGAATATAGTAACTGAGCAGGAGCAAATTTTCTCTAAGATCTCAAAACAGCTATATCATCACAAGGTATCTAGAGACCTTTCAACACTGAACTCTTTTGTGGTGAAAAGATCCAAAGCCTTCTATAAAAGAAGGGTAGAAAAGAGCAGACAATTAGGAAAAAATGCTAAATATACTTTAAACATTTAAGATTGTAATATAACAAACAAAAAATCAGACATCCAAGTAAGCAAAGAGACAGAGAGGAATGAGATTATCCATTGAATCAGTGACTTTATCTCAAATGTTAGCAATGGCAAAATTCTTTAACATGAATAGTAAATAACTACACTGCATCTAAAATCTTTCTGAACCCACCTCAAATAACAAGCTATTTGGAGTATTTTGTGCTCCAGTGACAACAAACATTGTTCTAACGATGAGCACCTGGCTTGCTAGAAGGTGTAATTGTCTATAGTACCGCTTAGAAGGAATATATGATGGAAATATTTGAGTAGATTAAATAATTTTGCTTAGTATTACCAAGCAAGCTGTCAATGAAGGCAAATACATGAGAAAGGTTAAATAAAATATGGGCTTAACCATTACATAGAGATGAATTTCACAAACCACTCAATACTTGCAGAGAAACAAGCATTACTTGTCATAAATTTGTCATAAAATCCTTTCTACAGCTTATGACATGGTAATGGAGTTATACTCTTGTGTTCATTGTGTTCAGGTTGCAGTCTCCAGTTAAACCATTGGTCATAAGGCATCATGTTACATTATCTGTTGTAGATTACAAAGCTATGCTTTTGTTAATGGAGATTGTTTACCAGAAACTGAGATAAATTATCCAAGGAAAACCATGTTTGTGTGCTAAACGTGTATATTCTATCTGGTTTTCTTAACTGACATAACAGTATTGCCATTAAAACAATTAAACAATTAAAATACTATGTACACAGTAGGAGGAACCCACCAAGGGAAAGGGGAAAGGGAAGAAAAAAGGGAAAAAAGGGAAACTAAAACAGGTATGTACACTCAAAACCCAGGATAGAACTAATAAAAACAGAATCTTACAACTCTCCTTAAGATAGCAGAGTCACACTCACCAACGCCAGCAGCCGCTGCCTGTCAAGGCCTACAAGGCCTGCAAGGCTTGACTCCTCCGCACGGGTGAGACCGATAGCAGAGAACCACCTTCCGGATCCACCGGAAGGGAAGAGAGAGCAAAGGCCTCTCCTCCTCTGTATTTATACCCCCAGTTACGTAAATCGTATGGAATGCTGGGTAAACATGATCACTTCCCTGGTTACAAACTGGTTACCAGGAAAAGCCTGGGTCAAACCATTACAAACCCCACCTCAGGTACTTTTAACCTTGTGGACAACTTCAGCTAGTGAAATTTCCTACATTTTTTCCCCTGGGAATTTCAACACATATGATTCATAATAACAATGGCTAAATGAAAGAAATAACTCAGTGTTTAAAGCTATGGATGATTTCCTGGAACTGCCATGGTCTAGCAGCTGATATTTGTCACAGGCATAAAACTCCCTGAAAAATAATCCTCAGTCTTGCTTTAAGAAGAAAATGTTTTTGTCAAGGTCTGGGGGTCTAAGAACTGTAGTCTATGCATACACATGATAACAGCTTTTGACTCCGCTTTAAGTGAAAATGACTGGCTCAGAAGCAACATCAGCCTAGGAGTACAATTGGAAAGGCAGCTAGGCTTTTATTTGCAGCATAAGGAGAAATTCTCTCCCTCCCTCTTTGCCAAGTTCCTTCCTTTTTTCTTTTGAATTTTCTCAGTGAAACACTTATGGTCACACCCTGCATTGCACAGGTTGGACCAAAAATGGTCCGCAAGAAGGGTTGTGAGCAATGAGGCAACAGCAAGTAGACACCTGTATTCCAGGTGTCAGTTATTTGAATTGTTGATCAGCAGTGTTTGGAGATCTCCTATAAAAAAATAAAGATTTCACATTCTTTTCCACTTTGCTTTGTCCTTCTGTTCTAGTTATTTTTCTCTAATATGTGCCAGAGACACATTTTTCCCTGAGGTTTTTTTTTCACCATCTCATTGATTTCTATCTTTGGTATTTAAGCTTCTGTATGAGACAACTGTTCTACATTACAGAGGCAAGTTCTCTGAAGTGAACACTTTGTGTCACTAAGAACCTATTCTCAGTGCAAAATTTGAAGAATTAAGCTCATATTTGAAGTTATACTTTTTTCAAACTCCAGTATGTTATCATAGAAAACTAAAGCATACAGCATCAAGCAAAACTTATTTCATGTTTCCTTACTGAACAATGTAAAAGGAAGTAAATTTGATTTTAACTTTCAAGACCTCACTGTTAACAGAGCTATTATGCAGAGCTATCTAAAAGTTATTTACAGTCCTCACAGGTGGTCTATCTGCAGCCTTATTTCAGTTCTGGGTCTTGCTGCATCAGTTTATTCTCTTAAATGATCTTCTGTTAAACTCAAAACAAAGAAACTTTTGTACAAAGAATAAGTTGTGACATATTTTGAGGAATGATTGCACTTGCTAGGGCTGTGTTTTAGGAAGCTTAGGGGAAAATTACTGATATTACATTACGTTACATTAGTAGTTACAGATTGTGCATGTAAAATTTGACTGAAAATTTAAATAGTATTTGGATGTCTTTTAACATGGTTGTAGGTGTTCTTGCACAATCTGTCTGAGGACAGACCTTTGGCTTTTAACAACAGAAAAAAATGGTTTTGCATAAAAGTCCTCAGTACAGCAAAAAATTGTGGGATATTTCCCCCCCCCC